>JAEOAD010000020.1:29825000-30352500 GCA_036365145.1 Orientallactaga sibirica
AACCAATATAAAACAATATAAAAGGATAAGTAGAAATGAAATAATTTTTAGTTATTTCACAAATTAAAGTTTTACTATTATAATAAAAATAATTCTAAATCAATTACCCAGTAAATACATGATAGTCAAAGGTAATCTCTTGAAGATTAATACTATATATGTATATACTGTATATCAATGCTCACTGATTTATTTTCATGATGAAATTTTCATATAATCACAGAAACAAATTCTTGGAAACTTATATTTCCCAATAAAGGTGTCTCTTTTCAAATACACTAGTCTGAAAAATGTCTAATATTCTTGGTTATGTTTCTGAACATCTTTAGATGGTATAAAAGCTAACACATATATTGTATTGTGAAATTTACTACTTTGGAAAAATATAGGAGAAAATCAACATTCTGTCCTGCTTTTAGATTTGTGAGACCAATTTTATGATACACAAGATTCAATTTCATCTTCTCAAAAGTGTTTCATGCCCCAGAAATATTTTAGAAATTTGTTCCAGGAACAAGACACATTGTCTGACTCTATCCAAGCAGGTTTATGCTTACATATTAGTCTCTGACAAAATAGTCAGGCACCTATAAAACACTTGATTTTCTCACAGGAATTCATTCTGATCTTTAAGAATTTTTATGGATATTCCATAGCATTGTAAGGTTTGCTATAACCTTTTATGTTGAAACTAAATCTCACTTTTTTTCTTCTACCTTCAGAAGAAACAATTTTTCCTAACACTTTCTAAATTCTCAGTATTTTTATTGAATGAATAAATGTTTTGCTTATATAGATCTATTTGCCTTGAAAATGAATACATTCAATTAAATTTCCCATCCTCAAGTTCTAATGTGATGGACCCTTGGTAAAATATTCTGAACATATCACCACACTATGCAGAAGCTGAGCATTTCAGATTCGAAAGTGAGATGTTCAGTGTTTTCTGGCTCCTAAACTTGCCAGTTTCTCTTTCTATGCTATGCTAATCTCTATCCATCCTTTCTCTCTCCAGACAAGTCTAATCTTGCTACCTGGGCACTGTATTCCACCCTCCCAGCTCTGTCAGTAACCTGGCTTCCTCTCTTGTGATCGCATCCCTCCTTGTAGACCCAGAGATTTTCTCTGCCTGAGTTGTTTCCTGGCTTAAAACAACAATGTAAAGAACTCACACTTGCTGTCTCTCCTCAGGCACATGTTACTCAGTCTAACCAACTATAATACAGACCCTTCACTAACCTCTGAAAAATGCTTTTAATGATATTTCATAACCAGCAACTTAGTGATATTGAACTCAACTTTCATCTTATCCAATTAATAAAACTGGAAGTGTCACCAATGGCTCTGTCTTCTTTTTGGCTCATTAACTCTCAGAAATTCATTCAGTTTAGGGACTTTTCCTGATCCATGGTTCTTTTCTCTCTGGAGAATACAGTCTCACTTTTCCTGATCCACAGTCCTTGTTTCGTAGGAGTGGATAGTCTGTCTCACTTTGTCAATTTCCCTTGTGCCATCTTCTTGGCAGGGTTTTTCCCCAAACTGTCAACTCTCTGAATGTTTTCATACTGAAATCGTGACAAAAAACAATTGTATCCCTTGTACCTCTTGGAGTATATCTTCAGTTTATAGGAGGATATTGACTCCAGAGAGCCTAATTTCACTCAGTGCTTTTGCATTTTTGTTTTGTTTTAGATTTTTGAGATGGGTATTGCTATGTTGCCCTGGTTTGCGTAGACCTCACTAAGTTGTAGCCCAGGGTGTTGGCCTTGCCTCTGCCTCCCTGGTGCTGGGAATAAAGGTATGGGCCATCACACCCAGCTTTGCCTTTTGGATTTTTTTCTCCTAGTCTGCTGTATGTGTTTTAAAATAAAAATAAATGTCTTGATTTAATTTGATAAAACTTTCAATATCCCAATTTCATCTTATTTTATAATTAGAACATTGAAAGATTTGATTAAAGATATTGCAGTAAAATTATAAAAGATGTTTGTTCAGTTTATTATTTTCAAACAGTTTTATATTTATTAATTAAATCCTCACAGGCATCAATCACATTTTATTTATTTACTTAAGGTAGGAAATATAGTCTTACAGACATTTGAAAGGTTGCCCCAGACCACACACCAGCAAATGGCCAAACAAAAGCTTCAGACAGTCAGGGACAGGCATGCAGGCTTTCATAGCTATCACAGTCTTTAATTGTTACCAATCACTAATTGATAGCTACTCTTCTATCTCTGTGGGTTCTTTCCTTAGAGATGTAATGAAGAAGAAACTTTTAAAATTTTCTTTTCTTATATTGTCTAGTACTTTTTTTAAATGAAGTAGTAAATTAATTCTAAGGCATGCTGCAAAATGGAAGATTAGAAATGGAAATCAAAGACCATGCGCCACTCAGACCTTGAATTTTGCATTCTCCATAATTCACAGTTGCTGACATGTATATTTTATTTTGCATGAGCCTAAAATCAATAGAAGTTGGACAGTAATTTTTTTGTAAAAGATTTTAGAAGGTATTTCTCCAAGTTTAATCACTTGACTGTGCTTGATCCATTTTGCTCGGTTTCCTCATGTGGCAATAACCTTTGGCCACTGCCATTAGGGACTTTTCTGGTCTTGTCATTTGCTCAGTATTTTTAAACAAAGCACACACTTCTGCAACGGGCAGGGAAACATAATCTATCGATGTAGCAGGAGCCAAGACCCCAGAAGTTCCTCAGTTATGATGGGACATGACTTTCGTCTAGCACAGAAAGGGCAGCAACATTCCTTCCTGGCGCCTGCTGAAATGAATTTCAAGAATGGAACCCGACTTGTTTTAGGGTTTTAGAACTGTCTGTCTGGGATCAGTTGCTCATTCTGGGAGGCTGTGGATGCCAAATTCCAGCTGTCACAACTTGCTTCTGGGAGAAGCTCACGCTCAGTTGGTCAGAGACTTGGAAGATGAACTTCGTTAAGACTGTGTGCCACAATCCTTTTTGTAGACACCAAACAGAAACCACAAATCTCTCTCTTAAAGCCTCCAGGCTGTCTTCCTTCCTGGTGTGGAATACAGGGTCAGTACAAGGTTATCTGTAGGTTGGTTATGAGCACCCAAACAAAATATTTAACTAACTGTATGATTAGTATGCGGTTTCAGGTTTTTATTTCAAACTCCTTACAGCCCATTAATCACTACCATGAAAGAGTGTCCATGGAAGAGTTCACCCGCAGTTCATGTATCGGGCTACAGAATCAGTGTTTGTATTTGCATCACACAAAGAGAAAGGCAGTCATGGACCAAACTGAATCAGAGACATGTCTATAGTTTGGGACTTCAAGTGAAAGTTACGCTTTGCCTACAGTTTGCAGTGCTGTGTGTATGACTGGCCGGTAGCTACTTGGTGGTATTGGTTTTCTTAGAGAGGGAGGGTCAGGTTTCAGTTCCACAAGTGCTTTGTGAAGAACAGAACCATGACTAATGAATGGCTCATCAGCACCAGGAATAGCTGACTTTCAAAGAGGTGAGAGTGTTTAGCCCCAATGAACGTTCCTCATAAATAAGGTGCTTACTGGACCTGAGTGAACTCTTTACACAGAATTTCCTAAATTATTTCCAAGGGCTATTAAGTTGTTGTTAGTAATAATTGAATTCGGATTAGCCTCGGAGTACCACTTGGAGTCTTCTACTTGTACCAGTGCATTGAGCTCTCACAATAGTACTGTGGTGGCGATTTTCACTATACTGGTTTTGTTGATGAAAAATACTGGGTCTCAAAAAGATGAATAACTTTCTCAAAATTTCACAGTAAGAAGGAAAACCAAGATCCAGCATTTGTGTTTTTGATTGAAAATGACAGAAAGCAAAGGATGAGAGACTGCAATTTTTTTTTTTTTTGGAGAGAGACAGAGAGAGAGGGAGAGGAAGACAGATAGAGATGGGCACGCCAGCAGTCTTTCAGCTGCTGCAAACGAAATCCAGATGCTTGCACCCCCTTGTCGTCAAGTGTGGCATTGCGCCCTTGCGTCACTTTGCATCTGGCTAAATGTGGGACCTGGAGATTGGAACTGGCGTTCTTAGGTTTAGGAGGCAGGTACCTTAACCGCTAAGCCATCTCTCCAGCCCTGCAATTTTTACTATAGGATTTATGTGGCCTTTTGAGTTCTTTCCAGATTTATTTGAATACTTATATATTCTACATGTCTATGAGATAGTGTGACTGGGTGGTTGGTGAAGTGGATCTTTCTATGAATATGGTTTAATCCCATCCTATGAAGGGGAGCATTCAATGAATCATCTGCAGTTTTCCTATTCTTGGGCAGTGTCATGGGTGGGGCACTAGGTTGGGAGAAGTCTAAATAGTAAATTATTCTCTCCCATCAACAAAGCAAATTATTTACTAGTTGGTTAACCACTGTGAGCCTGTTTCCTGACTTATGATAGTGTGTCATGTTTAGCTCTAGACAACTAACAGAACAACTTTGCATAACAAAAGGAGAAATATTCTAAAGTATTAATGATTATAAAAATATATGGACAAGTTCTGGTATTAATTAATTATGTATGATGTTGGCTTTAGTATTTTTAAAAATATTTATTTATTTATTTGCAAGCAGAGAAAGAGCAGAGAGACAGACAGAGAGAATGGGCTCACCAGGGTCGTGAGCCACTGCAAATAAACTCCAAATACATGTGCCACTTTGTGCATCTGGCTTTATGTGGGTACTGGGGAATTGAACCTGGGTAGTTAGGCTTTGAAAGCAAATACCATCTCTCCAGCCCTAAACTTTAGGGTTTTTGTTGTTGTTGTTGTTGTTTATCTTTTATCAGGTTGTGAAGTTTGTCCAAACCATGTTTCCATGGTGTGTTAATCATAAGCAGGGGTGTTAGGTCAAATGCTTTTTTCTATATCAATTAACATTCTACATAATTATTTTACCTGCTAACATGATATCAGGGGATTTTCAAATGTGGAAGCAGCTTCACACACCTAGCACATAACTCTTTTTACATTTATACATTGGTGAATTAAATTGTCACTTTGGGGGGGGGTTCAAGGTAGGGTCTCACTCTATCTAGCTCATAGTGACCTGGAATTCACTATGCATTCTCAGGGTGGCCTCGAACTCACGGTGATCCTCCTACCTCTGCCTCCCGAGTGCTGGGATTAAAGGCATGAGCAATCACGCCCGGTCACATTGTCACATTTTGATGAAGCATTTGCATCTATGTTCATGAGATACATTAGTCTGAAAATGTTCTTTGTTGTAACATTAATATATCAACAATAGTTCTTAATATAAATTAGGATGGGAAACTCCATAGGCTTATTCAACTTATCATTGTTGGGACAAAATACCTGATAAAAATCAATTTAAGGGAGGAAAGATTTATTTCAGCTTATAGATCCAGTTTACAGTCTACCATGGCAAGGAAGGCATGGTGGCAGGAGCTGTGGCAGCTGGTCTCATTCAACATGGTGGGGAAGCAGAGAGTGATGATTGCTGCTGCTCAGCTGACTCCTTCCTTATTATCCAGTCCAGGACCCAGCCCATTCCATGGTGCCACCCACAGTTAGTTAACGTGGGTCATCCCATCTCAAGTAACCTAATCAAGATAATCCCTCACGGATGTTCAGAGGCTAACCTAACCTAAAGAGTCCCTTCAGGTGATTCTGGGTTCTTTCACATTGACAACATAAGCCATCACAAGAAGCAAAACTGATTTCAGATGCTACGAGAAGTGTATCGCAAGCTTTTTTTTTCCTCTCACTTTGTCATCCATCCTTACTTTATATCTATCTGACATCCTCACTTCACAAGAACATAACCAGCCACTCATAGTATACAAAGGTCTTTGGCCAAAATTGTATATAAAATCTTAACACTTTTGGCATGACCTTCAAACACACAGACAAGAAACTAGAGACCACCTGAAGCTGGAGGAGCACTTAATGACATCCTATTTAGAGACATGAGAAAGTACACCTGCGTGAACATCAGTTACAAGAGCTGGAAGTAACAGTGCTGTGTGTGGATCGGCTTAACTGCTTCTCACACTGCATTTGGCAGTGGAAGTATGACCGTGTTGTTACTGAGCATGCTCACTACTTGCATTGTGATGCCACAGGGTTGTCAAGGAAGCCTCAGGTTTTATCTCCGTTTTCCTTCTACCTGTCAATCCATTTTAGCTGAGACAAATAGTCTGGTTCAGAAAACCTACCATAAAATAGTTTAACACAGAAATTGCTATAGAATTTGTAAGTTTTAGTTAGCCTTGAAACTCACAGGGTAGAACCCTGCATTTTGCAACAAGCACAGATGAGATCAATTTAGCATTCCACAGCACAGGATTTGATTTGCAGAAAATATTTTTGGGCATGATATTTCTTCTGAGTTTTTTCTTCCTGTAAAAGCAAATTTGAATCAGTAACGTAAGAACTAGCAGCCAAGGACCTGTAAACGGCATCTTCAGACTCCAGGCCATTGGGTTCAAATATTTTTGCCCCTGGTCTCTGTCATTCAGTAGTATTCTCATTCTCTCTTCCCCATCACTTGGACTTTATGGGTTTTGGTATAATTGATACTTTCTTTGCTTAACTTCTTTCCTTTGGATTTCCTGGATGTTTGGCTGTGACTTTCTTTCACCTTGCATTTCAGCCTGTCCTTCATAGAGTCCTCAATCTTTTCACACTACACACTGCTAATGAAGAGCTTTATCCAACACCAGGTTTTATTGATCTGTTTACAGCTCTGGATTCTCTTTGGGCCTCTTGATTTTCCTATCGAAGTTGTATACAATGTGGATGCTTTGTGGATAACTTCAGTTCAGTCTGGCCCAATTTCCTCTCATTGTATCTTCTTCCGGACCACAATGCCTTCTGATTTCTATTGTTGTTATACTGACTTATAACAAACTTCATTACAGTATGAAAGAGATTTATTATCTTAATTTTGCAAGTCAGAAATATGAACTGAGCCACAGTGGGTGAAAATCAAGATATTGATATCACCAAAATATACTATAAATATGTATGAAATTGTCAAAAGAAAAAAATTCCTAAATGTGCTTTTGCCATTTTGGTTACTATGTATTTATACCCTGCAATATCCTGAGCATTGACAACTATACAATCAAAATATTGGTCAGCTCTGAAAATGTTGAAGATGCTCTGTGCTGTATTTCACAGTACCAAATATTCCCCTGTGATTTAGTTCCTTAGATGGTCCAGTTTAGCAGAGAGCTAAAGGTCAAATGTCTGGAATGGCCATTCAAATCTTTCAGGTCTGCCTCCTTACAATGCAGTTTCCTTAATGCCCAGCACAATTTCCATCACAGACCCTGTGTCCTAGCAAGAGAGATCCTTCCTTCCCCATCCCTGGTTAAGTGAGGAAGTTTTCCTTCCTCTGTCATCTTTCTAATGATCAACACTCAACTTTAAAGATAGCAAAAGCAATCCTTCCTTTAGAAAGACCCTGCTGACTTCTCTCCTCCCGTCTTCCCTCCTCTATTCCATTATAACTGTGCTCACAATATACTGTTAGCATGCATACTCCACTGTCATGTGATTCAGGCTTACTTGTCAGTCATTTTCATGACTTGTTTTTAAAAATAATTTTTACTATGAACTTTACTGTATAAACAAAAAGGTGGTCCCATTCTCTTGTGTTATCCTATTATATCCCCTCTTCCCCACCCTTATCACATTGAGGACCCTCTTTAGTAGGATTATTGGTATTCCCCATAGGGTCATGAATGCAGCAGTCAGTCTCTGTGGGAATTGGAGGCAATACCTCCTTCCCAGCCTGTGGCTCTTACAGTCTTTCTCCCCCATCTTCCTCGATGTTCCCCAAGCCATGACAGGTGTGTTATAAGTCTGTTTTAGTGTTGAGCTCTCTACAACCTCTGGATTTCTGATTTGATGAATTTTGAGTATCTCCAGTGTCTATTGCCATCTCCCTGGAGCAGATCTTTTAAAGTATTTTATTTATTAAATTAACTATTTGAGAGAGAGAGAGAGAGAGGAAGAGGCAGAGAGAGAGAGTGAAAGAGAGAGAGAGAGAGAGAAAGAGAGAGAGAGAATGGGCACATTAGGGCCTACAGCCATTACAAACAAATTCCAGATGTGTGCGCCACCTTGTGCATCTGGCTTATGTGGGTACTGGCGAATCAAACTTGAGGCTTATAGGCAGTGCCTTAACTGCTAGCCATCTCTCCAGCCCTGGAGAAGTTTTTTGAGAACAAGAAAGATGGCTTCCATTTTGAGCCACCAGAACTATAGATCAATTGGTGAATAAGTAAATACTTAAATTTTTTTTAAGGAATGAATGCATCTTGGAGATCTAAGGCTCCTTTACTTGCTGAAGAAATACCTTATCTTGAGTTTGCTGTGAACATTAGTGGAGCTAATCTAGGATCCTCTACTTTCCCTTAGTGAAGCAGAAATATGAATCTGAAGTCCTGAGAAATGGTCAGGAATTGGATTGCTTTCTGTAAAAGACAATCATCAAAGCATGCCTTTAGCCTTCAGTTTTGAGCCATAGCCCATGAAGAGGACTTACGAATAGCAGCAAAGATGCATGTAGCAGATAGATTTTACAGGAATTGAAGTGACATGCCCCTCTTGTCTCAATTCTTAATTGGCTGCTCATGGTCACTGGGGTGTTTACACAGCCTTAAGGCTGGCTCCATTCTGTTGCCATCTGTCTCAGTTATAAGCTCACTACAAGTTCCATATGGCTTCTTAATTCCAATGAGCCTGAAGCATTCTCATGTTCTATGGGGCTGTTCAGACATCACCTTATTTATTTGAGGTTTGGAATAACTGGAAAGTGAAATTAACAGTTCGCTACATCTCTCAAAATGCTTTTCTTTTAATAGAAGATGTTGCTATGGGCACCTGGCATCTCTGCTACATCCTCACACATGTTTATTCGCTAAATAAAGAACCCATTTTTTATTTGAAAATAATGGAAAGAAGGACACATTTGTATCTGTAGCAAATAACACTAGAATAGTTTATGTTCAGCTGACTAGTTCTTTCATAGTACTTATCATTATCCTCTGTATTGGATTGTGCTGAGGGTGTTGATACTGTTGTAGCGCACGTGTAAATTTCATGATTAGAAGTTACTTATACCTCTACCTATCAAATGTATTCATTCTATGAAAAGATTTTGTAGTCATCTGAGGTGTTTCTTCATGGAAACCTTTGAACACTGTTCTTGTTCCCTTGCTCCTGTGTTTGTGACTGCCTTGCAGAACCCTAAGCCCCCATCTATGAAACAATTTGACTTACTCACTGTAACTCAACAGCACCGGAGAATTTGCACAGCCATGCCACTTAATCTTATTAGAAATCGAGCCGGGCATGGTGGCGCATGCCTTTAATCCCAGCACTCGGGAGGCAGAGGTAGGAGGATCACCGTGAGTTCGAGGCCACCCTGAGAACACAGAGTAAATTCCAGGTCAGCCTGAGCTAGAATGAGACCCTACCTCGAAAAACCAAAAAATAAAAATAAATAAATAAATAAAAATAGAAATTGAGTTCCTTTGCTATCCTCTAAAATATATCTTATTGCCTCTAACAAAATTTCCAAACCCTTACCAGTATCTTTTTGATCCAAACTCTCCTTCTCCCTCGCAGTCAGCTTCCAAGTTCTGTTCTCATGGCCTTATCAGTCTAGCTTTTCCATCCATACTTTTTCTATCGTGTGAGCATTAATGATTGCATTGAAAACTAAACCATGCAAGTGTGCTCTGGTACATTCCCTCCACCCCACCCCCTCCATCCAGCTCTCAGTGGCTTCCTTTATCAGTCTGTTGGCTTGTCTTGAATCCTAAATCATTCTTCTACATGTTTCTTTTTCCTTTAGTGAAATATTCAGATCTCAGAAAAAAACAAAATGCCACCCTTACTTTCTTTAGATTGACTCTTACATGCATTGGTTATGAAATATTCTGATATCCTTGTTCTGCACTTGCTATGTTCACTCCTCTTCTCCCCTTCCTGCCCCTCACCTTCATTAACCAACTAGAGAACACACTGTTCTCTTTCATATGATATCAATCATTCCTTCTATTGTATGCTATCTATACAGGCTTCTTCTTCTTTATGCATTCAATTCTCAATATTTCTTAGATGTACAAACTGAACACAGGCAAGTACAGAATTAACAATCATTGCTACAATTTTTGTTATGTGTTTGAGGTGATGAGACTTTGGATTTTAACCAGCTTTGATGCTCAATTATAATTGAAAACACAGACTAAATTCTGCACATATACACATTAGAGACATTTATTAATAAACATCAACCAGCAAGGCAGGCATTAAGTAGATTTGTTAAAACCAGGAGTTGCTTCAAAAAATATTTATGGCTTTTCACTGGGCATGGTGGGTAACACCTTTAATCCTAGTACTTGGCACGAAGAGGAAGGATTATCACCATGAGTTCAAGGCCACCCTGAGATTACATAGTGAGTTCCAGGTCCGCCTGGGCTAGAGAGAGACCCTACCTCAAAAAAACCAAAATTTTATATATATATGGGTTTTATTTTCTTCCTATGGCATTCAAAATATTTTAAAGATTGACTTGGCATTTAATTTTTATACTGAAATCTGTTAGTGTTTCAATTTTTATTGGGACCTTGAAAGTATGAACGTAGTATAATTTTGTCATGTTCCCATCATGTTATCTATTGTCTCCACTCCTCCTTCTTACTTCACAGAGGACCCTCATCTTTCAAGGTAGTCCTTCTTCTGTTTTGTTGTCTGATCCTTTGATCTTCTCCATGTCAACAAGGTTGATGGGCTCAGAACAGTGAAGGACTTATGGGGGTATAAGTAATCATGGCATCATGAATCTAGAAATTGGCTCACATTGAGAGGAGAGGACCCCATAGTATGCCTTCTCATCCTGTGGCTCTCATTCTTTCTACACTCTCTTCTGCAATATCCTCTGAGCCTTGAAGAGTGTATTGGAAGTCTCCTCTAGTGTTGGATGTCCTCTTACTTTCTGTTTTGATAAGTTTTGAATATTCTCACCATCTACTGACATCTCCACAGAGGAGGTTCTCTGACAATCAAGCATATTAAATCCACTACTTCCTCTGTAACATGCCCTAGCAGGTGAAAAAAAAAAAAAAAAAAAAAAAAAAAAAAGGCTTGTGCACTGCTAGGCAGCCAGTTTACCCATCTTGCCATTTTGATGATTCTAGGGTCTCCTGGTATTTACCACCATTATCTGTAAAAAATCAGCATTAGTGCAAGGAAATAAGCATACAAATTTAGAAAGCTTTTTGATTGGAAATATTTCCATTTAGCTAGAGAACAAAGGAAGTTTCCCTCTAGCATCTATGACCTTCCTAAGCCATGGGCTTCTAACTTGGTTCTCAGTACCAGACATGAATATCCCTCCCAATATCCTCATATCCAATCAGAAAGCAGTTGATCACCCACATAACTTATGCTCTGATTTTATGCAGGTGGGTACAGCTTGTCTGAATAGTTCATTTTGTAGCTCGAAGGATCCACTGCTTGTTCACACTGTTGGTGACTTTTTCTCCCAAACAGTTTGCATAGTATCTTCCAGCACTATGACAGCTAGCCAGCTGAGTGATGGCTTCCATCTCAGCTCCTGCATCATTTGTCAATGCCCTGTAAGTGCAGCCTGGGATGTCCTAAATTCTACCTAGTTATTACCTTCATTTTATTGAATACCATGTGCTGTGTGATCTTGTGTGACTGTGTGTGGAGTTCATTGAGTTCTGTGAGATGAGTGATTTTGAATGACTGTCTGTGGAGTTCGTAAGTGTGTGTGTGTGTGTGTGTGTGTGTGTGTGTGTGTGTCCCTGTTGGCTTGTGTTGGTGAGCTCTGAAAGAACTGGAAGGTTTAGTGAATAAAGTCTTCTGCACATTCCTATGTTCTTCTGTGTTAACAAGAGAAAGAAAGAGGAGAGCAGAAAAGGACAGATGAATATTTAATTGTTTTCAAATCTCATCACTAGTATTCATTGCTATTTTTGAATTACTTGTAGGAAATCTTTAATATTTATTTGGAAAAATCTTTGTGGAAACTCAGAGTTATTAGTGATATCTTTTTTCTTTCTTTTTGTAAACATCTATTTTGGAACAAATTTATAATGTTTTGCTTGAGAAAATTAGATCATGTTTGATGACATTACATTTTATAGTGTTTTCAAATGAGGCAGCATTGATTTTTAAAAAGAATAATTTATAATACATATAGCAATTAAATGTATTTAACTGAATTAAAGTCATATTTTTTCTGATATTAATTGGAGTTAGCATATAATTTTATAGCTTTAACCATAACATATAATCTTAACATGATTCAAATATTTCTTTACTCATGTTGATAAAGTCTTGATTATCACTATATTTATATTATATAACAGAAGGCTATCCTTTACTTACTTATGTCCTTAAGTCTCTTAATTTCCTCCCTTTTGTTTTGTTTACTATAATATGTTTTAGTAAAGATCTCCATAGATAACATTATTTTTCTGTTTGATTATCATTTAATACAATGTTCTAGAGATAATGGTGCTAGATAAAAATATGTACCTGGGGCTGAGGAGATGGCTTAGTGTTTAAAAGTGCTTGCTTGCAAAGCCTGCTGGTCCAGGTTTCAATTCCCGTGTACCTATGTAAAGCCAGATGCACAAAGTGGCATAAACATTTGAAGTTTGTTTTCAGTGTCAAGAGGTCCTGGTGTGCCCAATATCTATCTACCTATCATCTATCTATCTATCTATCTATCTATCTATCTATCTATCTATCTATCTATCATCTATCTATCATCATCATCATTTATCTATCATCTATCATCTATCATCTATCTCTATCCCTCTCTCCTCAAAAATAAATAAAAATAAAAAGTACATGTTTTTTGATGCTTGTTTCATACAATGCATTTTCCTCAGAAAATTTAAAAAAGAATTGTAACAATAATGTATTTATTATGCAATGAATTCCAGAGATCATGTTGATGTCAGACATAAGTGAAAACAAGTTTTATCTTGGGAGAATTGACTCACACTTCTTTCCTTAGATGTTCCATTGACTATCAGAAATGAGACAGCTGCTTTTCAAACTGCAGTGCCTTAAGAGTAATATGATGTCTATAGCAGACAGCTTCAGGTTCACTGAGATGAACTTCCAGACCAGGCACAGTTATGGAGGAAGGGATATTATTTATTGAAGCTTACAGATCTAGGGGAAGTTCCATGATGGCAGAAGAAGCTGGCCTGCCTTCACAGGGCCAAGCAAGAGAGAAAAACCAAAGCCAGGCACACAGCACATAGAGCAAAACTACAGCCAAAAAAGATTCACACAGCACACTTCAGGAACTCCTGTTAGGCACACTTTGCATATCTTTACAATGGAATCTCATACCCACCACCACACCTTAAGACTGGCCCCCAGTGACATTGCCTCTAGCAAGGTGATTGCAGATGCAAACTATAACTAATAAAACACTGAATATATTGGGGGACATATATTCAAACTACCACAATGTCTTTCAATGAAATGCAGACTCCATGGTATTTCTGCACAGATTCTGAGTAAGTGGATGTGAAAGGGCACTTAGCTACCCATACTTCTACAATCAACACCGATGATTCTGCAGTTTCACACATCATTATCCCAGAAACCCTGCTGATCACGTACCAGTGATTGCCACATTCTGTTTGACCAAGTCTGCTTTAAAACTTCAGATCAGCCAACTTCATTGATAAACTCAATACATCTCTAGCTGAACACACTGTCTTCTTCCTTTTTAAAATGCTGCCCCTTTATCTTTATCCAGAAAGTAAATGGTTTTCCTTGCTCCACACAGATTCTATCACGCAATGCCCATATCTCTGTTTGCACTATTGATAAATAACATGTTCTTTGTGGACAAATTGCATTCCCAAAATGATCTCAAAAATACAAAGACAACCCTCCAAATGTTTACTTCTATATTCATGATGCTTTAGTTTTTTATTGTTTTTAATTCTAGAAATTTTACCATAAATAGAGACTCTATAGAAAAGAACGTATAGAGGACATGCTCCATGGAGAGTCAGTGAACATGCTCCTGAAAGTCAGGTCATCATAAACCATGCATGCAGAAGGCTACTATGTGAAGAAAAGTGCCCTTTCTCTCTTACTTTATTTTTGTAGAGAGAGCAAGAGCTAGAGTGAGAGTAAGAAAGAACAATTGGCATGCCAGGGCTTCAGCCAGTACAGTCGAACTCCAGATGCTTGTGCCACCTAGTGGGCAGGTGCAACCTTGCATTTGTGCCACCTTTGTGTATCTGGCTTACATGGGATCTGGACAGAGATTGAACATGGATTCTTAGGCCTCACAGGCAAGCACCTTAACCACTAAGCCATCTCTCCAGCCCACTTTTCTCTTTTAATTACAGGTCTGTTGCTTTCTGTGTATTAGGTGAAGTTAGGTGCTCTTTCGTTATCTGGGGATATACCTATTCTCACACCAGTGCTTCTCTGGACCACTTCTAATAGCCTTATCAAACCTATAAGAGCCCACTTATAGACTTATAGTACACAGTAGGCATAGGTAGGAGGACTTCTAAGAGTTTGAGGCCATTCTGAGACTACATAGTGTTTGCTTTTCTTCTCTCTGCATGGATTTGTTTCTTCTGCCATTATGGAACTCCATGTGGAAACTTCAAATTAAATTCCCTTCCTCCTATAACTTGTGCCTTTTTTCAAAGTTCATCCCAGCAACATGAAGCTGACTGCAACAGAATTGTACCAGGAGTGGAGTAAAGTGGCTAAGATGAAGCTGACCATGTGGAGTTTGGTCTTTTGGAACTGTTTTTCTGAAGAATGGGAAACTTGGTGCTTGTAACTGAAGATGCCTGCTGGAGAAGTAAGCCAAGGATTATGGACTATTCTGATGAGAGTTTTAAAATGCTAAGTGTAGGGAGTATTGTAGCTGGAGGCTTGGCTTATGAACTTTCTAAAGACAAGGAAAGAACAGAAAAATTTGTTGCAACGTGGCTACTCACAAAAGGGATGGTTGCATTCTGCTGCCCAGGCCCAGAGAGTTTGATCAAGATTAAAATTGTAATGACTGATTAGCTTGGCTAAAAATATAGAACTGAGAAATTTAAGATTTAAAGTTGGAAAAACTCAAGTACATTTAAACTTTACTGGCATAGAGACTATTTTTAGATTAGTGAAGCTGCTATTGTCAAATAATTAGCATTTGGAAGGAAGATGGCCCAAGTACTTTACATTGAAATGATGGAAAGGATGCTTGAGGAAAGAGTGAATAGTAGGAATGAAAACTCTTTCGAAAGGAGTTGACTGAAAAGAAGGAACCTGCTCTTAAACAATATATTTAATCCATGAATTAAGAATATGGCTATGTCTTGCACACCTAGTATTTGTTTTGGAAGCATGAAAAATGAGTGGAGTGGGTCATGAAGTGTAGAGTGTTCCAGGAACCACCGCTGAGATGTGGCATGAGGCAGGCATGAACCTGATAGGCAAGTGAAGGAAGCCTTTGGAAGATGGATCATGGTTTGCAGTGGAGAACCAAGGATATTTAGATATACCAGGAATATGCAAGGGCTACCATGGATAGCTGTTTGTTCAGGATGGAACTTTTTCCTGGTTATTCAGGGATAGAATTGGAAAATCCATGTACTCCTCACTCATTATGATATTGGACTTGAATGGCAGGTATTTGATATTTGGTTGTTATTGAGTTTTCAATGGTCCAGTCTCTCCTTGTTATGCCTTATAGCAACTAAAAATGTTTACTCTGTGCCTTTATATGCTGAAAGTATATAATTTGTTTTGATTTTACAGTACTCAAAACTAAGAGACAATCTTAAATTTCAGGTGACACTTGGGATTTTGGAACTATCTTAAGTTGGTAAAAACTATGGGGATCTTTGAAGTTGCACTAAGTACAATTTACAATGTGAGATGGTTATGATTCTATTGTGGGCTGGGGGTGGAATGTGATAGTTTGAATGGATATCCCCCAATAGATTCAGGAGTTTTATTCAAGCTTGTTACTTGATGTCACTATGGGTGGATCCTAGGTTCCAGTCCTAAGATATGGGGGCAGATATGTTATTCCAGTCTAAATGTATGCAGAGTGCATGAGCTCTACTTGGGGTCTCTGGAGTGTTTTTGCTTGTGTTGTTGGTGGTTGCTTTTCTCTCTCTCTCTCTACATGGACTTCTGAAAGAGCAACAGCTACTTCTGCCATTATGGAACTTCCCCTGGACCTGTAAGCTTCAAATAAATTTCCTTCCTCTCATAATTTGTGCCTGGTTTGGAAGTTCATCCCAGATATATAAAGCTGACTGCAACACATTAAAATGTAATTTTCTTTTTATCCGAATATATCCAAACTTCTTGAGGGCAACCTGAACTTCTAGTGGGCAGACTTAGCATTTTTTTTCTGAATCATTAGTAATAAACATAGTGTTCTCTAAAAAAGCATCTTATTGTAGAATAGTTTACTCCATTTATCAATATTACTATGAAAAATAGGAGTTTGAAGACTCCTGAAATATTCCTAATTCAAAGCCAAGGGCTGAAGTTGTTTTGTTTCAGTATTTTTTGGCAATATGAATTGTGATATCTATGCCCTTTGTTTAAACAGATACATTTTGTACTTGAAATGCTGGAGTGTTATGGTCTGAGACATGGTATCTGGACTTCATGAACTGATTGAAACTCTGTGGACAACTACTGTCATTTGAAACATATATACAGTATGATCACTGCATTGAAATAATGATAAACAGAAATGTGGAAAAAACTCATGAAAGTAAGGTTCTTGGAAAATGTTGCACAGTGAAACATTAGTGCATAGCATGTGGAGGTTTTGACCCTTGCTTCCATGGGTTTTGCTTAGATCTTATCTTCAGAAGGGGCCATAAACAGGTAGGATGTCATTGGGCTAATAACACACACACACACACACACACACACACACACACACACACACACACACATAAATATATAATACTTTTTTTTTTAATTTTGAGAACCATAATCATTTTAAGTAATGGTCCCAATGCTTACTACTTAGGGAAACTTTTTATCTCTATGGTTGGCTGTGATGAGAAGGAACACAATTAAAACAAAACACACCCCAGCTACTGAATGAGTTCCACATCATAGTCTCCACAGGCCAGATGCAGTAGAAAGTCCAGGCTAACCCCTTTAACAGGAACCACAAGTCATGTGGATGTTCTGATGGACTCATGGCACAGTTCAGGAAAAGCAAGGAGGCATACTGCAGCCACATAATGACTTGCAGATTCCTGAACACACCAAGCCAATTGAAGCCACAGCAATAAATCATTGAGACTTATGAACATTTTTGCCCTTCAAATATTCAAAAATGGAAATTTTCTCAAATGTGAACTTTTTCTGTGAGACAGAAAAATGCACAACAAGAAAAAATACTTTTCTCTACTTAACAGTCTAGCAGTTTTATTTATTTTTTTTGCAAAATACTATGCATATATTCATTAATTTAAATAGGCAATGCATACACACAGACTTTATAGCATGGACACAATGAAATTGTCATAACATCCCTTCTCGCCTCTTCTCTTTATCCAGTCATTTCCTAGTTTCTTCCATCATAGTAAGATCTTGCTCATCTCCGCATTCCTCTGTGGCTTGGCTGAAGTGTGAGGGGTAGTTTATCTTCGGGCTCACTACCTTCTGAAAAAGAACAGATTTTCCAGTGGAGAATGAAGTTAGCATAGTTTAAATGGGATAAGAATTATTAATTGAGGGATAATTTGATGTATGTAACCCCTCTTTTGGCCAAAGAATAGTGAGAGCTTGACACTGGAGGACATAATCTTTGTCTCCATAGGATTCTGATCTGGTTCTCAATTCCAGATATGGGTTCCTTTACACTAAGCAGGATCTCTTAGCCAATCAGAAAGCTATTGGTTACCCACTGAGGTTGTGTGCCACTATTGCACTGGCATTTACATCATGTTAGGTGTTTGCTTCTGAGTAGCTTAGACCTCTGGTTGCTCAGACCATTGTTGGCCATTTTCCCTCAGGAACTTAGGTAGTGCTTTCCAGCACTAGACAAGCTAACTGTCTGGGGACTGACTTTCTTCTGAATTCTAGCCAGGTTTCTCCATGCTCTGTTTCAGCAGCATATAGTGTCTTCAGCAATAGGGTCTTACCTTTGCCTCAGGTGGGTAATCAAGTGCTTTGAAGTTGTCTTTTTTTGGGGACCTCGTAGGTCTCTCTGATCAACAGCTCAATGTGGGTAGCAATCAATCTCTGGCACTAGGAGTTAAAAGTCAGAGACAGAACATTTTTAAAAAAAATCTTTAAGCTTAGGCTTATGAAGTAAATTTTTTTTGGAGAGATACAGAGAGAGAGGGAGAGGAAGACAGATAGAGATGGGCACACCAGCAGCCTCTCAGCTACTGTGAACGAAATCCAGATGTGTGCTCCCCCTTGTGGGCAAGTGCGGCATTGCGCCCTTGTGTCACTTTGCATCTGGCTAAACATGGGATCTGGAGATTGGAACCTCTGGAGATTGGAACCAGCGTTCTTGGGCTTAGGAGGCTGGTGCCTTAACCGTTAAGCCAACTCTCCAGCCCTGAAATAAAATTTAATGCTAACTTTTGAACATATTGGATGTGCTCAATTTTATATTCAAAAGGAAACTATTCTAAAGGCGTTGCAACATTATTTTCAGGAAACAATAAAGTAAAACAGAATGTTTATGTTATTTCTCCCTCCAGGAAGTCTGGGCTTCTTGTTAGTGTCTCTTAATATCTAATGTGAATCTACAGGCAAAATACGTGTTAAAAAAAAAAAAAGAAGGGGGCTGAAGGGATGGCTTAGTGGTTAAGGCATTTGTCTGCAAAGCCAAAGGACCGAGGTTCAATTCCCCAGGACCTACGTTGGCCAGATGCACAAGGGGGCACATGTGTCTGGAGTTTGTTTGCAGTGGCTAGAGGTCCTGGTGTGCGCATTCATTCTCTCTTTCTCTCTCACTCTCTCTCTCCCTCTTTCTCTGTCAAATAAATAAATATTTTAAAAAAGAAGAGGAAGGAAAGAGGGGGTATTCTTTGTCTTTATCTTGTTAATTGCAAATATTCAGATCAAGCTCTATTTTGAGGACTTAGTTGAAAATCTAACCCCATGTTGAAAAATATTGAACATGAAACCTCATAAACAAACACCTGAGTTTATTGAAAACCTCTTCTTTATCTAATCACAGGGATAAATAGAAATATTTTAATTTCAACAGTCAGGGTATTTTTGGCTTCTTGGGCCTATGAACAATTGTCCAGACATTTTTATGAACAAGAGAGTGCCTTTCTGCCACAGTGTGCAGGAAACAGCCATGATCAGAAAACATTTGGTAAGGGATGCCATGTAGAGTTTGGTTAATGTGATTTCAGGTCATAATTCACACAAATATTCCCAAGTTTTGCTGTTTCTCTTATGGTAATTGTTGTCACTCATAAAAATCATGTTCTTGTTAGCTATGACGGCCATAGAATTTCACCAAAGTGAACCAGAGCAAATTTATTTTATTAGTGCTGACAACTTTTAAGACGAAATTGAAATGATATTTTTCTTTTTTTTTTCTATTGGAAATTGAACCTAATATTTTTCAAATACTTGGTAAGCAATCCACAATTAACCTGTTTCCTGTGCCCACAATGATAGGATATTATTTGTTCCATCTGTATATGTATCTGTGGAAAGTATGTATGCCAGTCTGTGGAAATCTTACCAAGTTGTGACTCACTTGTTTAGTTTTGTTTACTTCTTTCAATCACTATCATGTAGAGTTTTTACCATGCCAAGTCTGTAATTGTTTTGTTAGATGTGAGCTCATTTATCACACTTTGAGCCTCTATAAATGAGTGGTATCCTTTGTTTAATTTTGGTTTTCACATGAGTGTTGTTTGGCTATAAAATTGTGATTATTTTGTGCATGGAAATAATCTACCCACTGATCTTAATAAGCCTACTGATTAGTTCATGGAGGTTTCATGTCAGTTTTGTGGTTTGTTCTGTGCAGATTACCATGTCAAGTGAAAGTATACATGGCCTTGTTTCTAGCTTTCTCATCCATATCTTAACTTTTAATTTCAGATCATTTATGTTTAATGTGATTGAAAGGTTAAGGCTTATGTGCATATTTTTAGTTTTACATTTTCATCTTTGCTTTTTTTTTGCTATTTTCTCTGTATCCCTATGAAATATGGATATCCATTTTTGAAATTTATCTTGAGTTGTCTGTGTTTTAGTGATTCATTTCATGAAGTTTTATATAAGCACTTGGTGTTCATATAATATTATACAGAAATTCACAGCCTACCCATGTTATGTTGCCATTTTCTCAGTTTGAGTGACGTCTGCAATAAGTCCTTACCTTGATGATCTCGTGTTCCTTCACATTTTATTTATTTGCAAACAGAGAGAGATAGAGGGAAAAGGGACAGAGAGAGAATGGATGTGTCAGGGCCTCCAGCTGCTGCAAATGAACTCCTGATGCTTGTGCACTTTGTGCATCTGGCTTACGTGGTACTAGGGAATTGAACCTGAATCCTTAGGCTTTGCTTAGCCATTGTTCCAGCCCCTCCTCCACATTTTAAATAGAATTACCCTGAAGATTTTTTCCCATATAAATTTAGAGCTACATCAGGTAGTGCTACAATTTTTGCTTCAAACATCAAACGTGATTTAGAAAATTCATGGAGAGAAGGAACGTGTACTTTATGTACTTATAATTTTGGTTATTACGTCCTTTCTTCTTCCCTTGTGTTTCAAGTTTTCTTTCTTTGTCATTTTTATTCTGTTTAGCATTGTTGCCTTTTTAGTTTAGGTTTGTTGGTAACAAATTCTTTTCATTTTTATTCATTTAAGAATGCCTTGATGTCCTTTCATTTCTGAAAGATATATCTACAGCATGTAAGATCCTATGTCCTCAGCATGTCAGGTTCTATGTCTACAGCATGTAAGATTCTATGTCCACAGCATGTAAGTCTATGTCCACAATATGTCAGATTCTATGTCCACAGCATATAAGATTCTATTTCCACAGCATGTAAGATTCTATCTCCACAACATGTCAGATTCTATGTCCACAGCATGTAAGAGTCTATGTCCACAGCATGTAAGATTCTATGTCCACAGCATGTAAGATTCTATGTCCACAGCATGTAAGAGTCTATGTCCACAACATGTAAGATCCTATGTCCTCAGCTTGTCAGAGTCTATGTCCACAGCATATAATATTCTATGCCCACAGCATATCAGATTCTATGTCCACAGCATGTAAGAGTCTATGTCCACAGCATGTCAGATTGTATGTCCACAGCATGTAAGAGTCTATGTCCACAGCATGTAAGTCTATGTCCACAACATGTCAGATTCTGTATCCACAGCATGTAAGATTCTCAGTTGATTTTTTAGTACTATAAACATGTGGTATTCTTTCTAGGACTTTCTGTTTCTGTCAAGAAATCTGATAACATTTTTTCCAGATATTTCCTAGATCTTTACTTTTCAGAAAGTTTGACTATTATATATTTTAATATACATTACTGCTTCAGGTTAGCTCAGTTTTCTGAATCTATAGGCATTCCTTTTCCCCTGATTTGGACATTTCTGGCCATTATTTCTTCAACTGTTTTAAGCCCAGATCGGTTTTACCTCCATGTCCAGTCTCCAATAGTATCAGTGTTAGAAACTGTTTTATAGTTTCACAGTGCTGGGGTCATATTTCTCTCTGTGTTTTCTTCTCAGCCTTTTATATTCCATGTTGCTCACATTAGGTGATTTCTATGTTTTTCTTCTTGTTCTAAGTCTTTCCTCCATTTACTCCATTCTCATATTGGAAGTATTCCTTTAGTTATATTATTTTAGACTTTGTACTCTTCAATTCTACAATTTTCATTTTATCTATTTTCAGATCTTATGTTTGTTGGACAGTGGTTTTGATTTCTTTGCTTAGACATTCGTTATCTTGCTAACAAGTATATGGGTGATTGATATTGACACATATTTATGATAACTAAAATTATTATAAGATAATTCTATCAGAGCTGGTTTAGTAGGGGCAGTTAATGAAACCTAAGAACATATGGCATTGTGGTGTAAGACTCTAGAATCCTAGGAAGGCCTTCTGATTTTGCTGATTGTCTCTGGCCTCACTCTGGCTGGGGAAGAAAGCTGTACTTGACCTTCTTACTACCAAGGGAGGGCCAAAGTTCAGGTTTACCTGTGGGAATAGTTTGGGGGGGGTCTTACCTCAGCTTCGGATAACAAAGTAGGAGGGCATATTCTTGATGTGAGTTGGGTAAGATTTCAAGGTCCCTGCTAGGTCTTCCTCCCATTGTTCCTCTCTAGCAAAAAAGCATAGGGACATCTAAACATGGCTTTCTTGTGGCTACCAGCCACACAGATGAAAAGAATTTACTTCTATGGGAGACGTGAAAATCCTGTCCTTCCTGTCTCTTCCAGTAGTAGAGAGGAGAGAATACTCTTTACCTTTGCATGAAATGAAAGTCCACACCCATTTGAAGGGCCTCCACTGGCAATGGGGGAGACAGATAGCTTTATTATTGGAAAAGGCAATGGAAGCTCTGGTTCCCTCTCATTCTGATCTTATTCTACTGGTCATGCTGGATGGACTATGAGGCAAATGTGATAAACACTACACTACGGAAACTACATTGGATGAACTGTGAAATGGGTGTGCTCATTACATCTTGTAAAGATGGGTGTGTAGAGTCACCATTTGGCCTTTGCAAATGACCCCAGTGAAAAATTAATGTGGGATCCCCCAGGGAAATTGTTCAATGTTTATAAAGACGATTGATTAAAGAACCTCCCTGGGTGTTATTTATCTTTCTTCATTTCTCTGTTTTCTTCAAATTACACTAACATTCCTAACTATGATTTCATTTGGGAGGAGTACAGCTGCAAAGATAAAACCACAGAGTTTTACATTTCTTTCCCTCCTTTGCTCTCCCTCCCTCCTTTTGTTTCTCTCTTTTTCTCTCCATTCTTTCTCCTTTGTGCATGTATTTGTGCATTTTCTTGGAAAAAGAATAAAAGCAAAATTTCACCAACTTTGCTTAGATTAAGCCTCAAAGTTGACAAGATAAGAGTTTGGTTAAAGAGCTGAGGTTTTCTTGAAAACAATTTAGAAGTGCCTGTGGGGTCTTGAGGAGGACTTTCTCAAACTGTTTGCTTCATGGTCAGTCTGTGGTGAGTTGTGTTCATGTGTGGGTAGATGTGTAGACTGGGGAGACTTAGCACAAAGCAAAATTTCCCCAAGTGTCAAAGATGCCTTATAGTTTCAGGAATTTTATTCCTAGGAACATGGCTTCTCACTACCAGAGGCCATGTTCAGCTTGTGTCTGTGTGGAGAGTCACATTTAAGGTCCCATTCAGTCCCGGTTAGATAACTGGATTTATCAGCAGTGTGACAGCATCACCTCATAATTCCCTGTTTCCAAGATATGCTGAATCTGTGCAAATTTGAATGAATGTCTCTCTCTCTCTCCATATGTATGTATGAGGATAGATACAGATAGACTCGCCCACCCACAGATGTTTAATATACCTCATCCATTTGCTAGCCATTCCTGTACTGGTTTTTGTTCTTTCTCAAAGCTTCATATGTTAATGTGGCATGTGCAGAGCAGAGCTTGTAAGCAGTGCATTATTAAGAAATAAGTTACGGGGCTGGAGAGATGGCTTAGTGGTTAAGGTATTTGCCTACAAAGCCCAAGGATCCTGGTTTGACTCTCTAGGACCCACATAAGCAAGATGTATGCCTTTGGAGTTCTTTTGCAGTGGCTGGAGGCCCTGGCATGCCCATTCATTCTCTCTCTCTCTCTCTCTCTCTCTCTCTCTCTCTCTTTCTTTGCCTGCCTTGCTTTCTCAAGTAAATAAATAAATAAATTTAAAAGAATTTTAAAAGAAGATTTTAAAAAAGAAAGAAATCAGTTCCTATGAATATAACCTATGCAAAGTATTGTACCTTCTAGCTGCTCTGCCAAACACTGCAGCACGATCTAGAGAGCAGGATCTCACACAGTGTATGCACACCATTACTCTGTTTTTGTCTCTAGTTAGATCTAATATCTTATGATATCAGATTATCAAAGTTATTTTTAAGTGAAATTTCTTTGAAGAATCATGACATGATGAGGAGGATATATAATTTGGCTTCAGTTTCAGATAGTTAAGATATTTCTATACATGTTGCAGACAAACCACATGTGTAAGATATGTAATATATCAAGAGTAGAATGGGAAAATCAAGAATGGTAACTTTTAAAAAACTAAATAGTTAAAAGGTGAGATGGGAGAGAATGAAATTGACCATGAACATTTTTCTCCTCAAGCTGTATTCCTAAAGTGCCCTATACCAGATTCAAAGGTCACTTATAATGAGAATTCAGTTGTGCGCACTCTCTTTCTCTATTATTTTATTTTTCAATTAGCACACAGACCATATTTATTTTAGTTGATTCCCCTCCTCCCACTGTTTCCCTCATATCCTTATTCCCTTTGTATGCTCTCCTCTCTCTTTGTTTACATGTCACATGCATCCTTTTGCTCTTCTCCCAACCCCTTCCTTGTCATCTCTTATCACCCTCTCTTGGTCCCTCTTCTAGCTTTTAGGATTTTACCCACATTTGTCCCCAAAATATATACACACAAGTATTATGAACTGGGATCTGCATATGTGAAAGAGCATGTGCTTTTAGTCTTTCTGAGTTTGGGTCACCTCACTTAATATATTGCTATATAGTTAGATCATGTGGCTGTTATATTTCTAATATTTTTAAAATTTATTTATTTACAATCATATGGAGACAGAGAGAAGAGAGACAGGCACTAAGAAAGAGAAAGAATGGGTGCACCAGGGCCTCTAACCACTGTAAAAAACCTCCAGGTACCTGCGCCACATTGTGCATCTGGCTTTATGTGGGTACTAGGGAATCCAACCAGGGTTGTTAGGCTTTGCAGGCAAGTGCATTAACTGCTGAGCCATCTCTCCAGCTCTATTTCTAATATTTTGAAGAACATCCACACTGATTTCTATAATGACTGTACTAGTCCCAAGAATGATAAGTTACATATTAGATACTGAACAAAAATAGAGACAGCCCCCTCTAGTAGTTTTTACTTGATTTTATTCAACATATTCTTCTAACTTTGTAGGCATCATTTTAACATGTACTTATATTCTCTGTCATGTGTGAATTTATATTTCTGAATTGTAGCATAAACAGAGAAATTATAATCTTCTCTTTTCAGGATATATATTGGGAAGTGCATCACATGATCAGTATTTTACATTATTACTACACAAATATGCTGAACTGATACATATTTGGATAAAAAGTTACCAAGCATTGTGGGAGAAAAGTTATCCACAGTTCTTCCCAAGTGTGGTCCTGTTTTGTTGCACAACTGACTTTCCAGGCAAGATAAGTCTGCTTTTGCAATGGTGGCATGACTGGAACAGGAGCAATCAACCATTCTCTGATCAAATTTGAGGCCCACTCCACAGAGGGAATTCATACTAGGAAATGTAGACCTCGCCAAAAACTTGTGGCTAGAAACATAGGCTTACCTTCGGAGGACCTTCCTACAGTTGCTATGCTAAATGGGCAGGGTATCAAACTGCCTTTTAAATATTTATGTTTGTTTTCATAGATTAATGCTGCACTCATCCTTTATCACAGAAGTTTCTGCATTGGGCAGAAGTTAATGCAAAGATGAAAAGCTGGCAAAATTCCAGAGAAATAGTAATCATTGAGTGCTTCACCATAAAACAAGATATTTAAACCACCCCCTTTCAAGGCTCTAGAAAAATGGAAGAAATGGCAGAAAGAATATAAGAACAAGAAACTGGGGAAGAGTGTTGGCGAAGGCTGCCTTCTGGATACAACATGGCTATTACATTCATGAACTCACAGCATCTGTGGTTTCCTGCACAATATGAAGTCTGTCAGTATTTTACCATGAATGGAGGAAGGACTCATAAAGACCCCCTCCCAGTAAAGACTAGTCACATTCTAATAAGGTTCCTTATAAAATAAAGCAGGGGCAAATGAGAGTCATGCCACATCTAGAGAAAAGAGTGACTTGCAGATGTGGTGACATAACTGATGAGTAGAGAATGAAGTTGGATGTACTGCAGTGGGGAATTACAATACCTTTCTCATCAGAGAAAACTTATTGAATCACAAAACTTCTATTGACCATGTTGTTCCCTTTGCTGCTTAGCTTCTTCAAGAAGATAACTGGACAACTGACCCGTATCTGTTTTTGTCCCTACCAATCTTCAACCACCATGTGACAGTGCATGTCTATTTGTGTTGGCCAGGCTGTTGTTAGGGTTGGCAACTCCTGCTCAGAGTTCTACTGCCTGGAACATTGGCACCCAGCCAGAGGCTGACTAACAAGACCACTGGGGGTAGCTGGAGATGCCTCCTTCAGCAGCTTCTTTAATGAGATCAGCTCTGGCAGACTTGTGCTCAGAGCAGTGTTTGTCTGCTGAGTATCACCATGACCATTGTTGAGGTCTGGTCTTGCTTGGCCTAAACCACAAATTTGACCAGATGTTTTTCAGGCAACTTTGTTCACTGGTACGTGGATGAGGGGATGGAAGAAAGATGTTTGCCAATCTAGTACTGATAAACACTACATGAGCTTCTGGCAGAACATGGCCAACAATGATCTGAGCAACCAGAGGTCTAATCTACTCAGAAGCAAACACCCTGACAGGAGGTACATTAGAGTGCAATAGTGGCACACAACCTTGGTGGGTAACCAATAGCTTTCTGATTGACTAAGAAACCAGCCCAATATAAAGGAACCCATATCTGGAATTGGGAACCAGTCAGAATCCTATGGAGACAAAGACTATGTGCTCCAGTGTCAAAATCTCACTAGTTTTTGGCTACAAGAGGGGCTGCATACATGAAATTCTCCCTAAATTAATACCTCTTATCCCATTTAGCTATGCTGATTTCATTCTCCCTTGGAGAATCTGTTTTTCTTCTTCAGAAGGTAGTGAAAGCCGAGGAGATAAACTACCCCTTGCACTGCAGTTAAGCCACAGCTGAAACCACAGAGGAATTGGGGAGATGAGCAAGAGTGCTGCTTCCACGGTGACTCTGATAATCAGCACCAGAATGAAAGAGACAGACACTGAGGACACTCAACACCTACCAAAGCAGAGATCCAGAGGCTCCTAAAAGCTCATTACTCAAGTAGAGTTAAAACTCACCCTCCAAGGCTCAGGGGATTTGGGGGAAGTGGGGACAGAAAGATTGTAAGAGCCACAGGTTGAGACATCATGTCGGTAGGAACTCCCTCCCCCCAAAACTGGCTGCTGTTCCCATAATGCATAACCCACAATCCCATGGGGAATTGCTGCAACCCCACTGAGGAGGGTCTCCAGCCAAATGGGGGCAGGGAGGAGGGAAAGAGGGTACCGGCACGTGATGTATCTGTACAAAATATGTTGTTAATGATAATAAATTTTAAAAAGAGAGAAAAAAAAACTTTGTTCCCTGGTATGTGGGTGAGGGGCTATCAGAAGGAGACTTCTGAAGCCTATGAGGACATGGCCTACTCTGGGTCTGTTCACTGGTATGCAGGTGAGGGGATGGAGGGGAAACACTTCTGAGTTCTGGGTGAACATGGCTGCCCTAGGGGAGGGTTCTGAAGACTGGCTTGGTTCTGTTGTAGGGGAGGCGGAGGAAGAGGATGAATACTCATGGCCATTCCCTTCGGCCCTGCAATGTCATCTCCTCAGAATGTGAGCTCAAGTATCAGCTGACAGACAGGCAGGAACATTTCTGGTTCCGTTCCTTTCACCCAATCATGATCACACCCTTTCCATGGGCAACTCTGAGATTTTAATCTGATCTTTAAAAATAAAGGTTTTAACACAACTTCATGCATTCAAAACAAGAAGGAAAGAAAACAGAGAAGGTAATTAAATATAGGTTTGCACCAAGTGTACACCCTCATTTGGAAATCTAATTATACTTACAGGTTGTGTGAGTGGCTGACTTTGGATCAAAACCTGTTCTTTACCTTCTCAAGTTGATGATATTATGCATGTTCCTTAAGTGCTAGAAAATGATGGGATAAATTGAGAAATGACTGGTTTAATGAATGGTTTTACTAAATCATTGAACTCCAGTGAAATCATTGAATTCCAGTGAGACTTCTGGTCCACTAGGGCTATCATCCACCACTGTTCATCCTGGAATGTGGAATGCTCTCCTCTACTCAGTTTCTAAGACTCTCAGTTTGAACCCTTTCTAACCCATGGTCCCACTGGGATGCCACCTCTGTGTGTGCTGACTCTGCTTTCTGATTGTGGCTTTTTAGTGGAAAACATGAAGCTGGATTGTGAAAGGTAACCTAACACATTCAGAACTGGTTCCAGCCCACATGACATTGAATTTCTAGTATGTGTCTCTTTCAGATGAAATTCAGTCTATATGTAGATCTTGTACATTGCTAAATGCTGCTCTGTAAAGACAAGCTGATATCTTAAGGAGAATTTTCTTTCTAGAGCAGGCACCTTCAGGTTGGTAAGGTCATACACTGAAGGAACATTTTCAAATATATTCTGACTGTTTATCTATCCATGGTTTTTGAGTCTTTGTTTTAAGATTGAACTGAGTGTGCTCTTAACACAGCTCAGCTTTTATCAATGCTGTTTGAAGGAATAAGGTATTTGATTTTATTACAACTGTCATATTTGGAAAACTAATGTGATTAGGATGATTTTGTATTAATAAAATGAGTAGGGAAAAATTCACCTTAGCGAAGCAAATCTCACATATTAAATGAAATATACATAATTAGTTTCTATGAAATATTTAATATAAAACAATGGATTTAAATATGCTGACAATATTAAGAAAAGAAAGTACCAAGGGGGCCTTATAGAAAGGTATAAAGTGGACAGAAATTTTATTATTTTTTAATATATATATTTACTTATTTTTTTTTGTTTTGTTTTCTTGAGAAATGATCCCGCTATATGGTCCTGATTAGCCTGGAACTGGTTAAAGTAATCTTTCTGAACCTCTGTCTCCCAAAGGCTGGAATTGAAGGCATGTACCACTGTGGTGGTTTGATTATGAATGTATGGCCCCATAGACTGACATGTTTTATTAAAATTAAACTTGTAACTTGGATCTCCAGCTGCTTGGCTGGAGGAAGTGTCCCTGGGGGTGGATCTGATTTCTATCCCAAAGGTGTGAGAAAGCCCCTGGAGTGCTAGTGCTTTTGCTTGTGGTGTTGACTGGTTGATGGTTTCTCTGTGCTTGGATCTGTGAAAGGGAGCCAGCTTCTTCCACCATTGATGGAATTTCCCCAGGAGCTATAAGCTTCAAGTAAATCCCTTCCTCTCATAAAGTATGTCCAGTTTGGGGGCTCATCCCAGCAATGTGGAACTGATGACAACAACCACGATACCCCAATTTATAATTATCTTAAAAAATCTGGTCTATAAATTTTATTTCACTTTATATACTGACCTAATTTTTTCATAATTGGGTAATATTTCTATTTTTTCTGTTTTGACCCTGTGTTTCCTGTTATTTCTACTATTCTTTAATAGTAATTTGGTTTTACTTTATTATTCCATACTTTTATGTTTTTCTTTTCTGTTCTCTTTCTAATATTTATATAACTATGGGAATATAATTTTTTCTCATTTTTCCTAATCTCATGCTATTTTCTTTTAGTATCCATTCTTCTTATTTTGAATTTAACATTGCTTCTCCTCTACTTTCACCTTTCTCTAAACTATTTGTTTATCTCACTCATTTACTATTTCCATATTTACCCTTAATAATCTTTAACTTCCTGGGTTACTCTCCATTAGCTTTACTATTTTCTCTTTCTTCTCATTGGTGATATACTAGTGAGTTTTAATCAATTTAAGTGTATTTGTATGTCTTACCCATTTTATGTATTTACTGTTAGAAAAGATTTTTTTTTCTGCTTGCTGAGCCTTCAAAAGTAGGCCACTCACTAAGAAGGTCCCCAAGTAAAGTCAGCAGAAGTATCCAAACAGATTCAAACATCATAACACAAAAACACAAGACCCATGGAAAAACCAGGCAACTTGACTGCTTCAGAAGATCGTGACCCCTCAACTACTTAATTTGAAGATATAGAAATGGGGACATTGTCAGATAAGATAGTAACAACAATTCCTGATCTCAGTGAGGAAACAAAGCAGCAATTAAGTAAGGACATCAACCGAGGACCTGGGGAGAGAAGCTGGCAACATGGATGAGAAAGCAAGCAATATGGACAAGAAATTTAGCAAGGAAATTGAGATTTTGAAAGAGAATCAGGTGGAAGTGCTAGAATTGAATGTCTTAAGTACATGAAGGAGAATATAGTGGAAGTGTAACCAATAGATTCAGCCAAGCAAACACAGGGAATATTAAGGCAGGAGGACAAGTCTGAGGGGGTAATACCTTTAAGAATCAATGAAGAAAAAATTAAAAAAAAAAAAACCCATGAGTACAATGTTCAAGATCTGTGGCATATGATCAGGAGATAACACCTAAGAATTCAAAGGTAGAGTAAGCAGCTGAAATAAAAACTAAAGGCATAGAGAATCTAGCCAGTGAAATGAAAGCAGAAAATTCCAAAATTCTACAGAAAGAAATGGATATCCAAACAAAAGAAGCATTTAAAACCCCACATAGACACAACCATGGAAGATACTCTCCCCAAGATATTACAGTCAATACATCAAAAATCTGAGGTAAAATACTGAAAGCTGTGAGTGAAGAATGACTGAGCATATACATGGGCAAACACATCAGAACAGTGTCAGCTCTCACAGCAATACTCAAAGCTAAGGGAGCATGAAATGATGTATTCAAAGCCCTGAAAGTAAACAACTGTCAACCAAGATTGATATATACAGTAAAGCTATCCTTTAAAATTGATGAAGAAATGATGATGTTTCCAGACAAGCGCAAACTAAGCATGACTGCCACATCTAAAATCTCTGGGATATAAGTAAGAGACTTGACATAAGAATCCACAGGGTAGTATAAGGGTTTGAGATAAAGATCAAAGTCACTAAAATATATTTAATAAAAATATAACAATAAAGCAAGCCAGACCTGCAAAAAGAAATATTTAAAGGAGCAGTGTGTGTAGAGGACAAAGAAACTCTCTATTATGAGAACACAGGAAAGAATGAAATTTTAGAGGGGAATAGAGGAACAGAAGAGATCTAGGAAAGAATTCATCATGTCCAATGTGGTAAATCAGCAAAACCCTTCTTCATAGTGATAGGAGGGAAGGAAATAAAAACAATAGTATAAACAACCAGAAATACCATGAACAAAATTATAGAAAGTAGATGAGGTCTATAAATAATAATCTTAACTGTAAATGGCCTTGAATCACCAGTAAAGGGACACAACTAGCTGACTAGATTATAAAACAAAATCTAGCTACCTATTGTCTCCCAGACACACACCTCAGTGACAAAGAATCCGTCCCACCGACTGAGAGTCACAGGACAGAAGTTAATCTACCAAAGAGAAGATTAAAACAAGCTGGTAGAACAACTCTGATATCTTCTATCGAAACAAACTTTGTCAGACATGACAGAGAAAGCCATGTATATTAATGAAGGAAATAACTCTTTAAGAAGATATGACAAGGGGGTGGAAAGATGGCTTAGCAGTTAAGGCACTTGTCTGCAAAGCCAAAGGAAAAACTACAGATGCATGTGCCACTTTGTGCATCTGGATTTAGATGGATACTGGGGAATTGAACCCAGTTCATCAGGCTATGCAGGCAAGTGTCTTAACCACTGAGCCATCTCTCTAGCCCACAATTAGCTTGTTTCTGATAAAGATGCTCATAACACACAATGGAGTGAAGAAAATATCTTCAAAAAGGTGTTCAGAAAACTTGTTATACACACTGGGAGAATGAAATTAGACCATTTTCTCATACCATGTTAACAGCAATTTAAAATGGATAAAAGACTTAAATATAGAGACTGAAACTACAAAAATACTAAAAACATGAAGATTTTTCTGGCATTGGTCTAGGTAGTTTTCTTAGATAAGACTCCAATAGCAACAGATAAGAAAGAAAAAGGACTTGTGGGGCCGGAGAGATGGCTTAGCGGTTAAATGCTTACCTGTGAAGCCTAAGGATTCCGGTTTGAGGCTCTATTCTCCTGGACCCACGTAAGCCAGATGCACAAGGGGGCTCACGCATCTGGAGTTCGTTTTCAGTGGTTTTGAGGCTCTGGCACGCCCATTCTCTCTCTCTCTCTTTCTCTCTCTCTGTACCTGCCTATTTCTGTATCTCTCTCTCTCAAATAAATAAATAAATAAATAAATAAATAAATAAATAAAATAAAGTAAAAAAAAGAAGAAAAGAAAAAAAAAAAGAAAAAGGACTTCTTTCAAGATGACAGATTCTTAACCATGCTAAAATACCAGGGGTAAAATAAGGCAATGTTTAGTGGGGGGTTCCAGTACTAGAAAGGACCTACCTAGTGGACCCTACTGGATTGGTGCCAGGTTGCACGTTGTGGAGTCTGTGGATTCCTACATGCTCTGCAACACAGCTAGGGCCAAAAGCAGGAACCCTAGAGGTTTCCCACTCTTGCCTAATTCCACTCAGTGAGCTGTGTTCCTTTGGATGGACAGGACAGGCAGATGATGACCGTCCTCCACACCCTGTCCACTCAGCCAGGGGACACCAGGGCATGTAACTGTGCTGGGGTGGAACAAGTCTATCTTGTTTGCACTTTGCATAAATTTATCTGTATTATTCTTTGTGCTAGTAATTGGTTGTCTTTTTTACTTCTAAGTAGTATTTCATCATATAAATACACTACACTTTGTAATTCCTAATTAGGTTGATGGAAATTTGACTCATTTGGGGGTTTAAGACATGGGAAATAGAAATAGAGCTGTTATAAACAAACATTTTTTTTTTAATTAAAAAAAATTTTCTTTTGGTTTTTCAAGATAGGGTTTCACTCTGGCCCAGGCTGATCTGGAATTAACTATGTAGTCTCAGGGTGGCCTCGAAATCACAGTGATCCTTCTACCTCTGCCTCTGGGATTATAGGTAAAGGCATGCGCCACCATGTCCAGCTATAAACAAACATTCTTATCCATGTCAGTTTTCAGACCCATGTTTTCTCTGCTCTTGTGTAAATATGTAGGTGTGGAATTGCCAAGTGACATGCATGTTGACCTTTCTAGGAAAGTCCTAATGCATTTTCCACAGTAGATGTATTGCAGGACTTTGTAGCACTGTAGGGGTCCAGCTCCATCTCCAATACGAGGATCATCATTGCTTTGAAAACAAATTGGTTGAGGTATGTGGTATAGCATTAGGGTTTTAATTTATGCTTACTGGACTACTTGTAATGTTCAGTGCCTTTAGCTATATTTTTTTCATTATTGTATGCCTTTGCTTGTGATATAGCTATTCAATTCCTTTACCGTAGTAATGATTTTTTTTTAAATTTCTTACTCTGGATTTTAATGAGTTCATGAGATATTCTAGATTTATCTCTTCTTTGGAAGATATGGGTTCTAAACATTTTCTCCCAGTTCATAGTTTAGGTTTCCTCCCATGATTAGTGCAAAAAAATGTGTTTTAAATATTGATAAAGGGGTTGGGGAGATGGCTCAGTGAATAGATAGATCGCTCTCAGAGTCTTCCTGTCAGTGTCCAGCTTTACAGGGGCAGATGGGGTTCAATTCTCCATTCACCCACATAAAGCTGTAAATTCATATTCAGTGGTAAGAGACGCTGGCACACCTCCTCCCCCAGACACCTATGCAATAAATAAATAAATATTGTAAAGTATTCATGTTGATAAAGTTTAATTTATGATTATCTTATTTTATATTTAGAGCATTTTGTTCTCTAAAAAGTTTTTGCCTCATTCTGAGTTACCAAAATATTCCATTTTTTCTAAGAGACTTACTTAGCATTTTAAGATTAAGATTTTTAGGCTATAATAAATCTTGAATGTACCACTATATGTGGTATAAGGTGAAGATAATATGCAATATGTCCACTTTGTGATAGGAGTGAGCAAACTGAAACTGCTATTATAGTGCCACAGTAGCCATCACTAATTCATAAACTGTATTCTATCAGCTTACTTACAAAAGATATATTAGGTCAGGTTTGGACTGCAGTCTATACTATAGATTGCTAATCCATACCCTATCACATAGGTTTGATTGATACTGAGGAAGATAGATATAAAAGCCAGAAGGAGCACAAATAATGTCTTGTTGCTATGTTGGTTTTCTGAACCACTCACATAATAAAAGTTGAAGTTCTATATGAATTAATATCATAGAAACCTTTCTTCTGGATAGCAGACTAAAGGATATAACCCTCAACAGGAGCATGGGGGCATCGTCTGGACAGAAAGGCCCTGGAGAGAGTTCGGGGATGCCAACCCTAAAACAATTGGCTCTGGTTTATAACTCCAAGTGCCAGAAATTAGTTACACCCCACATTGAGCTGCTGGTCTGAGAGACCATGAGGTCACCCAAATATGGCAGGCTTCAGTCAGAGTACTTGATTTTTCACCTGTGGTGAATGTTAAGACCCTATTGCTGAAGACACCACAAATTACTAACACGGAACATCAAGAGATCATGCTGGAATCTGGAAGGAAGCCAGTTTTTTTAATGGCTATCTCATACAGTGCTGGAAAGTGCTGGGGAGGAGAAAAGGCCACCAACTTTGTGGACAAGCAGGGAACCCTATGATGTACACATCTGTGTAATAGTGGCACCCAGCCTAGGCTGGTACCAATGGCTCTCTGAGTGTCTAAGAGACCCATTCAGTAGGAAGAACCTCACAGCCGGTACTGAGGACCAAGTCAGAATTCTATGGTGATGGGAGTGATGTACTCTAGTGAGAAGCTCCACCAGTTTTTGGCCAAAAGAAAGGCTACACCCATCAAAATCTCTCTTATTTAACTATGCTTATCCTTTTTAATCCATGTGGTTCTCATTCTCCATTGGATAATCTGTTTTTATGTCACAGAAGGCAGCTAAAACCAAGTCAACCAAAATCTATCAACATGACAAAAAAATAAAAAAAGCTGAATCCCTATCATTAGATGAGGCACCTCTTGAACAACAGCTGGGATCCAGGTGAAACCACAGAAAAATTGATGAGTTAATCAAGAATGTAGCTCTCAAGAGGGGCCTGACAACCTGTGTCAGAGCAATAGGACAGTGGGGACACTCAAAAAGTATCATACAATGACTCACTGTTGCTCTCACAACTCAGAAGCCAGGACCCCATGGTGAATACCGGCAATCCCACTGAGGAGATCCCTCAGTGAATGGGGGCAGGGACAAGGGAAATGATGGTACCAACACATGATGTGTGCATTCAAGCTTTTTTATTTAATAAAAAAATAAATAAAATAAACAAAAACCCAGTCTCAAAACATACAGTGGAGAGTAACTGAGAAAGATGCCCAGTGTCAACCTCTGGCCTCCCTGTGATGCACAGATATGCATATGAGCCTCCCCAAATAATAACCACTTAAAGTAGACTTATAACACACCCACCAAGGCTCAGAGAGCATTGCAGAAGATGGGGTGGAAAGACTGTAAGGCCATAATCTTTGGTGGTGAGAAGAAGTATCTAGAAGCATTGCCCGCTCGCCGCCCCCCCCCCACAAGGATTGACTGCTGTTCTCACAACTCATAACCCACAACCCCATGGTGAACACCAGTAACCCCACTAAGGAGGGCCCTCAGCGGAGTGGGGGCAGGGAATGAAAGAGAGAAAGAAAACATGAACCACTAAAGGGACATTCAAGGGGCCTTCACTTTAACTGGTCAACAAGAGGATAGTGGAAACAATTTTAGCCCAATATTTGGAAAGTCAATGAAATGCAACAATTCTAGAAAACACAATTAAATTAAATATCAATGCAAAACGGGAACAAGACATCTGAACAGTGGTATATTGATTTTTTTTTTTTTCTTCTAAGGCGTGGACCACCAAGCCCAGCTACCTGAGACCATTTCTGACTTCCATTGCTTATTTATTTATTTATTTATTTATTTATTTATTTATTTATTTAGGTTTTTCGAGGTAGGGTCTCATTCTAGCTCATGCTGACCTGGAATTTACTATGTAGTCTTAGGGTGGCCTTGAACTCATGGCCATCCTCCTACCTCTGCCTCCCTGGGATTAAAGGCTTGAGTCATCACGCCTGGCTTTGATTCTTAAAATTCTGTAATTTATAACCTTCCAGTAAAGAAATCTCTAGGCCAGATGTGGTGATGGACACCTGGAATCTCAGAACGTGGGAGACAGAAGCTGTACAGGGATTCTAAAGCCATTTTAGGAACACAGCAAGTCCCTAGGCCACCTGGGCAGTATAGTGATGTCCTGCTTCAAAACAGAAAATAAACAAGAAGAAAAAAGACAGATGAAAGGAAGTATAGAAGGAGGGAACGAGGGAGACACCTCCAGATCCACATGCCATCTCTATTAACACTACCAAATATTTAAGGAAGATGGAAAACCAATCTCAAATTTTTATAATAGAAATCAGAATAAGAAAATATTGACTCATTCTCCACAGCAGAAAACTTGATAAGAAAACATGGTAGGGCATTATATGAAAAGAACATTACAGGCATATATATATGGTCTCTTTCATTTTTATTAGTTATGGACAACTTAGTATGTTAACAGCATATGTTGATACCATCCTTTCCCTCACCCCTGCCCCTTTTCCAAAGGGAACTTCATTGGGAATGCAGGTCATCCCAATGGGGAATGTGGGTCATGCATTGTGGGGGTAGCCCTTAGTTATGGGGAAGAGGTAATGTCTCTGTGCGTAATGTCCCAACTTGTGGCTCTAACAATCTTTCCACGCCCTCTTCCACAAAATTCCCTGAGCTGTGTTTGGTACGTTTTAAGTCTACTTCAGTGATGGGCTCTTAGGAGCTTCTGGATCTCTAGTTTGTAGGTGTTGAGTGTCCTCAGTGTCTGTCTGCTTCGCCCTTGTGCTAATATCAGGTTTACCCCTAAAGCAGCACTCTTGATCATTTCCCCAATTCCTCTGTGGTTTCAGCTAGGGCCTTGGTGAAGTGTGATGGGTCTTTTCTCTCCTCAGGTCCCACTACCTTGTGAAAAAGAGAAGCAGATTCTCCAATAGAGAGTGTAGTCAGCAGATGTCAAATGGGATAACCATTATTAGTGTAGAGAGAATTTAATGGAAGGGTAGAATACCTTTAAAAACATCAAATGAGATGAAGGCTGCAGAGATGGCTTAGTGGTTAAGGCGCCTGCCTGCTAAGCCTAAGAACCCGGTTCCAATCTCCAGGTCCCACGTTTAGCCAGATGCAAAGTGACGCAAGGGTGCAATGCTGCACTTGACCACAAGAGGGCGCATGCATCTGGATTTCGTTCACAGCAGCTGAGAGACTGCTGGCACACCCATCTCTATCTGTCTCCCTCTCCCTCTCTGTCGGTCTCTCTCTGTGTCTCTCACCAAAAATAAATAAAATAATAAAAAAAATTTTAAAAAATTTAAAAATCAAATGAAAAAATAAGTTGGCGAGGATGTGGAGAAATAGAACTCCTCATTCACTGTTGGTGGGAATGTAAGCTGGAACAACCACTATGGAAATCAATATGGAGACTCCTCAAAAGGTTGAATACAGAGTTGTCAGCAGACCCAGTTATTCCCTTACTGGGCATTTATCCTAAAAGCTCCACACCTCATTTCAGAGATATTTGTTCAATCATGTTTATAGCTGCTTAATACATAATAGCTAAGAACTGGAATCAACCCAGGTGCCCAGCATTGGCTAACCAAGATATATCTACACAATGGAATTATACTCAGCAGTAAGAAAAAAAATGACACCATGAAATTTGTAGAAAAATAGTCGAACTTGGAACAGGTCAATTATTATTATGAACATGCACCATAAACTATTAGCAAGGTATAGCAATATGTAAGAATGATAATATATTGTTACAAAAATGGATTTATTTCAGGAATGCAAAATCCATTTGAAATGTTTGATCACAAAATGCCTTCATAAAATTTTGAATCTAATTTTATTTTTAAAAAACAGGGCTGGGGAGATGTTTCGTCAGTGAAAAGCACTTCCTCACAAAGCCTGCAAGTCTACAGGTTCGATTCCCTGGCACCACATAAAGGTGAAGGCAAAGCGGTGCAAACATCTAGCATTTTAGAGGCAAGAGACTCTGACACACACATGTGTGTATACACACATACACACACAACCATGCAAATAAACTTTTTTTTTTTACAAAAACACCATGAAAAAGGAATAAAAACCTCCTTTATCCAATAAGCGCACTAAAAGGAAGGAAACGTAAATATCATACTCATTGCATAACTATCGAAGGTTTTCTCCTGAGAATGCAAGGAGATGTAACTGACTATTTCTCCTCTGTTCCTGACACAGCAGTGGGTCAAGAAGAGGAAATTAAAAGCTGTTTGGGTTATAAAGGAAGAAGGGAAATTGTTATTACCAACAGTGCATTTGCATGGGGATAAATTCCAAAAAAATATAAAGATACAAATGAATGTATTTAATACCTGGAAATAAAGCCAACAGAGAATGTCCCCGATCTGTATAGAGAAAATGCTAGGACATTATTCAAAACTTCAGAACATATACAAACCAAAGTAGGGGCTGGACTGATAGCTCAGTGGTTAAGTCACTTACCTGCAAAGACAAAAGATCCCAGTTTGAATCTCCAGGACCCATGTAAGCCAGATGCACAAGGGGGTGCATGCATCTGGAGTTCGTTTGCAGTGGCTGGAGGCCCTGGCATGCCCATTCTCTCTCTCAAATAAGTAAATAAAATATATATTTAAAAAAATAAATTGGGAGAGGGCTCTCTGTTTAAAGGCTAAAACTTACAATTGAAATTCAGGTAGGTTTTCCTTATAAAGGAAAAAAATGCATTATAAATTTTGTGTGATGTTGTTTACAAATGTTTATTATTAACTTCCATACATATAGATAATATGCCATGACCATAATCCCCTCACCTTTCCTTTTCTCCTTCTCCTTATATGAATCCTTTCTTCTTTCCAATTAGACTGTCTTCTATTTTGATGTCATCATTCTTTTCCTCCTGTGATGCAGATCTGATATAGGTAGCATCAGTCACTGTGAGGTCCTGATTATCAAGGCCGGTTTGTATGTAGGAGACAATATTGTAAGCACTCCTTCCCCTCCTTTGGCTCTTACATTCTTTCTGCTGCCTCTTCTGCAATAGCCCCTGAGCCTTGGATGATGTGAAATAGACATATCAGTGCTGAACATTCAACGTCACTTCTTCTCAGCACTTACATGAGTTTTGATCTCCCCAGAGGTCACCATGTTCTGATGTAGTATAATTCTAAATTTTATATGACTTTTATAAAGTATAAGCGATCAGGAATAACAAATACCTTAGGATTTATGGAGCTAGAGAAAAGGTCTCAAGACACTGGTGTAGACACTACAGTAACAAAGCCCAGGTATTTTATCTTGTGCTGAGGCCCAGAACACTGTCCACAACTCCATCGCACACACAGCCTCTAACAGGTCCCAGCAGCACTCTTCCCCTAGAGATGAGCAGAGTCACACAGTCATAAGACATATCATGATTGGATTCGCTGAAAATCATACCTCAAAACAAACAGGAAAAGATCAAAATGGATGAGGCTAAAAATCAGTTAAGAAAGACCTTTTGGAAGGCAGGAAAAATGCATGATCTTAAAAATGACGTGACATATTGTTAAGCATCAGATAAGATGCTATTCCAAGGGAATGTACTAAACAATTGGAAAGAGATTGATAATCTTGGATTTTATAAATGTCACAGAAGAAATGAAATATCCAACTGAAGTTTTATGTGTGAAAGATAAGACATTATCTAGGAAGTAGAGCATTAAGAGCACAACCAGCAAAGAAAATATAATAAACTAAATGATTAGACCTCCATGGGTCCATCCAAGTAAGTTCCAGGAAAGGAGAAAGGTGGCGTGTGTGTGTGTGTGTGTGAGAGAGAGAGAGAGAGAGAGAAAGAGAGAGAGCGAGAGAGAGAGAGAGAGATGAAGACAGAGACAGAAAGACAAAGAGACAAAGTCATAATTCAAGAACTTTCCCGGACTTGAGTGGCACATATTTCAAGACAGAAAAGGACCCACTAAGTCTCCCAACTCATGAACTGCAAAAACTCAAATGACATGTACTTAGGTGTCTCCTACATTTGTTTTCACTTTAGTAAACCTAATTACCTTAATGGCTTTTAACCCAAAAAAATCTCAACAAGGGAATTTTCATGTCTATTATAAAATTTTGTCCATTACCATGAGAAAAAAAAATGTAGTTCTATTATGAAAGAGCAGAAAATCCACTGCTTGTTTACATAGAACTGTTTTCTTTAAGGTAACTTTCAATAAGATAATGTTCTTCAACATAACCAATAAACAGAAGCAGAGTTCTCTAAGGAAAAATAGCTGCTCAATGTAATTGATCTTCCTACATGCAATATGCTTTAATCTGCCTTGCCCAATTTTGTTTGAAATACTCCCTGATATTATTTCATGATATTCTTGGATCATTAGTTTTTTTTAATAGCCCTTTTTATATTAAACATAATTAAACTTCAAAATTTCTGTCTACTAATTTTAGTAATCCCAGTGAAATAACAGAATTCGTATATTTGTAACAAGATAAAATGTTTTGGGGAGTGTTGAAAACATTTGGGGTGTTATCCACAAGGATAATACATTTTCTTCTGTTTTCAACACATGATATGAGTGGTTGAGATCATATGCAATATTTCCAATTTATGACTATTGTCTTGCTCTTAGTGCTAGTTTTTAAGGACATTATCAGCTTTTACAGTAATGCCAGGGACCTGAGTTACTGTTAACTCGATCATTAGACCCACCACCTGCTTTGGCAGATGTAGCTGAATCAATATTACCCACAGTGTAAAGATTACTTGGGAGCAAATACTATTAACATTTCCTTTTATGGAACCTGATGACCTTTACTAAGCATATTTACCAATTATTAGCAGCTGAAATTTTACAGCTTCATAGATCATTTACTAGAAGCATATGGTGGTCAGTGAAGAAGAAACACATGTCTAAATTACACACACACACACACACACACACACACACATGTGTGTGTGTGTATTACAGTTCCCCTTAAGTCCCAAACAGAATTTTTCTTTCTTTTCCTCAGTAAAATTTGCTACTGGTCAGCTGCTTTCTTTCTGCTCACTGTTGAGTGAATATGTGCCTGCACTGTCCTTGGCCTCATTCAAAAATAGAATTGGCATGCACCTATACGAGTGATGTTTTATGGGGATGTTGAAGCAACACAGGGAATTAATCTCATCTTAGTAAAATTCTAGAATAAACTTCAAGAACACCAGCCTTCTTTTTTCACGGGCAAGCAAAATATTCCCCATCCAGAATAAAACACATCAAAAAACAAATCCCTAAAGAATTATAATGAGAAGATATTAAAAGTGATAATATTTTGAAGATATGATTGAAAAAAGAAACATAAAGCAGAACAAGTCTATCTGTTAACTCTTTTGAGCTTTTCAAGTTTTTAAGCAATACTTTTATTTATTTATTTGCATGCAGAGAGCAATAGAAAGAAGAGAAACAAAAAGAATGGGCATGCCAGCTGCAAACAAACTCCAGATGCATATGCCATTTTGTGCATTTGGCTTTATGAAGGTATTAGAGAGTTGAACTAGGGCTGTTAGGCTTAACAGGCAAGCACCTTGACCACTAAACCGTCTCTCCAACTCCCAAGCCTTTCAAGACTTTAAACCACCCTTTTCTTTACCTTGGTTTGCAGCACATGCTATTCATTTTGCATTTCTTTTGAATATGTCATTTTGCATATATTTTGTCTTTTCATTTTCACTATTGTGTGTCTACCAAAACACATTATTTCTTATTTCTGGGTTTTGAAAATAAAAGGCATTTCCTGTCTTCCAGTTCTTAAAAGAAAAATGAAAGCCTAATTTCAATTACTTTTGTTGTGTTCTTGGCTTACCTGTTTATGGGCCAGTTGTTATGAAAAGAAAAGCATTTGACTCAGTCTTCCCGTGTATTGCTAAATGAAGTGGGCACTAGCCACATGTTGTTGCTATGTATTTAAACAAATTCATCTTAACTTAAAAAGAAATGTTCTCAGGTTGAAGAGATTGCTCAGTGGTAAGTGCTTGCCTGTAAAAGCCTAACAACCCTGATTTGATTCCCCAGTACCCATGTAAAGCCATATTCACAAAGTGGTGCATGTGTCTGGAATTTGATTGCTGTGATTAGAAGCCCTGGCATGCCCATTTTCTCTGTCTTTCTTCTCTTTATCTCTTTCTGCTTGCAAATAAATTAATTTAATTTTTTTTCTTTTCTTTTCTTTTTTAATTTGAGAGAGACAGAGAGAGAATGGGTGAGCTAGTGGCCTCTCAGCTGCTGTGAACAAACTCCAGATGCTTGCGCCCCCCTTGTGCACATGTGCGACATTGCGCGCTTGCATCGCTTTTGCGTCTGGCTAAACATGGGACCTGGAGAATCAAACCGGCTTTCTTAGGCTTCGCAGGCAGGTGCCTTAACCACTTAGCCATCTCTCTAGCCCAACTAAAAAAAATATTTAAATTGTCCTTAGCTGCCATAGCCATGTTACAGGCATACAGTGTGCTCAGGTGGACAGTGGCAGTTTTGAGTGACATCACAACAATAATTATTTCCATGATTATAGAAGGTCCTGCTGTTTGTCAGGCTCTGCAGTGATCTTATAGCTCATCAGTTCATCAGGAAGGATGGGGAATTTATGTCCATCTCCCCTCGCTCATGTTTGTTTTAAGCACATATGAAATGCTTGAGATCCTTCTAGCAAAACAACTTCATAATCTCTGCAGATGTAAACAAATTCTTGAAAAGTGAAGCCTGAAAACAAAGACAAAATAAAATTTGTGAAATGGACCATAAACTGAATGATTTTCACTTCAGTACAATCGAATCAACTCTTTGAACTGGCCCATGCAAACACAGATATGATTCAAAAATCTTCATGGCATTTGAACAACCAGTGACAGAAAGTTAGCATAGAGGTGAGACTGGAAGGCCAGATCTACCTACTTTACCAGGAAAATTACAACTGTATAGTGACATTTTGAAGTTTCTCCTACACAAAAATTGTTTCCAGGCTTCAAAATCTGAACAATGTACATCACCACGTCCACACACACTCATCTCACCATATTACATCACCATGTCCATGCATAGTTGTCTAACCATATAAATATTACTTTGGAATAATCATTGGTCCAATTGTATTCTAGGAATTTATTAAACACCTACCCTGAAAATACTCTATTTATGCTAAATACTCTAGAGGTAAACATTAATATAGCAATGGATTTTGCTTAGCATGTGAGTTTCTGGAAGTATTTTCATGGTCATGGTCTCATTGAAAATAAATAGATTAAAAAGTATTTTTTAAAAATTACTAACCAGTAGACACACACACACACACACACACAAATCAAGTTGGCCCAAGCCATTTTCATATGATGGATATTGTATGTCCTCCCCAAATTCACATACTTAAGTCCAAATTCTGTTCATAGACTGGGGCTCTCAAGATGTAATTAAGGTATGCAGTCCTCATCTAATAGAATTAATGTCTTTTTAATAAGAGAATAAATCCAAGTATGGTGGCACACATCCATAGCCTCAGCTATTCATCAGCTTAGCTAGGAAGATTGTTCAAACCCAGGAATTTGAGGACAACCAGAACAACATAGCAAGATGTTGTCCAAAGAATAGATTATAGATGACAGATAAATGGTAAATAGGTAGATAGATAGGTAGATGATAGATAGAGAGATGATAAAAGATATTTGTGAGCCTGGGCGTGGTAGTGCACACCTTTATTCCTAGCACTAGGAAGGTTGGAGGATCACAGTGAGTTCTAGGCCACCCTGATACTACATAGCAAATTCCAGGTCAGCCTGGGCTGAAACAAGACAAAACAAACAAACAAAAACCTGAGATTTGTGATGTGAATGAAATATCTTCCATTAGCTCATATATTTTAAATATTTTCTTCCAAGCTGATGGAAATTTGGGAGAGTTGTGGAACATTTGGGAGGTGGAGCCCTGCTGCAGGAGGTGGGTCTGGAACTTTATTATTCCAGCCCCTGGGTTGTCCAGCACCACCTCACTGAGAGTACTTCCTTCCCCTGCTGCTGTGACTAGGTGTGACAAACAGCTGTGTGCTCTACCATGCTTACCTCGCCATGATGAAGCTTCCCCTGGAGGTTGTCAGCTGAGAGAAATGCTTTCTTCCCATAAGCTGCCTGTGGTTGGGTGTTTTGTCCCAGCAAGGAGACAGTACTGCAACATTACCCCTGAGAACTCGCTCTATCTACCATATAGAAACACAACAGAAAGCATCTGTCACCAAGCCAAGAAACCCCTACCAGAAACAGCCCTGCCAGGTCTTAATGAGGTATATCCAGCCAAGAGAACTGTGAGAAAACAAACTTCTGTTGCTGAAGCCACCCAGACTATGGGACTTTGTTATGCAACCTAAGCAGACTGATACAGCACTTCATAATTGGTGAAAACTCAGTCACAGCCTGAGATTTTTACACTAAAAACAAAACAAAACAAAAACTGTTGTGGACTTGGTTGCACAATAGGCTTTTAAGAAATTCTAAAGCTCAAATGTGTAATGTTATGCTTTATTTACATATGAGTTCAGCTGCAGTATTAGAAACCAGATCATATTATGGCTTTCAGTAATGTTCTATCCATCCCAAGAGCAAGGCCATATTAGCTTGAAGAGTCTGGATTTTTTTTTTTTTTTTTTTTTTTTTTTTTTAGCATCAATACTTTCCTTTAGCAGGCATAGTAGCAGACAATTGCATAATGAAGCTGTCTGTCTTTATTTACACAATGTATTTTTGTGTTCACCAGGCCAGGAAGAATAGCTCTGTGTAGCAGCTGTCATTGTCTTTTCTGCTTATCTCAGTCCTGTCTGCCACTGTTATAATTCACCAGCTGACACCCGCCTTGGCAGAAACGGAGGGTAGTGATCTCATGCCAACGCAACAACGGAGCTCTGAACTCTGACACAATTCATCTTAGTTCTGGTTAGCAAAGGGGAATTCTTTGGGGTTTTCTCTCCCTTCTGTTGAAGCATTTTGCTGCTGGGAGGGGAGGGGAAGAGGGGAGAAGATGCAGGGAGTGCGCCATGGAAATGAACACTGAGGAACAGTTATGGCTCTGTCTGGTGTGGAGGAACAAGGTCACTGGAAGACAGGGTCATTTGTGACAGATAAAGGCTGGATGTCCAGATAATGAAATTCCTGCTTGTTTGATTTCACAGAGTTGGAAGGATATGAGAGCACATTTGGTATCCAAAAATACACTTCTGTTCAGCTCACACTATTTGAAGGTTCAAAGTGTAATTTCTGGCACTTTCTGATTAGGAAGCTTAGAAGCAGGTATAAAGGCAGGTGATTGTAGTCATCAAAATAGCCCTGGTTTGGTTCTGAATGCTGGATAAACAAAATGAGAAAATACTTGCTTAAGTTAATTTTCATACATTATTGCCTATGGTTTAAGGCCTTGTTTTGTGGGCAAAATAAGGAGACTTCACAGTATTGCCAAGATAATCACATTTTTTTCATCTTGCCATTTATAATTTCAGAACAAGTAGATGTAGTCAGTGTTAGAATCCCCTGGCTTTCCCACAATGTATCTAGAATAAGAACTGTACTTTCCACCCCCGTTTCTTGATGGGGAGTGTGTCATGCTGCACACAACAGATTGCAGAAGTAAGCAAGCAAACAACCAGATAAGCAAAGCCTTCAAATACCACCTTGGCCTCAGTTACCTTACCATGCCAGCCAAAAGGCAATTCAAATCTGGAAATATTATGGTAATTGTCCCAGTTTCCACCTTCACTTCTGGGTATAAAGTAATTGAGTAAGAAAACCTCTAACAAGGGGATTGCTTTAAACATAAGCTGTCTTTCTACCTGTCATGGGCTGGGGAGTGTTGGCAAGCAGAGGAGCTGCAGCTGATTGCTTGGTGTTAATGACGTAAACACATGGGCTGTTGCAGATTGTAGTCTTGGTGTTGTGCTAATGACATGGCAGAGAAAGAGTGTATAGAGAGAGAGGTTTTATATCTTCTTATTATAAACTTACTGGGGTTACCAAAATCAAAAGGAATGGTAATTTACCAAAATTTTAAATAAAATGACATTAGTTCCTGTAATTTCTAGGCCAACAATGGCTCAAAATTCCTTTTCTTATGTTTTGCTAATGACAGAGGTGATGTCTCAGCTTTGAATAATGATAGATTTCCCTGATAGAGTGCAACTTTTAAGGAATCTCTTCAAGAGCATTCTCTTGAAAGGATAATCCTTATTTAAGGAATGATATTGGCAGGACATTGGTTTTTACTTTAACAGTCATGAAATAATTTTAAGACACAGTATACAGTCCCAAGAAGAGAAACTTCATTCCATCAGACTTAAATAAGGTCAGAACAGACTATATAAGATTTTGGTGAAACATTTGGTGCCACAGTGAGTACAGTACTTTCCTAATACGCATGGAGCCCTGGGTTTCATCCCCAGCACTGCTAAATCTGGGGTGGTGTCACACACCTGTAATCCCAGCCTTCAAGAGGTAGAGGCAGGAGGATCCAAAGCTCAGTGTTCTCTTAGTTACACCATGAGCTTGAAGCCAATTTGGGATGCATGAGAGCCTTTCTCAAAGCAGGAAAGTCTCACTGCCTATGAAAGACTTATACAAGACTGGGCCAGTCAGGTTTCCATCCCTGAGGACTTATAGGCAACTCATGGTTACGGTGGGAAGAGACTTTTTCTTTAGTGGTATAGCCACTAGTAGGTTACTTGTGGTTTATAAGTAGCCCTTCACTCATGCTTCTGTAAGTAACCCTGATCAAGCTCAATGGATCACAAAGAATCAAAAACAGACATGAAAGTAGAAGGATAAAAGGGAGTCTATTTGGGAAGAGAAGATCAGCAGGAGTGGGACAGGGACAAGAGAGAGTAATGAGGATAGAATATGATCAAAGTGCTTTATGTACATGTAGGGACATATCATAACAGATAACATTATTATGAATTATATATATATAAAGTACAAAAAAGAAGTTCAAGGTCATTCTCCACTACATAGCAAGTTCAATGGCAGCCCGTAATGCATGACTCTCTGTTTAAAAAAAGAAGAAAGAAAAGAAGAACTCAATGTCTTTTTTTGTTTGTTTGTTTGTTTTGTTTTTCGAGTTGGGTCTCACTTTAGCTCAGGTGACCTGGAATTCACTATGTCTTCTCAGGGTGGCCTTGAACTCATGGCAATCCTCCTACCTCTGCCTTCCAAGTGCCAAGTGCTGGGATTAATGGCACGCACCACTATGCCTGGCTTCAATGTCTTTTTTTTTTTTTTTTTGGTTTTTGGAGGTAGGGTTTCACTCTAGCCCAGGCTGACCTGGAATTCACTCTGTATTCTCAGGGTGGCTTTGAACTCATGGTGATCCTCCTACCTCTGCCTCCCGAGTGCTGGGATTAAAGGCATGTGCCACCATGCCTAGCTTTCAATGTCTATTTTTATCAGAAGAATATTCATGATGTACTTGACCAAAACGACCAGATGGGACAAGAATTCATTTGACCACATGAGACAACAAGATGACTTGGCTCTAAATGACCAGCAATCCAAACACAAGTCCTGATCCCATAGCAGTGTCCTTGGCTGTCATCAGAAGCTGGCTTCTAGATTCTGGGCAGAGAAGGAGGCTCTGACCCTCTGAGCCATGAGAGGTCAAGAAACTGGCTCTACAGGCCCTGTCCTTATGGCAATGTAGGAAAACTAGTCTCCCACAGCCATACAAATATACAAATATAGACATATGTACATGACATACTGATCACAATCTTATATTGCTTCTTTTTCTTGGCATGCGTGTGTTTAAAATATGTGTGGTGTGTGATGTGATGGGTACATAGTACATGCATATTTAAGTGCAGATACACACCCACTGTGGCCACACATGTGCAGGGCAGAGGAAACCATCTGATGTTCTCTTCTTTTCATTCATCTGCCAATTTCCTTGATACCAGGTCTCACTCAACCTGGAGATGCCATGCCAAGCTGCTTAAGTAGGTGCAGAGCACTGGAATTCAGTTGGTCTCAGGCCTTCATGATTGAGCAGAAAGGGTTAACCATGGAGCCATCTTCACAGTCCCTGGTTTTCCTTTTTGATTTCCACTCAATCTGCTTCAGCCACTGCTATCCACCTGCCAGCCTGTAGACACCTGAGTTATGAAGTCGGTTGTCTATTGGTTCTGTCTGGTTGTCCCAGCAGGAGATTGGATGGACTTGCCTTGAGTTTCTATGCCTTGGTGTGCATCTGAGTTCTTAGTGCCTCATACAATGATTTTTGGCAACATTTTTCCTTTTCTTTGTCAGAAATAAATTTTATAATGAAGATGTTTGTTCCTCTTAAGTTGAAACAAACTCATCTCTAAAACAATTTTAAAAGAAGTTTATTTTAGAATATATAATTTTTTCACTAATTACTCTTCTTCTTTATTCATTTTTGGATGTGTATAATTTTCTAGGAATTTATTTATTTTATAGAAATATAAATTTTATAGAAATTTATCAATATATTGATATTATTGTCTTGATTATAAATGTATCTTATAACTTTCTAATTTTTCCATTCAGTATCTCTTTTTATTAAGTTAATTTATAGTATCTTTACCTATTTTTTTATTTTTTCAAAACTTAAAGGATGTATTTTTTTTATTGATTGACTGAAACATTTTTGAGACAGTTTCATTTTTTTCTTTAAATATGTCCATGAGCTCTGATTGATGTTGATTTTTGTTTATACGTCAAATATTTCTTACTTTACAGTTCTTGAATTAAATAATGCATAAGCTATTCTTCAACTCCCTTAAAATTTTAAGAAGATAGTTCAAAGTTTGGGGGAATTATCTTTTTTGCAGTTACAGAGAAGTTAAGCTCGACAATATTGAGCTATGCCTCCAGCACCCCATATTTATATAATATCTTTTTTTTTTTGATCTGTTATAATTTCTACTTATATATGTTAATAAATTATTTCATTTTTTGGTTCTTTAAAAAAAATTAGTACAAAAGGTTCTTGGTTCCTTTACCTTACTAAAGATATTTAGAAGTATAATCATTAACCTTCTGTAGCAATTTCCATTAATCTGTCCCTAAAATTTATTTTGACTTGATACTAACATTTCTCTGCTTGCCCACTTCACGTGGGTTAGAATTGTATGCTCTGCTTGATTTCATGGCTATTATTTGTTACTTTTAATTTTGTTTTGCAGTGCTGGGGATCAAACCCATGCCTTATGTATACTTTACTGTGAAGTTATATCCCTACTCCAATGCTATATCTTTATACCTCTTTATGTTTAATAACTCCAGGACATTTTACTTCTGTATATCCTACCTCAGTAACATATAGCTAGTTTATTTATATATGTTTTTAAGTTCCAATAAACTTTTCCTTTTTATGTAGGTATACTCCTCTTACATTTATTGGAATTACTGATGTATTTAGAATTTATTTCTACCATCTTACATGCTCTTAGCTATCTCTTCTTTTGTTAGTGTTATACTTTATGATAAATTCCAAGTGTACAACTCAATTAATTAATAAATAATTAAATGAATATATAACCCCTATAAGTTTACACATAACTGTGTGCATAGTTAAAATTCAGAAAATTATTAAGCTGGATAGAAATAGCAAATTGTTTTACTGATGTGAGTTTGGGATATTATTTTTTCAGTTTCTATTATTATTAGTAGAGATGAAGAATCCATTGCTACTATCCTTATAGATGTATCTGGTTTCTACTCTGATCACATTACATATCCCTAAATCTCAGTGACTTCCACCCTAAGTCATCTGGCTCATACTGACAGAACTATAAATTGACTTCTTTTCAGTTGATCCTGGCCAAGATTACCTGGGCCACCTGGGTGGTAACTTTTCAGTTAGGTCAGTACTGTTCTCTCATCCTTCAAGGAATATTCCTGAAGGAATATGTCCACCGTGGCCTTGCACTTTAGGAAACAGTTTCCACTCTAGATGGCTGTGAACTTGATGCTTTCACACTGTCATTTCTACCCATGTTCTGTTGGCCAGAATTTACCATGCAGAATTAAGCCTAAAGTGCTACATCATCTGCCCACTTCCCTGAATGATGTCATCTCCTTCTGTGTCTTCCCCTATGAGTCAAGATGTTTCATATTATGTCATGCTTATATCACCTAAACTCTTACCCATTATTATGTCATCTTGGAATAGTCATAAATGTTTATGGCACAATCTTTCTCTTCCATGTAAAATCTCACACTCATCTTGAATTCCTTGTGCTGAACTTTGTCATTATTATAATCCCAGGTGTCAAAGCTTGAGACCTGGATCCTTTTCCCTATGACTTCACATCCAAAACTCTTCAAATCTTGACTACTATTTTACCTCTTAAAAGAGCCCTTATTCCCATCTCTGTCACTGGTGCTTATTCAGGCATCTTCCAGGAGTTCATGCACCCCTGGGTTTGTTCCCATTGGAAATCTTGCCTAGTTCCAACTCAATCTCCACAGTGTTGCTGGAATATTTTTCAATAATAAAGATTTGAACAAGTATCCCTGATAATGCAATACCTTCCTTAGTTCTGTATACAGGAAAAATTTAACTGCTTTATGAAAACTGTCAGATCTTTCTATGTAACTCTCTTCTTAGAGTATTCTCCACATTATGTACTATGATAATGTGCTTCTGAATTTTCTTATATATCATTTCATTGCTTTGCTAAGTTAGAAAATCCTGCTCCCTCATCTCCACTTGCTCTGGCTGACTTTCCTCTGTGGGAAGCCTTTCTCTGATCTATCAAAGGAACCTGCTAATATATGTCACAATGCATATGAAGACATACATAATCTAATAATATTTATGCATCCTGCCTCTCCAAATCCAATGAGAGCCCTCTTATTAATCTTATGTCCAAAAATCTTTCACATAATATCTGCCACGATAGATGTTTCGATCTTAGAATACATTCATAATTAGAATAATCTTTCTAACATCAAATGTTATCTATCACTTATTTATGTAAATAAGTTGTCAGATCATCAGCTCACATTTTAGGATGAGATGTGTGGAAGTTACAGGGATCATATGGAGGTGGATTTTTAGATGTTAATAGGAGGTCTGAAAAATGCAAGAATAACCAAAGATATGGGTAGGGCAAGCAAATGCCTTTTCCCTCCTCATGGTCCTGTCAAAATGCTTGTGACAGAATCAACAGACATACATCTTTAAGAAACTCACCACCTTAAAGAATTTATCTCTGGCAGGTGAAGCAAATAAGTATGATGGCTTTGATGATACAGCAACTGAGGTGAAAATTTCATTGGATTCTTACTCAAAACTGACAGGAATATACAATGCATAGAGTTAAATAGACCTGTGTCTTTCGCCATTGGGGAAATACAGTTCTAGTTATTTGCTAGAAAATAATGGGTCCAATTGTGTCTTCTTCCAGAAATAGAAAATCTTTCTGTAAGGTGGTCAACCCTGACATTGTTCTGAAATCACATCAACTTCACTAAAAACTGGCCTAAGAACACTTGCTTCATAATACTCAATCATATTAGGAACAGCGCACACTCTCCAGCTTGTGCCTTGGGAGCACAAGCAAAGACAGCCCGACGAGGACTGTCCGCACCCTCCACATTCTTTCTAAAGGGCTGAAAAGGAAAAGTACTGGGAAATTCCATTCATTCCAGGAGAATTTTATTTTGAACATATGATTTTTTTGATTTAAAGTTTGTAATTTTTTTTCATTAAATGAAAATATTTCTATTTTATATTGGAAAATAAAATTAGAAGAGCTTGAAACATACTTGTGCAGCTGGAAAACATTTTTGAGATGTTAATAATCTTACCTCAGTATTTAAATATTTTTCTTATTCCCTTTCCTGCAGCCTGTGTCATGAGCTCATTGCCTTAGAGGTACACATGAGAATGAGAAGTTGAGAAAAGAAAGATCGTTTGGAATTGATATTTGAAATGTTAAGGCTTTAGGAATAAGAAAAAGATAACAGACAGGGAGGAATTTGGTGGTAGAACATCTGGAATAAGAGAAGGAGTCTCTCTAATCAGAAAAGGGTTTTGTGAGAGTAAACCTGGGGGGATGGGGTAGAAGGAGAAATCTGAGGGGATATAGTGAAGGTGATCTGAGAGACATCCCTGAAAAGGTCTTTGTTGTCACCTTGCAGCCAAATGTGTGCTGAGACCACAGCAGTGAACCAGTCAGCATCCAGCACCCCTTAGCCTCACGCTGGCTCGTGTTCTGGGGCTGCTTGGGATATAAGGGTTCGTGTGCAAATTTTCCAGCCTTCACTACCCGCCCCACACTTTGCACAGGGTCCATAACCTTTCTTTGCAATTTCTTGCTGGCGTGGAGAGTTTTTCTCTCTCTGCTGTCACATCCTAAGCATGTGTCCAGGATGAATGATTCAATTACAACCTTTGACTTCCTAAGACAAAACACCTGACCAAAAGCAGCTGATGGAAGGAAAGGGTTTATTTCAGTTTATAATCTTGAAGGGAAGATTCATGATGGCACGGGAAAGCATGACATGAGCAGAAACTCTATATCACCTCCTTGACACAGCAGGTGGAAAACAGCAACAAAACAGTGAGCTGAACTCTGGCAAGGTAGAGCTGGTTATAACATCCCCAAGTTTCCCCCAGGAACACACCTGGCCCACCAAAATTCCACTAACTTGGGACCAAGCATTCAAAACACATTATCTTATGGGGTACATCTGCTTCAAACTACCACATTGTCCATGGCCTGAAATACCTTTCAATAACTTCTTTGATGCATGGAATGCTCCAGAACATCCACAAACTCAAAAGAATACTTCTTTGAAGAGCAATTTAAAAGGTGAGCATTGAGGAAATGCCAGCACTTCATACTTGTGTTGATAGCAGTTGTGATGGAGAAATGGGTGAAATTGAATGGTACCAGCCCCCCACATGAAAGACTTATCAGTGATATTCATTGGAAAAATAATTCTTTTGCTCACTCCGAATATTTCCAAATATATTACTTAGATGTATAAAACACCTGTTTTTTAAAGTTGTTTTATTCAGATATTAAGCTGTATTATATAAGATTTATACATGATATGATATAAGCTGTTTTATATCTATATATGATATGGCCTGTTTTACAGAAGTTGTGCACTGAACACTCACAACTTGTTTGGTTGTCGTGGTTTCTTTTTGTTTGTTTGTTTGTTTGTTTATTTAATTATTATTATTTTATTGACAACTTCTATACTTACAAAAAACACATATTTCCCTCCCCTCCCCCATTCCACTTTAGAACTCCAGTCTCCATCATATCCCCTCCCTCTCTCCATTAGTCTCTCTTTTAATTTGATGTCATCATCTTTTTCTTCTATTATGAGGGTCTTGCGGAGGTATTGCTAGGCAAGGTCATGGATATCGAGGCCAATTGCTCTCTGGACAGTTGCATTGTAAGGAGTCATACCCTTCCTTTGGCTCTTCCATTCTATCCGCCCCCTCTTCCGCAATGGTCCCTGAGCCTTGGAGGGTGTGACAGAGGTGTTTCAGTGCTGGGCACTCCTCCATCCCTTCTTCTCAGCACTATGTTGCCTTTTGGGTCATCCCAGTGGTCATTGCCATCTGAAAAGAGAAGCTTCTCTCATCAGAAGTGAGAGTAGCGTTAATATGTGAACATGAACATTAAGTGTAGTGCCCCCAGGGCAGCTTGGTGGGAATAATATATACATTTAGTCAGACAAGAGCAGGCTTTATACCCCTAAGGCTCATGACCTCATCTACCATAGACTTTTGCTTAGGTTTTTCAGTACCAGGTATGTATTCCCTCCTGTAGAGAGGGCCTTCAGTCCAATTAATTAGAATGATCAGTATGGAAATATGAGGAGATTTCAAGTGAAATCCAGATTTCCAATGACTTATAATGACTAATGTAAACCTAGATGACACAGCAATGGTGGCTGCTGACAGCAACTGAGTAACTGGTGCCTTGACAAGGCAAGTACCCTACATCCATTGGGCTCACATCAACTTTACTAATTCTCTCTCCTGTCTGGACTTGAAGTTTTAGTGTTTGAGAACACTTGAATTAGAAAGCTTGATATCTCTACCAAGAATTGTTTAGCCATTCAATTTCAAGATGAAACATGGTATACTATAAGCATTGCCTATTTCACATACATACTTAAATAAAAACGCAAGCTACTGGGCTGGAGAGATGGCTTAATGGTAAAGGCACTTGCCTGTGAAGCCAAAGGACCCAGGTCCCACATTAGCCAGATGCACAAGGTGGCGTATGTGTCTGGGGTTTGTTTGAAGTGACTGGAGGCCCTGACATGCCCATTATCTCTGGTGCACGCATTCTCCCCCCACCCATCTGGGTCTCTCTCGCTCTCTTTCTCTCTCTGTGTCACTTTCCAACAAATAAATAAAAAGTAAAAAGTATTTTAAAAATTAATCAATACTTTCAAAGAAAACCTATTATCAGTATTAAAAAGTTTAAAAATAGTATTGAAGCATTGCTTCATTATTGTCTTCTTAAACTGTTTCATATTTTCTTAGACAGCTGTTTATGTTAAAAGTTACCATGATTTCCACAGTAGTTAAAAATAAATCCTGAATCTGAGCACTACGAGGATTTATACATATGAATGTACTGAGGCATGACCTTTATCTCTTACATCGAAAGAAAAAATATTTTATAATGACCCATGAACTATATAGGCATAATAACTTATTTTGGGGATCTCAATTTGACTTAGGGATCAGATATTTAAAATGAAAGTGAAAAATACATCTTAAAAAATAAAAAGCACATCCCGGCCTTTGGAGCATGATGAAAATTTCTATTGAGCTGTGAGGGAAGTCCATTCAGTCTCACTGGCATTCATAAATGGTGACTAATGCACTCAGATAGAATGTGTAATTTACCAAATTATGGCCATTTGGAAGGCTCGGAATGAAGATGTTGTTTGTTTGGAATGTTCTGAAAAGAACCTCAATGAGGTTCACTTCATTACGCCTGACTCAACAAATAGGCTCCAGTCCCACAGTCTGAACAAAAGCCCTGATGTGTAAATAAATGTGCAAATGGTGGCACCGTTGCATTGCTCTTTTTGTCCTCAGACCACTCAGCAATATTCATCCCCATTAGGAAGATCAGTGACAAATACATGGCACCATGATCAAAGGCTTCTGTAGCGGGGTGTTAGGGTTACAACACCATGTTCATGACCGAAGGACCCAGGTCCTCATAGGACAAGGGACCTCTTCTAGCAAGACTGGGTCCCTGATCATGTCTTCTCCATGCTTGCACAGTAGTGACTCACATGTGACTACCACCTCCCACACGACACTGCAGGCAAAGAGCTCTAGCTCTCATGGAGTTTCTTTGAAGGTTTCCACCCATTCTCTGGTGCAAACCAGAGGGGGCGGACAGGAGTTAACCCAAGTGAACCCCAGAGAGCTGCATTTGCATGACCAAATCTTCTGTGATGCTCTCAAAGCTCATACACATTTTGCCTGTATCTATAGAAAGGTAAGAAATTTCAGGGGCTGGGAGAGATGGTTCCATGTTTAAAGGAGCTTGCTTGCAAAGCCTGACAACCTGGGTTCAATTTCCCAGCACCCACATAAAGCCAGATACACACAGTGGTACATGCATCTGGAGTTCATTTGCAGTCGTGAGAGGTCTTGTTGTGCCCATTTTCTCTCTCTCACACACAAACACACACTCTCTCCTTGCAAATAAATAAAAATATTTTTAAAAAGAAATTTCAAATAAATAATAATGTCACTTTGTAGAAGGGTTTCATGTGAATTTCAAAATAAATTAGATTTTTAGTGCCTTATCCAACAGATTCTGATCATTTAACAAATTCAAGTGATAAAATGATAAGATAACCTGTGTCTCTGATACACTGAATAAGTGACAATACTTTTTCTACAACTAATTCCCTCAGCCTCAGTAATTGGGTTTTGCTAACGATTGAAAATCTTTCTAACAACGTTTGCAGTGTGTTTCCATGTGCACTTTTGAACTAGAAAGGCCACAGACAATTCTGACTATCATTAGCTTGTTCATCATGATGCTTCATTCACACACAGTTAGAACACCAGGTATACAAGAGATACAGTGAGCAGTGCAGATAGTGTAACGAGTGAGACAAACAGTTCCTGAGGTTACAAGGATGCAGTCTTGCATGGAAGACATATGCTGACCAATTGTCTGTGAAGCACAAGTGTAAATTCTATGGAAGAAATATCACAAATGACTTTTTTCCCCAGCCTTAGGAAACGAATGGTACCTTCTTGAAGGAACTATGTTTAAGCTAAGCTTTAGAGGAGGAGGTTTCTGAACAGGTGGGTGAGTAGCAGAAGCAGATAGGAGTATTCCAAACAGAAGGATCTGTGTATCCAAAGGCTACAGAATGAGGATTATAATAATACATTTGCGAACTGTCAGTGCAGATGAAGTGGAGTCAGAGAGTGGTCCAAGGTGAAGTGGAAGAGGCCAGGGTAAGCACATGATACTGGACCTTGGTTACTGTTAGCTTGTGACCTTTAACCATCAATAGTGAAAGGAAAAACAAAGAACCATAAACTAGGCAGTTTATTCAGCATAGCTGTATTTTCTGGAGGTAGAAGTTGAAGATCACAGAGGCGCTACTTTCTTCTGAGGCCTCCCAGCTTTGGCTTGTCATGGGTAATTTCCCATGTGTTTACGGAACCTTTTCTTCAGTATGTCTTGCGTCCTAACCTCCTCATCTCATAAGGATTCCAGTTAGATTAGATTAAAATCCACACTAATAACTTCATTTTAACTTGACTACCACTTTAAAGCTTCTGTTTCTAAATACAGTCAAATTCTGAGGTTCTGGCAGTTAAGATGGCAATATATAAATTTGGGGAGGGGTACACATAATAGAACAAGTACATGATCCCATTTTTGCTTTCTAGTTCCTTCTGACTGTTTGGAAAAGAGAGGAGGAGCTCCAGGAAGGACCAGGATGTGAACTGAGGAGGCCTTGGCTTTCGTTCAGGGGAGGACCACAGAGTTTTACCAGGCAGGGCCCCAGCTTGCTCTAATGAGACTGTGCCAAGTAAATCAAAACAAAAAGTAACACCGAAATACTTAAGAGCGAAGGAGGGCAGGAAGAGGAGACCTGAGGTATATTTGTAAAGATCATGGCAGGAAGTTGAGGTGGTTTGCTCTTATGGTTTCTATTTTAATTTTCTGTGAAGTGGGCCATCTGCTGAGGAAGAGAAGAAAGAAGATTGCAGATGTGAGTTGAGTGGAAAATGTTTTAAATTGCAGTTCCAGAGAGCAGGGAAGCAAGCTGACTATCAAAAAAATCTTATTAGGATTTTTATGAAGTATTTAAAACTCTGTTAGGATAAGTGACCACGGATTTTTAAAATGACAGAAGTCTTTTCTGCTTTGTGGAGATTTTTTGTTTTTCTCTTTTGTTTTCTTGTTATGCTGAACTGTGTGGGCATAGCTTCGGAGCTGAATCCTTCCAGGGTTCATGATTTTCAAGATAGACTTCTCCTGGGCATAGCTGCAGGAGTTCTGGGCCACAGTCATTCCAGCTCAAGCCTTAGGAATGTCCCAGGTGCTTGGAACTTGAAGCTATAATTTGGAAGGAAAGGATTGCATATGAGTGTTTGCTGACGGTGCTGCTCTGCTGAGAACCTCCTGGAAGCATTCCTCTAGGAGATTTAGCTCCTAGGAATATTTCCAAGTTTGTCCTGATGCACATGCCACAAGCCATGGCTCCACGTGTCTGACCTCTTTAGAGACACTGGAGCAGTTGGAATATGGGGACCTCAGCTACTCCAAATGCCTGCTTGTTCACACTCTTCCTCTTATGTGACACACTCTGAGAATTTAATAAAGTAAGGATCATGTTCATGCCACAGTATACAATAAAACACCACCACCCCTGTTTTTCCAGGCAGCATTTTACTAACACTTTGCATTAGCCTGGCTATTCTAGGAATTGAAAAACAAATTCATTTCTTCTCTGAAAAATTGTAGCCGTCTATCAGAGTTTGAAGGGTAGAACCAAAAGGTTTCCTAAGATGTCCAGGAATTTAAGAATTTAATATTCCTCTTCTCTCAGATCATGTATGTCTGAGGATCCTTTCACTTGAAACCATGCCATTTTCTCACACACACACACACACACACACACACACACACACACACAGAGAGAGAGAGAGAGAGAGAGAGAGAGAGAGAGAAATAGTATCAAGCTCCAGCTCCAAGGAACCCTAGGAGCTCAGATTTCACATACCTCAAAGACTCAAAGAGAAGGAATTTGAGGAAATAAATTCCACAAGACAAATTGTTTTTACATACGCTACTACTTAGGATGCTGTGTAGCAGGATATGGGCTCTCAGCGTGAAATACAAATAATGACAAGGAGCTTGCCAATAAAAAGAAACTAGATACTGTAAAATACTGTACAAGCAAAGTGTAACTCTAAGATAATGCCTGGATACTTTAGAACAAAGTACACTAATCCAAAACTTGCAGTGCAGGCAGGCCTTGAATATTCTAACCAAGATATCATTTCTGTTTAAACTTCATGCTACAAACTATAGTATTGGAGCTATTAGGACTTTAGAGAGCATCTTTTGTGTTTGCAGTCTAAGATGTAAACACATAATACAATCTTTCTTCTTAGGTTGTGATCTCAACAAATAAAAGGACATACTTCCAGCTGCTAAAAGAGCAGGGAATCATCTTGAATTGAGTTACTGTTAGTAATTAGAGACCTGAATTGGTAAGGAAAGAAGAGGCAGAAATAACAGAACATGGCTGGGTGGTATTTTTATTAGATAGTATCCTCAGAGAATCATTTATTATGTGACATTCCAAAAATAATGAATAGGACCCCCAAGTTAAAGATCCAGCTGAGACACAATTAGGACAGCTGTGCCCCCCTTGCAGGGATGGGAACCAAGTCTCCATTCCCAGGGAGTTTCATTAATTGAGACATTTGTTACTAAAACCAAATGTGTTTCTAATTTTTGGTTACTGGCATAGATGTGTATGCAAAAAATTATGAATCCTGCAGTTCTTTTTACTTTGTACAGAGTTCTTGAAAGAGAAGCAAGTGAGAAATTGGGTCCCTGTATCAGCTAGGAATATCTGTCACAGACTCCCACAGTCCTCCAATGGAAAGCAACCCCCCCATCGAACATGCAATCAGATATGTCACCACCTGCTGAAGACCACATGTGGAAGCGATACCTTGCATCTTGTGTAACTCAAATAAATTTATCCAACTAAATAAAATAATCATAATTCCCTTCAGTTTGGGGATAAGTCTTGCATTTAGGGTTTTGATGTGATTTTATTGTTGAAGCAATTCAAATGTGACAATTTTCCAATGTGTTCTCTGAGATACCAGGTTCTTATTTTATTTGCCGAAACTAATGCTCTCAAAGAGACAAGTTCAGGAACGAAAAAGATACAACCTCCAAGCGCCACAAAGCTATTTCACCAGAATGAAAAGACTGTTAAAGAAAATCACATGTGGTGAACAGCCCTAAGAGTTTGTTCTAAATTGGAAGCATTCCACCCTATAACTCTTGGTCGGAGACCAGAATTACTTCCTTCTGCTGGACGTCTGAGAAATTAATGCTGAGGAGGTGTGCAAGCTGTTTTCTGTGATGATTCAACTCCAAGGGACATGTAGCAATCTTCACCCATGACACCGTGAAATTATTTTTAGACTTTCCAATATCACATCTTTGCTTTCCTTCCTATTGTCTTCTTGTTATGTAGGAGCTTGGAACAGTGCATATCTCAAAAGCAAAGGCCACTGTTGTCACTCGTTGGTCTCATATCTTGGCTCATCAGGACAATTTTGATGTCTGTATCAGCCATTTATGACAAGATGATGAGCTAAATTTCTTCAGGATGCACGCTGCCTTTTGATGGACATTCTACTTCTGACTAGCCCAGAGAATGCGTTCTTCCTGTGCAGTGTTTGCCATCTTTACAGACTTTGCTCCCTGCATCATCCAGCTGTGGGTGGTGATACTGAGGTCATGTTAGCCTAAAGTATGGCATCTTGGCCACTGAAGATGTAGCCAGAGCAGGGGGATCTTTCTGACTTCCCCTTGAAGTCAGTCATAGGTCTTTCTATGAGAAATACTGAAAAATAGGTCATAGGAATTGGCTTGGAAGCTTAGGATGATAGAACCCACCCAAAATGAACAGCTTTGGGTAAATGTGGAATTTGTCCATGGGTGTGTAGGGGAAAATATAAGTCATTTCACTTTATTATAGATCAGATAGATCAGAAATGTCACAAGGTCTGGGCTTTTTTTTTTTTTTTTAATCTTTGCCTATTAAGGAAGTCCTTCCACTCCCTGTTAAGAAGGCCCTTCCTAGAGGTTAATATTTCTGGGAAGATTGCCCTTTTCCAGAAATCCTTTCCCTAGACACCTGATGTCAGGACTATACTGACCAAACTAACTGCCCATCCATGGTACTTACATAAAAAACCTCAACCTGATTTTGGAGGTTGCCTTCTCAACCCCCTCTTGCCTCCTTGGGTAATAGCTATGTCTTCCTTCCATTCAGCTGTCTTTCTTTTAAAGCTCTCCCTCCTAAAGTTCTAAGCTATGGCAAAACTTTTCTGAACCTTATCCTTTGGTCTGTCAATTTTATTCATAGATTTCCTATGACAAGACTTTAAAGGACATTCTAAAATACTGGTGCATTGGGGTATCCTATGGTTGCATTGGGAAAGGATGTCTTTCTGACAACACTGGAGCACAAATTAGAACCAGAACAAGCAACTTTGTTGAACTCTACTCTCCCCAGTGTTAACACCATTAAACCACGCCCCCTTTGTACAGTCGTACTTTACAACATCCACTTATTTAATGTTACCATAGAAACATAATTCTTTATTTCTCTGGGTTTTCATTTCTTTATGTGATGTGAAACTTACATGAAATAAATTTCATGTTTTTCTCTCATTAAAATGATTTTTGATACCAAGGGCTTCAGCTGTGAGCCTACTGATGAGTTTAAAAGAAAATCTTTCCTTCTTTTAAGAATCAGCACCTATTCCCAGGACCTTGGCCACCCTGCATGGTTGCAGTCTGCTCTGCTTGAGATTCCAATATAGCCACAAATTCGCAGGATGGATAATCTCTTTCTGTGACTTTCCCTGTCTTTAGGTTCCAGACTGTAGTCTGTTTACTTCTTTCCCAGCCTTCCCTATCAAAATTACCCTCATGAACAATAAAAAAAGAAAAACAGCTACCTGCATATACAAACATGTTAACATGATCAAGTGATCCCAGTCTTAGGGGTAATTGAAGTTTAATAGCAAACATAAATTCTTAAAGAGTTGTGTATTTATTCATAGCCTTTGAGGCTTAGGCAAGTATGCAAAAACAAACCCTAATTGTGGAGGCACCACAGAGATTAGTCCAGGAGCCAGTCACCTGCTTTTCCCTCATTTATACATTCTGTAAGCACAGGGAGGGCCTTCCAGAAAGGAGAAAGTCATTGTAATTCAGTAGAGGCCAAGAGACCTCCAAACATTAAGGTTGTTTAAATGTTAAAGGATGTGTGCCAAAAACAGAGAAGGAAATTTACTTTAAGGTCTCAGTGAAAGCTTTAGGGAAAAGATAATGCCCTAGACAGGTCTGATGTACACAGATATTTTCTAGATCAACAAAGGAGTGGAAGGTTTTCTGGCACTTGGAATTGCTGAGAGCCAGGGCTCTGAGCCATGAAGAACAGGGGAAATGTGAATTATTCAAGAAAGGTAAACAATGGGGTGACAAATGTGGCTCAGAAAGAAATATCTCTCTGTACTTAGCTAATGTAGGCATTATTTCAGATGTCTCTATTTCTAAAGCCGGAGAATGAGTGCGTTAGTGGAATATGGCCTGCCTTTAGATGTTTTTGTATACTGGTGTTATTTTTAAAGAGACATTTTGGAGGAAATTTTTTTTTAAAATGCTTCTTCTGAGGCCAAGAGATTCTTGTTTCAGATTTATTGAAGAAACACAATGCTCTACGACATTATTAGTAGTAACAAATGTATTAATATTTGATGAGATTACATGGCAAAATACATTAAGGATATGTTCAGATGGGGAAACATTAGAGCAGATAGTAGGCACTCTACCTGCTAGGTAAACGACTACATAGAACTCCATTCCTGGAATGCATGCTTGCCACACAAGTGCAGTCATCACTATTCTGAATTTTAGCCATGGACATCTCTTGCCCTCTCCCTGATTCATGGAAATGCTGGCTGTGAGCTCATCAGGATTGTGATTTAAGGCAAAAGGATTCAGTGTCTTTGGTAAAGGAAACTCTTCCTCCACTACAATTCAATAGACAGTCATGCATTGATTTGAGCAAATTTAAATGACAATACCCCCTTGAGTATGCGGGAACATAAGTACACACCCATGCATGTGAGCGCACACACACACACACACACACATTCCCAGAGCAAGGTAGTAAGGCATACTGATGTGGAATTCAGTCACACTTATTATTTTCCTCTCTAATAAACATCATGTTCCAAAAAGCATCCAAGAAGAAAAAAATCAGAGGAACTGGTATATCTGTGCATTAAAAATAATTTTCAGGGTCAGTGACCTGAGCTATTTCGATATTTATTAATTACATGGGTATTTTAGTTTCAACTTGTTTTCTGTCCTTTCTACTATAAGCAACTGGTGACATGCTCTTGACTAATCTATTGAACAGATTTCATTTCTAAACTCTCCTTAAATAAAATGGCAATTTCACATGGAATTCTGCTGGTATTTATAGTCATTTAATCACTCAGGGATTAATCACATGCTGGCTTGAATTTCTCACTAATTATTTTATTAGTGATAGTTTCGACCATGCAGTGAGATTCTGGAAGGAGTCATTGATTTCATATATATGTGTATTCAGATATTTCATAGCAACTTGTATGGGGTAGACAGATGCTATAAATACTAGAGAAAATCTATCTTTTCACTGACATACCACACTGTCTATAACTTTATTTTTGTTAAAAAGTTGATTAATTTCTTGAGATATTTAATTAGTAATACATAATTTATTAATTATAAAAGTACAAAACACTGGGCTTAGTGGTTAAGGTATTTGCTTGTGAAGCCCAAGGACCCAAGTTTCGATTCTCCAGTACCCATGTAAACCAGACACAAGATGGTGCATGCATTTGAATTTCATTTGCAGTGGCTAGAAGTCCTGTTGCACCCATTCTCTCTCTGTCTCTCTATCTCTCAAATAAATAAATAAATAAAAATAAAATTTTAGGGCCTGAGGTATGGCTTAACAGTTAAGGTATTTGCCTGCAAAGCCAAAAGACCCAGATTTGATTCCCTAGGACCCACATGAGCAGGATGGACAAGTGGGCGCATGGGTCTGGAGTTCATTTGCAGTGGCTGGAGACCCTGGCGTGCCCATTCTCTGTGTCTCTTTCCCTCTCTCTCCCTCTTTCTGTCTGACAAAAAAATAAATAAAAAATAAATATTTTTAAATAAAATTTTATTTAAAAATAATGCAAAAAACTGAATGAGCTCAACACTAAAAAATTTGTTTATATTTGCCATATAAATTTAAAATGTAATTTTTTTGGTTTTCTCTAAAATACTCAATGAAAGCTAATTTTACTATAATTTATCTTGTCTTTGTTTTTCCCATACTTCATAGCTGCTCCATATCTGACTCAATTTAACTGTGAATTGATCTCTTAAATGTGTTCTTCTGAAAAGAGCATTAAAGCAATCAAGGTTTACTTAGGCAACATCTCTATCTTTGTTCCACGTTGTTGTTACTTCTCTTCAGTAAATCCATTTGCATGTGTTTTAGTCCCTTCAGGACTGTTTTCATGTAATGGAAGTTTCTGAGAGGAGTAAGAGCAGACTGTCTGGCATTGTGGCTCTTGGGTCAGAATAAATAGGACTGATATTTCTTCAGCTATATTCCTGGCATCCAATCACTGTCTGCATGATCTATAACTTTCATTGTGTTAGCTACCTCTGTGATCAGTGTGATGAAATACCTGAGAGACACAGTAAAAGGGAGGAGAGGTTTCTTTTGTCACCTGGCTTTGGAGGGAGCCTCCCTTCGTGATGAGGAAGGTAAGGTGTCTGGGCCAGTGTTCAGTGTAAGGAGCTGAAACATCAGCTTCATATATCCTGCTGGGTCAGAAATAGAGAATGGACCAGAGCCATAGACAAGTATAACCTTCAATATATGCCCCCAAGTAACCCACTCCTAGTTAGACTAACCTTCCCAAAGGTTCTATAACAGCCCAAAAGAGCTTCACCAGCCTGGGACTGTGTGTTCAAGCACTTGAACTTGTGGGGGACACTTTATTTTCAAATAATAACAATTATGAAGAAATGGAAAGACAATACATGAATAGGGAAAACTGTGGGATTGTTAAGTGACTTAGAGTTTGAGATTTCATCACAACTAATCCAGGAACATCCAGAGGATATGGATTCCCACCCAGGGAAGCAGGTGAGTTCATGTGATAAACTGGTCCCTTTACAAGGAACCTTCTTGCCTTCCCCACAGAGGCCGACAATACACACTAATAAAATCCCATCCTTCCTTTTACTTGTGCAGACCTCCATGGCCCCCAATAAAGACATTTTTCAAAGATTTTCATTGTCATTCTTTCTCTTCCCTACTTGATGAAACCCATTGTGTCTGGAAATTCATTCCATATGGTTCCCTACATGGCATGACATGTTTTCTTTCTCCTTGATCTATCTGCCTGTCTATCATCTATCTATCTATCTATCTATCTATCTATCTATCTATCTATCTATCTGTCTATCTATCTATCTATCTATCTATCTATCTATCTATCTATCTGTCTATCTGTCTGTCTGTCTATCTATCTATCTATCTATCTATCTATCTATCTATCATCGTATGTATGTATGTATGTATGTATGTATGTATGTATGTATGTATGTATAGAGAGACTATAATAAATCCCCCAGTTTCATATGGGTCTCTCAGTATAATTCCTTTGATCATAATGGAGTGACCCTTAAATACACTAGTGAGGTAATCCCTGCACCCTATTTACAATATGGTTTCTTTATTGAATTTCACGTACATTTAACAAACAAGTATTCTCACACTTTGCAATCTCTGGCAAAAATAAAATGCTAAATTCAACTTTCTAATGTGCATCTTAGTTTGTGAAACTTACATTGCTTTACCTGCAAAGCCAGGTAAAAACAAACAGAAATAATAAGACAAACCAACATCTCTCATGAACATGGGTACAAATATCCCCCACAAAATTCTACCATCTAGTCAATGTTGTTCAAAAAGAATTATATTCTATAACCATGTTGAAGTTATTATAAGTGTGCAAACTGGGTTCAATATCCAAATGTCAGCCTATGTAATTTAAGTGTCAAACAACTAAAGAAGAAAACTCACATGTTCATTTCAATTGATGAATAAAAAGCCACCAAAAAAAAAAAAAAACACTATTACTAATTCAAGTCATAATATAAACTTCTTGGGTGGGACAGATGGTTTGGCAGTTAAGGCTTCTGCCTACAAAGCCTAAGGACCCAGGTTTTATTCCCCAGTACCCTCATAAGCCAGATGCACATGGTAGCACATATGTCTGGAATGTGTTTAAAGTAGCTAGAGGCCCTGATGTGCCTACTTTCTCTCTCCATATATATATATCTGCCTCTTTCTCCTTCTCTCGCTTTCAAATAATAAAAATAAAATATTAAAATAATAATGATAAAAACCTCGTGTAAACTAGAAATTTAGTAGCCTTTGTTGAATTTGACAGGGATGTGCCAAAAATATATCATTAGCAATATAATGGTGAGAGGCAAGATAATTATCCTATATGATCAGCAACAAGCAACCATTGTTACTCAAAATCACTCAGGAAGTCTCAAATAATGCAAAAAACAAAGGAAATGAAATAAAACCTGTGTAAAGTGGAAAGGAAGCAAGGACAGAAGGGAGAGAGGGAAGGAAGAAAAAGAAAGGGAGAGAGGGAGGATGGGAGGGAGGAAGGAAGGAATGAGTGAAGGAATGATAGAAGGAAAGAAGGAAATGAGTGAAGGAGGAAAATGGAAGGGAAGGGGAGGGGAAAAGAAGGAAGGAAGGGAATAAAGAAGGGAGGGAAGGAGAGAGACAGTGTCCTTATTGAAGAACAATATTGAAATCTGGAATCTGGAAAGGGTGGAGGTTCAATTGTGAAGACTCAGATAATCATGACTTACATTTGATCAAAGAGGAAGTCCCTCAATACACAAACATTGAGCCAAATACAGACCTTTTATAAAAAGAAAGTCATACAGGTCCAATGACTAAACAGGTGCAATAGTGGCATATCTGCTCTTGGGGTAACCAACTGCTCCATAATTGGACTGAAGGACTCTCTATGGGAGGGAATACATACCTGGTACTGAAAAACCTAAGCAAAAGTCTATGGCAGGGGAGGTCATGAGCCTTAGGGGTATAAAGCCTGCACTTGTCTGGTTAAATGTATATATTATTCCCACCAAGCTTCCCTGAAAGCACTACACTTAATGTTCTTATTCACATATTAAAGCTACTCTTACTTCTGGTTAGAGAAGCTTCTCTTTTCAGATGGTGATGACCACTGGGATGACCCAAAAGGCAACATAGTGCTGAGAAGAAGGGATGGAGGAGTGCCCAGCAATGAAACACCTCTGTCACACCTTCCAAGGCTCAGGGACCATTGCAGAAGAGGGGGAGGATAGAATGGAAGAGCCAAAGGAAGGGTATGACTCCTTACAATGCAACTGCCCAGACAGAAATTGGCCTTGATATCCATTACCTTGCAGTGCCTAGCAATATGTTCACAAGACCCTCATAATAGAAGAAAAAGATGATGACATCAAATTAAAAGAGAGACTAATGGAAAGAGGGAGGGGATACAATGGAGAACGGAGGTCTAAAGGGGAATGGGGGGAGGGGAGGGAAATATCTTCCTTTTTTGTATGTAAGTATAGAAGTTGTCAATAAAACAAAAGAAAGTCAAACATGGATCAGAGACATATTGTACAGTGCAGAATCTTCAACTTGTTCATGAGTTTTAGTAGTTCCTTTGCTGTGGCAGAGGCACTGGCATGCCCATCTTTACTGTCTCTCTGTGTCTAACTCTTTCTCTCTGTCTCTGACTGCTTCTTTCTATCTCTCAAACAAATAAATAAAAAGATAGTGTGAACCTGTGACATGATGATCATGGCACTTTACCTGTGTGAACTAACCTCCCCAAAGCCTTTTATTATCACCATCAATGTTATTACTATTATGATTATGATTTTTTAAAAAGATGAAAAGTTCAGGAGGAAATATCTTAAAAATATATATTTGATAAAGAATTATTAAAACTCAGCAGCAAACAAAGCAACTCAATTTAGTAAACTAGCTAAATATCTGATGTAACCTTTCATCTAGGACATAACTGACATTGAATAAGCATGTGGAAAGGTGTTTACCATCACTGGTCTGTAGCCAGATTCATTTTCTGTGACTGCTACAAAAAATTACTGCAAAGTTGGTGGTTCAATAAATGCATTCTTTGACAATTTTGGAGGACAGAAATAAGTAGATATTATAGGAAAAATTGAAGGAGTCAAAAGAGCTGCTTTGCTAGTGAAGGCTCTCAAAGAACACACCTTATTCTTTAGCAAGCCTTGGAAAATCTAGATTTTTCTAAATATGCATATGTATGGATTAATCTATACATGTATATTTCCTTTTGCTATCAGCTGCAAGGGCATGGAAGCATTCTACCTTTGAATCAACAAACACTTTTAGAGTCAGGTCATGTTTTGATACTATTCAAGGGAACACTGGGATTCTGGAGAAACTAGCAATTCCAGGTGTCAGGGTCCCTCCTAGGGCCAGCCCAGGAGGGACAGCATGGTATCTGCCCAGTAGGAGGTGAGAGGCGTGGAGTCAGGACACAGACTCTGGGAGTTGGGTGGAAGCAGGCAGAGGGTGAGCTGCTGAAAACTTGTTTATTCAAAGAAGTGTAGGGGGTTTAAAGGGTTTGGCTGGCCAATCGTTGTATGGGGTGGTTCCCTTCTTGTGACCAATGACAGCCTGTCTCCAGGCAGATCATCTTGCAGCAGGTTGCTTGCAAGCATGGGACTGTAGCTGTTGTCACGCAGGCCTGGGCAGGATGCCAAGTCCACAGAAGCCACTTCCTGGTTTCTTTTAGCATGTGGTCTGGCTAGGGCCCGACCTGCATTGAGCCATGCATCCAGGTTTGTGAAAGGAAGTATACAGAGTCAGCCTAGAGCATCATGCAGCATCAGGAAGTAAGAAAATGAAGAAGAAATAATAATAATAGGTTGTTTTAAGGGTCACAACTGACAACTCAAACACCTTCGGTAGCCACAAATGGAATAGTGTGAGCAAAAAAAAAAAAAAAAAAAAAAATCCATAACATACTGTTGTATTAAACAGCAAATTATAAAACAAATGTTCATGACTCCATTCTGAGATAAATGATGAATGTATAACAAATCTCTTCTGTAGAGGAACTTGAATGATTTCTACTCAAGGAAGTGAGGTGTGTGGCTCCATAATCCTTTAAGTCTGAGCTGCAGCTGCACACAGTGACATCCTTCCAGTGAATACTATAGGAAAATGGGAGAAAAAGTGTCTAGGCTTTGTAGAAATGTAACAAGCATTCCCTCAGCGACATGACCAATGTAAACAGTGATGTCAGCTTAATAGTGTGAACCCGTGACATGATGAGAATGGCACTTTAACCTCCCCAAAGCCTTTTACTATCACCATCAATGTTATTACTATTATGATTATGAATGTATGCATGTGTGCATGCACATGTGTGTGCAGGTGCACTTGGGCACGTATGCTTATTATTATTACCATTATTATTATGAATGTATGTATGCATGCATACATGCACATGTGTGTACAGGTGCACCTGTGCATGTAAGTTTGAGCAAGTGTATGTGAAGGCCAGATGATAATGATAATTTCAGTTGTGATAGATGTCCCAGGTGCATTCCTGAGAAATGCTGCCCACCTTTTTTTTTCTTTTCTTTTTTTATTTATTTATTTATTTATTTATTTATTTATTTATTTATTTATTTATTTTGACATGGGTCTTTCATTGGCCTGAAGCTCACCAATTATATTAGACAAGCAAGCCTCAGGGATCTGCCTTTCTCCACCTACGCATCTCTGGGAGGACAAAAACCACCATAATCATTTTTACACTTTAATCATAATTTTCTAAATATGCACATTTATAAATTTGTCAGCTCCTCAGCCCAACCTTCTCAAACTCTTAATCACACTTTAATCATACCTTTGAATCCAATGGCACATTTCAATATGTGACAGGTTTCTTAAAGTTGTCAAGTTCATCCAAAACTTAGGGATTTGGAAACTGCCACAGCCAAAGGGTATCTGAGACATGATAATGAAATGCAATATGGCATGCTGGATGAAATCTTGAGCAAGTGTATGGGACAGGAAACAGAAAACATAAATAAAATCTGTATCAAGAAACATGGAATACATACTGTGCTAATGGAACCTTTTAATAAAGAGGAGGTAGTGTGAGGTACATGAAAATTGTAATCTCTGGCACCTGGGGAGGTGGCACACGCCTTTAATCCCAGCACAGGAGGCAGAGGTAGGAAGATCACTGTGAATTTGAGGCCCCCTGAAACTACATAGTGAATTCTAGGTAACCCTGGGCTAGAGTGAGACTCTACCTTAAAAAAAAGCCCCCAACACTTTAATATGTGTAATTTTGTCTTGTCTAAGTCTTTAAAAATTCATATTTCATTTTAAAATGTATTTATTTTTATGTATCTAGATTACCTTATGACCATATCTAGTAATCTGTACCAATTATTATGTCTGTATCAAGCATATAGTATTGCTCTCTTATTTTATCATGTCACCAGCAAGAAATATAAAGTGTATCTTCTACAATAATCTACATATATAATTCACATTTGAGATACTAGAAGAATTAAAGTTCTTAATGTTTTCAATAAACTAAGAGAAAAGGACAATGATTTAATCCTAAAATAAAATGTCAAGTCATTCATATACAAGAAATGCCAGATTATAACTCCAAGGGGGTTGAATATTTTAGTCCAGAACATTACAGGTTCTACTTTTAATATTTATTAATTCCTCCAGAGGGCCAATGATATAATTTCTTGAAAATACAGTTTTCTCTCATTTTACATCGAGTGAGAACCAGCTTCATTCTATTTTCAAGTTCCTGATTCCAGAAATAATTGGATTGCATACCAAGTTTATACAAATTTTAACCAAACCATATGCTAACATTATCTTAAAATAAAGAAGATAGTGTAATAGACTTCAGAACTCCTCATTCAAGCAGCACTAAAGAAAAAGAAGAGATCATGCTGTATTGTAAGATTACTATTATTTTTACATACTATTATAAAAGCTTATCAATCTACTCTCAATGTGTTGAATTAAAGTCAATGAGCAGCAATAAAGACAAAATTGAATTCAAGGTATTGTATTTCTCATTAAAATTAGATTTTATGTTTATTACTCTTTATGTAATTTATAGATCTTTTTCTTGCACACTTACATTGAAGCCATATCATTAAATTTATGCCAAGTTTTATGTTGTATATGAATAAAGCATCATAACAAAAATAACTAAAGATGACACAAGTTGTTTCACCATGAAAGAAATAATATTTACAATAAATTACTACCAAGTGTATAATAATATTAATTACATATTGCAATCAATTCCTTCACTGATACAATTGCTTAGAAGTATAGTTTTATTTATTTATATTAGTTCTATTACTTTAATTGCAGTACTATTAATTAATACAATTCAGAAATTAAACATATACAGCCCACAAAATTTCCCAAATTATGAGCCAACATTGAAAAGCATCAACTTATTTTGAAGCAAACCAATTCTAGACTTCACCTGCCCCTCCCTTGCTGGTAGTCAATGATCTTCTATAATGTGCGTTATTTAGAAATGAGAGCCTCCTATGGAAAAGTCACCATGGGCACATAAATAGATCATTCCATTATTTTTTAAATTTTTCATTTATATTATTCTAATTTTACATTCATAATGGTGACTCCATTATCCTCTTCCCTGTCCTCCCTCTTCCAAAGGGACCCTCATCAATGGGGAATGTGGGTCATGCATTGTGGGGGTAGTCAAGAGTTATGGGGGATAGGCCAAGTCTCTGTGCATAATGCCCCAACTTGTGGCTCTAACATTCTTTCCACCCCCCTTCTGTGAATTTCCCTGAGCCACATTGGGATCATTTTAGCTCTACTTCAGTGATGAAGTTTTGGGAGCCTCGGTGTCTGGATATCTGGCTTAGTAGGAGTTGGATGTTCTCTGTGTTTATCTCCTTCAGCCTTTTTCTGGTATGGTGATCACCAAGAACGCTGTACACTTGCCCTTCCCCTGCATTACTCTATGGTTTCATCTGGGGCCCTGGTAAGGTGTGATTGGCTGATCATCCCTTCAGGTTCGTTGTCCATCTGAAAAAGATAAGCAAATTCTCCAATGGAGAGAGAAGTTAGTACTAGATAGATGGGATGGCCATCTATCTATCAACTGCTCTTGATTTGCTAATAGATCCACTCAGTGGAATGGAACTCATTGCTAGAACTGGGAAATAAGTCAAAACCATGTACAAAAATGAGCACAGTCTCCAAGATCAAGATACCACCAAATGTGGGCTAGAAGAGGGCCTACGCATATAAAATTCCCTCCAAGATATCTATGGCCATCCCATCTATCTAGATCATTCCATTATTACGTGAGATTCTGTGGTCTGCCAAGGTTAATGGCTATATAGGTACAGTGAAGAGAAAAACAAGAAATGTAGGAGAAAAAAAAAAGTTGATAGCAATTGCTAAAATATAAAAAAAATGGAAATAGAAATATTTCCTGGTTTAATTAATTTGCCTCTTAATCTTGAGACATTTCTTCACATAAAGGCAGACAAAAATAATCTGTCATGAGGACTGAGAGGTGAGAGAAGGTATCTGTGGTTGGTCCAACTTTACAATATGAACCAACATCTTTGACTATTCAGAAGAATGGGAGTGTTACTGACATCTCACTCCTCATCAGTGTACAGTTCATATTGTTCCCAGTTAATTGAACTTTCATTTCAGAATCCTAAAGGTAGATTTGCCCAGTAAATCTCCAAATAAGATACTGTAGAAATTAAAGTGTTAGGAGTATATAGTGTGACAGAGGCAGTTACTTCAGAAAGTACAGTGCCTTTTCCATTTCGTGGCCTCCCCTTCCAGATGCAGGCAGGACAGTAAACACAAGTAGGCGTACTGTAGGACACATGGCCCAGACATTGGAGGCTCTGAGGGCTGGCACAGATCCCACAGCAACCCCAAGTACTAGCCAGGGAAACTGATGACATTTTTTTTGGATCAGACCAAGAGCCACCTAAGTCAACTGTTGCAAAAGAAGCTGGGGTTTAAAGAATCCATGTGACTATTGAAGCTGAAAGGTTTAGTATTAAACTCCCCCTTGAGTGAGTTCAGCTCACTCTCTTGCTGGCATTTTCTACCCGCTGTGGCAGAAGTGCTGCCTAGACTCTGATCATGCATGCTTTCCCCTGCCATCAGGAAGCTTCTGCTCAAATCTGTAAGCCAAAATAAAACCTTTCCTCCCATCAGCTGCTTTGGGTAGGGCATTTTGTTCAAGCAATGTGAAGGTAACCACAACATGTATATCAAAGGTAAGTGGATAGCCTTATTCTAATATTTACAAGTACAATATTTATGTTAATAAAACACTTAACATTTTATAATAAATATTATGTGTCTGTTTGTTGTGTGTATTTTAACTAACTAAAGTTTTGGTCCTGTTTTTAAATTATGGGATTTTTTTTCACAAAAGTATTTCAGATGGATTAGAATCTAGATATGGATATTTTACTGATATCTAAAATCTGTGGTCTATTTTAGCAGTGAGTCAATAAGGCTAAAATTTATCCAGACTTATAACAGTACTTAGCTCTTTTATATGTGAAAGAAAATCAGAATAGAATTTTACTTACTATTATTTTTTTCCTTTTTTTTAATTTATATTATTCTGATTTTACATTCATAGTATTGGTTCCATTGTCCTCCTCCCTGTCCTCCCACTTTCAAAGGGACCCTCATCAATGGGGAATGTGGGTCGTGCATTGTGAGGTTAGTCAAGAGTTCTAGGGTGTAGGCCCCAGACTCTGTGCATAATGCCCCAACTTGTGACTCTAGCAAGCTTTCTGTCCCCTCTTCTGCGAGTTTCCCTGAGCCACACTGGGGTCATAATGTGGGCTAGAAGAGAGCCAAAACATATAAAATTCCCTCCAAAACATAGATGGTTATCCCTTCTACCTAGTACTAAATTTTCTCTCCATTGGAGAATTTGCTTATCTTTTTTCAGGTGGACAACGACCTGAGGGGAGGATCAGCTAACCACACCTCACCAGGGCCCCAGCTGAAACCATAGAACAACGCAGGGGAAGGGCAAGAGTTCAGCGTTCATGGTGATCACGACACCAGAAAAAGGCTGAAGGAAATAAACACAGAGAACATCCAACTCCAACTAAGCCAGATATCCAGAGACACAGAGGCTCCCAAAACCTCATCACTGAAACAGAACTAAAATTACTTACTATTATTATGGCTAAAAGGATATTTAAAGGTTAAAGAGATGGCTCAGCAGTTAAAGGAGCTTGCTTGCAAAGTCTGATGGCCTGGATTCAATTCCTTAGTGCCCATGTAAATCCATGTGCATAAAGTGGCATAAATTTCTGGAGTACATTTGCAGCATCAGAAGTCCCTGGCATGCCCATTCTCATTCATATTCTCTCTGTCTCTCTCTCTCTGTCTCTCTAATAAGTAAATAAGCATATTTTAACTTTTTTGCATGTACATAGTATGTATGATATAGTGTGTATGTGTGTGTGTGTGTTTTGTGTGTGTGTGTGTTGACTATGGTGTGTGCACATGTATTTGCAGCTAAAATGATGAGATGCCCCATCCAATCTCCTACAGGGGTAGAGGAGAGTATCAGAGGCCCCTCTCCATCTCTAACCTACTAGTTTTTCATCTAGACAGTCTCTTACTTATTTCCAAGCTTTTTCTCTTTCATGAACCTTAACAATTCTTTGGTCTCCATCTCTGCCATCCCACATATAAGACATGGGTTATAGACATGGGCCACATCAAGCTCTTTACATGTGTGGTATGGGAATCAAATTCAGGGATAATCAAGCCCTCAAGCTTGTTCAGGAAGCATGCTTAACCACTGAGTCATATTTCCATCCTCATATATTTAATTTAAAATAAAGATTGGAGGGGAAAGTTCGGTTAAGAAAATGAAATTATGTATTTTATCCATCTCTGTCTGTAGCCCAATTAAAAATGCCACTTTGACAAAATGCAGTAACTACTGCTTGGCTTAACTCAACCAGTTACAGACTCCTTCTAATTTCTTGGCTCTTGTATCACTTCACTTTTGTCATTGTAACCAGGTTTTAAAATAATAATGATAAATAAATAATGATAGTGAATAATGGCCTGCCTGTCAATAAAGATCACATACATTTATCATTATCCTTCTTGACATTTCAGGAGATTTAAAACTGTGATGTCTTTCTGCTTCCTGAAGCTACATGTTTCCTTGTCAAGCAAGACACTCCTGTCTTTTTCCTGTCCTGGCATGATGTCCTTTTGTCCTTCTCGTCATTCTCTTCCTTACAGAATAGTCAGTAGCTGACATTCTTCGAGGCCCTCTGCTCTTCCTTGACACCCTTCTTAGGGGCTCCCACCTAGACTCTAAACATCACATTAACACACATGATCAGTGAGTTTATATTTCCATCTTAGACATCTCCTCTACTTCCAAGTAGGATCTCCACCCACTACTTCTCTCAGATAACAGAAGTTACCTTCAAGTGAGAGTGTCCCACATTGCATCAAGTTATGTAGTATGGTTACAAACCAGTGAAATTGTGTTCCTTGAGAAGTGGAGTTTCTTAGCCCCATCTTTGAATCTGTGTGGGCATGTGGTTCAATTAGTAGAAAATAATGGAAGTAAAGGTATGTGGTTTCTGAGACTAGGATATAGAAGATTATGAAGTTTTTGTTTATTTGAATACTCATGTAAACCTACTGTGTAAGGAATTTAATAGTCCTGAGGTTAACAGGTTATCAGAGAGTCAAAATCACACATGGGGGTATATATAGTTATTCCAGCAGACAGCTAAAGAGTTTGAGTTCTTCCAGACCAGGTTCCATATTTGAGAATAAAGCCTCCAAATGCTTTCATTCACCAGCAATTCTAATCACTACAGCCATTTGATTTCCCCATCTGAAATGGCAGGTTGTGTGTAACAATGCCAGGCGATCTTCATGGGACTCCGACTAAGCATTCAGTCTATTCGTAAGGCAGCCACATGTTGCAATATTGGTCTTTGTTCAATGCCAACTTTCAGTATTTTTCTCTGTTTCAATGTCATTCCTATGGATTTTATTCCTTAGGTAATGTTATAAGGATTGGAGAGATGGCTCAGTGGATAAAGGGCTTTCCACACAAGCATGAAGACCTGAGTTTGGATCCTCAGCACACTTGAAAAGCAGGGCATGATGGGACATGCCTGTAATCCCAGAGATAGGAAAGTGGAGATAGGAGGATTGCTAAGACTTGCTGGCTAGCTAGTCTAGCTGAATTGGAGGGTACTTAAAGATGTTGTTTCAAAAAAGTAACACAGAAAAGAGATGGAAGACACTTCATGTCAATCTCTGACCTCCATATACATGATTATCCATATGTGTACACACATATATCCCCTATATATATGCACATGCACACCATACACACACTCACACATGTCAATACATATCCACACATGCATATATCCCCTATCCATATGAACATGCATACTCATGAATGAACATACACAACCACACATACACTTCTAATGATGCACTTTCTTCACCAAAAACAGCATCCTCCCCTAAACAGCATGGCCCTTGGATTCAACCTGAGCAATGGTTTTCTTGCTGGTAACCCATTCTCCACATTTGCTGAGTGATCTTTTCAAATTTCATCTCCTTTCCTGTCACCTCATGCTCTGTTCTCTTTAGTTGTGTTCACCTGAAATAGAGGAAGGCCCCTTGGTATGCCTTGTGTGCCTGGCATTGTCTAGTCATGTCTGACATTCTGCAGTGCCCCACATTGTGTCTGCCAGTCTCACTCAGAGCTACTATTTTGAGTTTGACTCATGACTGAAGAAATGGGCTTTAATGTCATTCAATTTTAATTTAACTGAATTTGAGTTTTAAGATTATGTGCAGTTCAGTTATTGGAAAATTTCCAAGTAGATTCAGAATGAGTTGGGTATATCAATTTACTTTTTGAACTGCAAACTTTCTGAAATTCAAATAGGGTCAAGAATTCCCAGTGAAAGGTCAATATTACAACACTCAATTAGAGTAAGTTTAAAATGTAGATTGGGTTTCAAACAGAGAAAAATAGTTAAATTATCACATTAAAAATTCTTAAACTGGGCTGGAGAGGTGGTTTAGCAGTTAAGGTAGGTGTTTGCCTGTGAAGCTTAAGGACCCATGTTCAACTCCCCAGAACCCATGCACAAGATGATGCATGCACAAGATCACACATGCTCACAAGGTGGTGCATGCATCCGGAGTTCAATTTCAGTGGCTGGAGGCCCTGGTATGCCAATTCTCTCTCTCTTTCTTTCATAAATAAAAAGGCCAGTGTGCTGTGCTTGCCTCAAAAAAAATTCTTAAGGTGACTATATATGGCAAAAATATTTTATGTCAAATAATCAAATATTTTAATAAAATTATTTTTATTTTCCTTTTTCCTTTTTAATTTTGAGTCATATAGGTGACTTATATTTTTATTAGACAATGTTGCTGGTGCTGTTTCTTTTCCTCTACTCTCTAGCCTCTTTTTGCTTCTTTCATTCAACCCACACTTACTCTCATGACAGGGCCTTTGCATATACATTTCCTCTCCCTTTCTATTCTGCTCTAGCCACATTTCCTCATGGAAAGTTTCCTTGAATAAGCTTTCCTGTCTTTGTAGCATTATCACAGTAGCAAATTTATCACTGTGGACTTATTACAAAAATCACCAGCTACCCTTAAAAGAAATCCCACAGTCACATACTAACCTGCTGGTGTCATGAAGATCACATCAGCGTTCTCACCATTGTTTTCCTTGTGGTTGGTGCAGTATCTGGCACATGTTATATTGGGGTGAAATAATAAAATAGGAGTCAGGACACAAGAATACCAAAATGGCCCAGATAAGAGAGCTCTGTGTTCAAAAAAGCAATTTAAAGAAATGATATATGTCTTACTTAATTGAGTTCATTATATAGTTGCTAAATGAATGATAATATTATTTCACCCCAAAAAATATTTCACCCTTTTCTAATATTGAAGAAAGAAAATCCAACCTATTGCCTCCCATTTAAGAGGTTCACCTTTGCCCCAGACAGCTGTAGCAGACAGCTTCAGGTTCCTGAGATGAACTTCCAGACCAGGCACATTTATGGAGGAAGAGATATTATTTATTGAAGCTTACAGATCCAGGGGAAGTTCCATAATGGCAGGAGAAGCAGCCTGCTCTCACAGGACCAGTCAAGAGAGCAAAGCCCCCAGCCACATAGCACACAGAGCAAAGCTACAGCCCAAAGCCACAGCACACTTCAGGAACTCCCACTAGGCACACTTTGCATATCTTTACAACAGAATCTCAAACCATCACCACACCTTAATATCCACCCAGTGACATTGCCTCCAGCAAGGTGACTGCAGATGCAAACTATAAACTAATAAAACACTGAATATATTGGAGGCCATATATTCAAACTACCACACATCCCAACAATGTCTTTCTAAGAGACAGATGTGGCCCTCATCTTTTCCATGACCTCCCCAGGATGTCTCCTCACATCTATGAGTGGCTAATAATAGTAACAGTGGCCAAGGCCATTGTGGAGATTGAAAGGCATGATGTGTATGAGCACAAGGTCTGTCCCTTAGCCAGTTCAAAAACTTTCAACAGTAAATATTATTCCCTGGCCATGCACAGCTCACTGCTGCTTGTTGAATACTTACTAGAGAGCAATCATGAGATTAAATATATCAGAATATTTCAATGAATCTTCACTGTAATTACCCTCAAGGTTTATGGAGGCTAAGTCACTTTCAGAAAACCACATCTAGCAATTAGAAGAGATGAGAGACACAGCCAGGCAGTCAGAGGCCCAAGCTCTCCTTGGTCACCACCATGTTCTTTTCTAATGAAGAAAGCTCTCAAGTAAGCTTCACTGGATTGGCTTTCATGACACCCTGGGCTCCCATCATTTAAATAGCCATTCCTCCATACAAATGCAATGTCATAATTCCATTTTTTCTGTTCACTCTGCTAACTCTTTTCACCTACTTTACATCCCTACCATTTTTCCAGGAGGGAAAATTCTATTTAAGCTTCGGGGCTACCTCTTCTATCATCTTCTTTCTCTCCAGCCTTTCATTTTTCTGACTGTTCACCTGTCTCCTACAAAATATCTCAGTTCATCAAATACAGCATTCCATTGGTAATTTATCTTGGTGTGCAAGGTATCTATCCTCATGTGATCTAACATGTTTAAGGTCCAGAACAGAGTCATGGTCATCCTTGTATCTCCTATGTCTAAAGAAATGGCAGTGACATAATTATGAGCTTGTGAACTGATACTAATTTGAATATTATGTTGAAGTGTGGTCTTCCCGGGCTGCATCCTTTTATTACTCACATATACCCAAACACATGCATATATATAAACACATGTGCACATACACACATATGCATGCTCATGTAAGCTCACATACACATAGATGCACATAAAACCATGCATACACACAAGCACAAAAGTAGGTTCATATGTAAAAGCACACATATGTATGTATCCATGCTCACATACATGTATGCATGTAAATATGCAAATGTGAACACCCAGAATTTAACTCTTTGTATAGGGCAAAATAGTGAAGGAAAAATGATTTTAAAATTATTTATAGATTTTTTAAAAAAATCTAACTTTGCCCTTTAAAGCAAAGAAAATAATTTTTATATTTAATTTTAATTGGACATTGGCTAGCAGAAACAATATGTTACTCAGTTCTCAGTTACTTCACTTTTATTTAAAAAATGTATTTGAAAATGAAGCTGTTTTCAATGTTTAGTATCAAAGTAACGCACACACAGAATAATATTAACCCATACAGTTTGGATGGAAGAAGATAAAAAATAACAATATCAACTGAAAAGATAAAACTAGAAACAATATCTTATAATATTTATTTTATTTTTTTATTTTTTTTTGAGAGAGACACAGAGAGAGACAGAGAGAGAGAAGGAGAGGAAGACAGAGATGGGCTTGCCAGCAGTGTCTCAGCTGCTGAGAACAAAATCCAGATGCATGCACCCCCTTGTGGTGAAGTGCGGCCTTGCGCCCTTGAGTCACTTTGCATCTGGCTAAACGTGGGACCTGGAGATTGGAACCGCTGGACATTGGAACCGGTGTTCTTAGGCTTAGGAGGCAGGCACCTTAGCCGCTAAGCCATCTCTCCAGCCCCATATCTTATAATATTTTTATCCAAACCTTTTGGCTTTAGGGTTTTATGTTCTATTAAGAAAACAGGACTGGGGAGATAGCTTAGCAGTTAAGGTGCTTGCCTGCAAAGCCTAAGGACCCAGGTTCAATTCCCCAGTACCCACGTAAGCCAGATGCACACAGTGGCATATGCATCTTGAGTTTATCTGCAGTGGCTGGAAGCCCTGGCAAGTCCATTCTCTCCTCTCTCTCTTTCTCTTTCTCTTTCTCTCACTCTCTCTGTCTCTCTCTGCCTCTTTCTTTCAATCAATAAATAAAATATTAAGAAAACATAAATTTTAAAATAATTTATTTTACAATGTTAACTTCTAAGATAGTAATGCTACCAATAAAAGATGTTTTCAAGAATTAAACAGATACACTCACCTTTATTAAATGAATAAAAATGCATCACCAGGGCAAGAAAGTGATGTTCTGTTGTCATTAAAATGCTAAACAAGTAGGTTTTAAGCAATCAACTGTAAACTGCACACATAAGATTATTCCACCCCAGATCAGTGATGGTGTTCCTAAATCATGGTAATGTCACTTCCCGGATCGGCTGTGCAGAGTCCAGGGGGGATTAGGCTTGTTATACACAGTCAGGTGCTCATTACTGTCTGTTGGGAGGAGGTGTGGGATTATAAACATCGCCTGTGCTCTGTACTCCATTAGATAAGAATATTGAACCCTCAAATCAATAAGACACCATGAAGCAAGCTATCATGGTCATTGGCAGTTAAAATAGCCCAGAACACTGGCTTGAGGCCACAGAGAAGTGTATTTGTGAATGTTCTGGTGTCCAGTGTAGCTGCACTCTTGTTTCTAGAAGTTTGTGCTCCGCCCTTTGCCAGGAAGAAGCAGCACTTACAGCAACTCCTTCTGGTGCCTACAGGATGAATGCTTGGGGTGCTGGTGTCAAGTGGACCTGATTCATGTCACTTTAAGAGAGCCAGTCTTGTAATGGGGTTTTCATTCTTCTAGAACATACTGCATGCAAACATTATCCTGATGCCTTTTAAACAGTTACCAAAATGCCTGCAGAGAACCACATATTTTCTGTTTTCCTCCAGTAGACTGCGGCAGAGAGATCTCAACCGTGCCCAGGTATAAGTGGTTCTGCAGCTGAGCGGCCATGGTGATGCCTACGTGTGTCTGGAAAAGACTATGGTGTCAGCACAACTTGGGTGCCTAGTCTGTGACACACCTACACACACATACACACACACACACACACACACAAAAACACACACACACTGCATGGCATCTTCACATCTGCCCTTCACCTTAACACAATAACCGCTTGCCCAATTCTCACTTACCTGTGACTCTGCCTACAGTTTTTCTTGTCCTCTAAAGAGGGGAAAAGAGAAGCAGAAAGACCCATTTGTCTTTCCCTATCTGGTCCATAGTCATTCATCAGCTCGGAATGGTGACATTTTGATTAAGTGGAATTATGAATCTGTCAGAAAGCAATTAACCGTCACAGACCACGCTTGTGTTTTTTACAACGAACAGGGGAATGCTCTGGGGACATCAGTCCTGCTCCTGCACGAGAACACACAGAAATCATGTCAGCAGTACTCACTTAGGTCAGGACACGATCATGAGGACTTGCAGACATCAGCATTTTCTGTTTCCCAGAATCCTGTAGAAGGGGGAGGGGACGCCCTGTCCCCTGCTACCCTCTCCTCTCTATGCCTTATCCCCAGGATAGTAATATTTTGTAGAAAACTGGCTCCAAGAAACATACAGACATTGTGGGGATGTTTGAGGTCTCAAATGTTAAATAATTACATACTAAATAGATTAAACAAACAACTGCTAAGCTGAATACTGTCAGAGACAAAAACCAAGGCAAATAGTATGAAATAGGAAAAGGATCAAAGTTTTATCAAGAAAAAATTATAGAAAAGTGAAATTTGTAGTAAGAGCCCAGGAAGTTAAAAATCTGAATAACTTACCCAGCAGGAGGTGGATGTGTTACCTTGGGTTAAAGCCCAAAGGCCAACTACCATAGCAACACTTCTCCAGTAGTAAAAGGACCTGGACAATGGTGGATAAATGAATTACAGATGGTTGAGAACTTTGCCACTTAGAGGAGGGTGAGAATGAAGAGCCATTCTCATTGTGATCTGGCAAAATCACCTCGGGCGTGCATGTGAAACGTGCACAGAAACCTATGTTCCGAAAGACAAAGCTTGGCTTATAGTCATATTATCATAGCTTTGAAATTTGTGATAATGTTCAACAAAGAGCAGGGAGAGGTCAATATTCCTCAGACACTCATTATAGAATCATAGCTTCCATTGTCATATTCCCTCAAAGCAGGCATGCACAGTGACACTGGGGGGGCATTGGTTATTTGTGGGGGCTGCTGGAGAGGGAGTCACTGTCTGGCTTGCATACTACTGACTGTATGCAAGTCTATCACATGCATCCTTCCTTGTGCCTTGCTGGGGATGACTGGAAGACGGCTTCTGTTGATTGCTTTCTGTAATAGCTTTCAATAATTATGTCCCCTTTGGAATTGTTAAAAATCAATCTGTTAAATATTTCAAGAGGAGGAGCTGGAGCGATGGCTTAGCAGTTAAGGCATTTGCCTGCAAAGCCAAAGGACCCAGGTTCAATTCCCTAGGACCCATGTAAACCAGATGCACAAGGTGGTGCATGTGTCTAGAGTTCATTTGCAGTGGCTGAATCCCTGGTGTGCCCATTCTCTCTCTCTCCCTCCCTCCCTCTCCCTCTCTCTCCCTCCATCCCTCTTTCTCTCTCCCCTCCTCTCTCTCTCTCTCTCTCTCCCTCTCTCAAATAAAAAGAAAAAGGAAAAGATTTCAAGAGGATAATGGGTTTAAAACATGACACCAAGGATGGCTTTCTCTTCCTGGTTCTGATCTTTACTCTCTCTCCCTCCTCCTACTTTTTGTATTTTCCTATCAGGAAATATACAAAGACTGGGGCATTCTGATGATAGATGTTTGGGAATTTTTAATTGTTTTCCAAAATATAGATAATAATGAGGAAAGTTAGTGATCCCAGTATCAGAATTAGAAATAAGAGTTTCATTTGAATTACAGTCATTATAATGGCGAGGCATCCTGAGACATGAGCTAACAGGAAATTTCAATGTTTGAACTCATAGAGTGAACTTATATGACCTTTAGATGGTATAACTCACTACTTACCTAGGTATGATGATGAACTAAAAGAACAAATTTTGGGAATGAATTATGGTAATAAACTGTGGGGATGAAGTATGGAAAGAACTGGGAATATTTCTTATAGATCTTACAAATAGTTTTGTAATATTAATGCTGTGAGATGCTAAATTCTTTACTTGTAACTTAATTTAAAGTTAATCTTAAAACTGTGTAATCAGGGGATGGAGAGATGACTTAGCAGTTAAGGCACTTGCCTGCAAAGCCTAAGGACCCAGGTTCAGTTCCCCAGAACCTACGTAAGCCACATGCACGTGGCGGCACATGTGTCTGGAGTTTGTCTGCACTGGCTAGAGTCCCTGGTGCACCCATTCTCTCTATATATGTATAAAATCTTTTAAAAACACTGTATAATCCCCCTGCTTAAAGCAATCTGACTAGCTTTCCTCTGCCTTGGTGTACCCGTGGACTGAACAGCACAGATGACCAATATTGACAAGCAATGTTCAGAGATGCTGACTGATCTTCAGATACGCTCTGTGCTCCTTTCCTCAGAGGCCTGGTTGGACTCTCCACTCAGCACAAACATGCATCAGTAAGAAGTGCTGATCATGATGTTGAAGACAAGGAGGTCAGTAGCTTAATGTCATTGCTCTTGAGATCAGAGTGTATGTGTGTTCCAGAACAGCAGAGCCCAGCAGGTCTTACCCCTAAATCTCTTCCTTTAACAAGTGCTTAAGTATTATCTAGAATCAAACGTTCCTTACCCTCTGCTCATGCAATGACCTACGTGTTCATGTATCACTGGTTATTCATTGTTCAAGAAAAGCACCAAGGAGTGCCCGTATGCGGGAGAAGAAGCCACAGCCATAGGAACAGTGGTGACAGCAGATACAGTGGCTTTACTGATGGTGTGAACTAAACTTCTCTTCTGTTTCCTTTTTCCTCAGGCCACTTGAGGCAATTAGCCCACTGCTGGGATTGAGGTATGAGGAATTACCTCTCTTATATTCCAGGCTCTGCTCCTAGAAGCACTGTGCCCACTTCTGGGTGGCAAAGTTCAGAAGTTAGTCTTTGCTAAATCAGACCTGTTCCCCACAGGTAAGGCACCTAGGCATGTTTACAGGAAGCCTGATGAACCCTACTGCTCCTGGGATGTCAGGTCTTCCACATGCCAGTGTGGGTGATCATCGCCAGTGGTGTCGGTGAACCTGAACATGTGTCACCATAAAAATGGTACAGTAGGGGCTGGAGAGATGGCTTAGTGGTTAAGCCGCTTGCCTGCAGAGCCAAGGAACCTCGGATCAATTCCCCAGGACCCATGTAAACCAGATGCACAAGGTGGCACAGGTGTGTGGAGTTCGTTTACAGTGGATGGAGGCCTTGATGTGCCCATTTGCTCTCTTTTTCTCTCTCTATGCTTCTTTCTCTCTCTATGCCTCTTTGTCTCTCTCAAATAAATAAATAAAATATTTTTCTTTAAAAAAAAGATGGTACAGTAAAAAAACCTTGAGATAGAAGTTACTCAGTGCCATTGCAATATGAGGGTACCACCAGATAGACATAGTCCATTGTTAACCAAAGTTCTCTGTGTGGTTCGTGGGTTCGTGATTCTGCTTCAGCACAGGAAAGGACCTGAGCGCTGTCCTGCCAGGGCTGATGATTATCACACCTCAGTTCCTCAAGACATCAAAATTGCAGGAAGTTTTCAGTGTTCATCTGGGATCTTTCATGCATACTGCCTTATCATGAGCAGGGAATAAAAGACTTCATGATGCTCAGGAAAGGGAGAGGAGATCAGGTCCTGATGAGGGCAGAGCAATTCACTAGCAAAAGACAAAAGACATTGTTCCAGTCAACAGTGATAATGAACATTGGAAACATATGACATTTGTCTCAGAAAGCTACAATTTTGCATATTTTTGAATTTATTCATTTATTTATTATTTGAGAGAGAGAGAGAGAGAGAGAGTCATACATAGTGAGAATGGGCACACCAGAACCTCTAGGCACTGCAAACTCCAGACACATGTGCCATCCTGAGCATCTGGCTTTACATGGGAACTGAGGAATCCAACCAGGGTCCTCAGGCTTTGCAGGCAAGCACCTTGACTGCTGAGCCATTTTCCAGCCCCTTGAATGTCTTATTATCATATGTCATATTAGAGGTGCATTTCTTCTTCAGTGAAAAGATGACACACAAACAAACAGAGCCACTTAGCTTCTCCTTCTGATTGAGAACCCCTGCTTGCCTTGCCTGACAAGAAGTTGTACTTGCTCTGTGGAGGCACTCTTGTCTTTTGCCTTGATCTCTTCAAATTTAGATCATTGACTTGCTCCAAGCAAAGGGTCCTGAGCCTGTTTTTAAATCTTTCAGTCCTTAAATTATATGTTCACTTCTGGTTCTAAAACAAGAGTGGGTTTGAGATGATACTAAATCTAGATCTCTACCTAGAAGACCCTCAAAACGGAATGGTTCCTTCTTTGTTCCATGTTAGGTGGAAGCAGGGTGGGAGACTGTTGGATTGCTGCTCCTCTAGAGGGATTAAAACCATGCTGCCCTGTAAAGTGGGTGTTTATATGTCCCACTATTAACATAGGCTCAAAGGAAAAACCCATAAGAACTGGCATTTTCACATTCCTTGGATAGGGGACATACGGGTGAACAGGCCCACAGACAAATATGAAGTCTAAGAATTGACCCTTGATGGACACAAAGACCTTTCTAAGTAGACAAAATACTGCTGGACATGAGGACTTTTCTGAATAGACTGGATATTTCCCACAATCACTTGTGATGCCTGAAGCAGGAGTTAGAGACCTATCATCTATTCTGTCTCTGTTTCTTTGTTTGAAAGTATACATGAATAGTTCATCCCAGCTTAAATTTTTCATCACTAAATCAAATCATTTTTAACAAGCTTGTGACAGTTTGTCTTCTTGATGAATGATCATTTCAAGCTATTTCATATGCCTCTTTCCACTTTATAGCTAAGAAACACCACAGCTGTGACTATAGCAAAACCTGCAAGTATCACATATTATTAGTCGACCTGGATATTTTGTTTGCTCTATAAACTCAAGAAAAATCCATTCAGAGTGGCTTCCTACTGACAGAGGGAATTCAAGGCTATTCATGAATGTATAACACTGGAATATGTGAAAAGGAAAATCAAACAATAGCCTGTTATGGTGTTAGATATGATGAAAGCTCTGCTGATTGAAGTTTCTTTAATAAACACCAATAACATTCATTACAATTTTTTGTAAGTTTATAGGAACAGTCCCAAATTACTCACGGGGGAGGGGAGAATGGAGAGATGTTGCAAATTATGGAACATCTTAAATCCTTACCATATTTCTAAGATGCTAAATACAATTGTTGTCTTACTATATGAGGAAGGTTAAGAGAAAAGATGTGCACCCATATTTTTAAGTGAAGCAAAACCCAGATGATCATTTTCTTGCTCAAATTAAAAGCAGATTGAAAGCCAATGCTACTTTTTACCTTTGAGTGTTTGATTTCCTGCTTATTCTTTTCACTGCTTTCCTGAGGCCTGGATTGTGACTGACTTGGGTATTTTGTCCAGCCATTAGTGATGGTGGTCTAGAGTTCCACTTTTCAAAGGTCCCTTGCCTTGTAAGCTCTCCTTGTTGGGGAGTTCCTCCTCCATTGACTTGTCACTGTGTCCATGAGCCAAGGCATCCATCCTCCCACAACCTGTAAGCAAAAGACTCCATTGCTTGGTTTATACTATACCATGTGGAAAGCAATGACCTGGATTGAATGTGATTGCCATCAGCTAAAATGCCCCCTGCTATGGGAGCTTCACTGTCAAAAAGGAAGGAAGGTAGATTATATCCCAACTGAATTGGGGAAAATTATATTTTTTTTTTCTGTCCAACAACTTTCACCAAAACTGCATGTGGCCACAGGCGTGGTGGCGCATGCCTTTAATCTCAGCACTCGGGAGGCAGAGGTAGGAGGATCGCCGAGAGTTCAAGGCCACCCTGAGACTACATAGTTAATTCCAGGTCAGCCTGGACCAGAGTGAGACCCTACCTCGCAAAACCAAAAAAAAAAAAAAAAAAAAAAAAAAAAAAAAAAAAACTGCATGTGGATCAATGGTAGGGATAACACAACAACACAGAAGAAAGACAGGGAGCTTTCTGGTGAGGTATTTCATTCCTTCAAGTTCTCCTTGATGTCATGAGCTTGATCCTAATATCTCACAATCAAGGATGCTGACCTAAGAGACCTAAGTAAGGTGTGTGCCTACAATAGTGCCATTATATCACCCAAGTGGAAAATTTATTTGATGTATCTATCCACATATTGAAATGAAAGTAAATAATGAGTCTAATAAGTCTTGATCATCAGTTGAATCAAACCAATTCTGTGTACATGTCTCCCCCTCTTTTTAGGTGTAGATAGACATGTATGTACATATACCCCCCTCCCTTTGAGTACAGGTATGTGGGTTTGAACATGTACCCCTTCCTTTTGGGTGTAGGCATGTATGGAAGTATGTAAATGTACCCCTTACCCCCTCCCATTGGGTGTAGGAATGTTTGTAATGATGTTTATAAATGTATTATTTACCTCTGACAGAATGCTTGGCTGATGCAACTTTCAGGAGGGAAGATCCATTTGGACTCAAGGTTCAGAAGGGTTCAGTGTGTGGGTCAGGGCAGAGAAAGATGGGAGGATCAACTGAGTTTACAGCCACAAATGTGGACAGGTGGGTGATTTTTCTCATGGGGAGGAGGAACAGGGTCAGGGACAACCTATTTCCACCAGCTAGGTCACATTTCCTAAAGAGTCTAGTCTTCCAAAATTTGTGTCACTATCTGGACCACATGTTCAAAACAGGAACTTGGGGAGAGTATTCTAGATTCAAACTCTAACAGTAAGGAACCTTAAACATGAACTTGTTTGAGTTACTTTTTCATCTTTGGGACAACATACCAGAGACAACTTATGGAAATAAAAGATGGACTTCTGTTTCCATTTTCCAGGGGAAGTTTCATTGCAGCAGTGATTAAACACTGTTAGTGAGAATGTAAATTAGTACAGACATTAGCAAAATGACATGGAAATAGATGGACGTGGTGGCTCATGCCTTAATCCCAGCACTTAGGAGGCAAATGTATGAGGATCACCATGAGTTTGAGGCCACTCTGAGACTACATAGTGAATTCCAGGTCAGCCTAGGCTAGAGCAAGACCCTGTCTTGAAAAAACAACAACAACAAAACAAAACAAAATCAACACCAGCAAAAAAAAATGAGAGACATGGAAAAAAGTTCTACAAAGACTAATAAGTGGAACTGGCATCTAATCCAAAAAAATCCACCTCTGGGGAGACGTGAGTGAAAGCCAGACATCAGTGAATCTCCATTTCCATATCCATTGTGACATGCTTCACAACAGGTCAGAATGGAAATGATAGAGGTGTCCACCAACCCTTGAATGGATAAAGAAAATGTGGTCCATAACAGAATGTAATACTATTTACCCATTAAAATATGAAATCCTACAGTAGTAACATGGGTGGAACTGATCATTATTAAGTGAAATAAGCCTGGTATAGACAAACAATATTGTGATCTCACTTTCAGATGCTGAGAATAGAATATGACTGGAGAGAGGAAATAGGGATAGAGATGGATAACGTCTGATCAGTTAACTAAATTATAACTGGAAGCAAGACTATCTGTTGTATTATTACATAGTATGATAATTACAGGTAATGACAACTATAATAACTATAGATAATGTGCCATAAAAAAGCTTAAAGACAGTATTTTGACAGTTTTACCATATTAAAATGAAAACTACTGAAGAAATAAATATGCTTAACTTGATTTAAACAATTCACAACATATACATGTATAAAAACATTTCTGGTACATAATTACTACATATATTGTTTATGATTTTAGGTATCAGTTAAAAATGAAATGTTGGGCTAGAGAGATGGCTTATTAGGTAAGGCACTTGACTGCAAAGCCTAAAGACCCAGGTTCAATTCCCCATTACCCATGTAAAGCCAGATGCCAAGAGTGGCATGTGCATCAGGAGTTCATTTACAGTGGCTAGAGGCCCTGGAATGCCCATTCTCTCTGTCTCTCTTTTATCTATCTCTCTCTGCTTGCAAACAAATAGATAAACATTTTTTTAAAAAAGAAACAAATAAAAATTTAAAAAATAAGATGTTAAGTAAATAAAAAATGTTATCTAATGCTGGGATGAAACAACTATTTGAAACTATACCTCACTATATCAACTGCCTGCATTATTTTAGACATTAAATATTTAAATTTAATATTTTACAATGTTAATGTTCAATTTTTGAAATCAAATGAGAAGTCAACATTTAAATATTTCATCTTCAATGAGAAACCAAATATGTGTACAGATATGTGCTTTATTAATTCAAACACCATATTGCCTATTCAAACAATATGATGTATCCCTGAATGACCTTTTATAATTTATCCACTTAATTGTCTGTTCTTTTCAGGAAACACCAACTGGTACTGCTAATGGAATTTCAGGTCCCTGCTTCTCAAGATGACTGTGTCTGTATTATATCCACTGAGCCAAGGCCTTGACCTCAAGGGATTTCAACTTTTAAAAGACACTCACTCCTTCAAAAGGCAGTTTCTGGTGCCCAGCACTCACTTTCCATTAATGAATATAAATCCTGTTTTACCAACCATTTTATTTTGTTAATCCATATGCATCAATATATATAATGCAAACAGGAATAAGAACTATAAATAATCTACAAAAAAGAAAAAAAAATTGAGGTAGAGTTTCATTTTAGCTCAGGCTGACCTGGAATTCACTTGGTAGTCTCAGGGTGGACTTGAACTCATGGCAATCCTGCTACCTCTGCCTCCCAAGTGCTGGGATTAAAGGCATGTGCCACCACACCCAGTAAGAAAGAAATTTTTAATGTAAGGGTAACATTGGTTAATCAATATTCTTGCATGGCCTGTTTTTATAGAGGATATCAATATGAATGGAATTATAAAAACATATAAGACACAGAACATTTCTTACCCTAAAACTCCTTCTACAAAGAGACCTGAAGCTATCCACCCTTCCTTCTAGAATCTAAATATGTAAACAGACAAGAAGACACTTATTCCTCAACATTCATAAACAGGCTGTTTATTTTATTCACTACTGTATCCTTTGCATTTTTAAGCATTTAGCTTTTATCTATTTAGAACATTGTTTAGAATGCAATTGATGTACGATAAATATTTCTTTATCATATTCTCAATTTTATCTAATTTTTAAAAACAATACAAATTTCTATGTGTGCATGTATGTGTGTGTGCTGTATAAATGAATGTATATAGTTTTATGTGTGTATGCAGTATATAGATTTGTATATCAAGGTCTTCAAATAATGTGAATATTTAAGTATGGCATACAACTACAACTTTCCATTTGCCATGTCTAACAACATATTACAGACCAAAACCTTATTGGTTTTTGCTGTTGTTGTTGTTGTTGTTGTTTTTGTCATGTATTTTGCTTTGCTTTGGGTTTTTGTGCTCAAAATTTAAACCTTGGAGATTTAATTGGTTTTATATCTTTGGAGTAAACTTGAATGTGTGAAGCCCTGCTGGGAGAGCCAGCAGTTACGTGACTTCATTCCCTGAAGCACAGTGAATTGATTCAAAAGTAGATTCCAAGCAAACACTGGAGAAGAGAGAGAAATGGGATCATATTTCTCAGGCGGCTTGACCCATAAACCAAAGGTTTAAACATCTGAGGTAAACCTGTTGCTTGGGGAATCAGTCACAATAAGAAGGAAAAAAAAAATGAAGAAATTAGATTACATGAGCAAGGAAAAGACAGTCTGGTCCTTCCCAATGTCCATTCCTAATGTCCACTTTACAGTCCAGCCTTTTCCATCCTTGGAAATACTAATCTCAGAGAGACAAATATCCAATGTTTTCTCTCACTTATGATTCCTAGATTTTAGACAGATACCTAACATCATGTATGTATATGTGATGTATATGTGAAAGTGACTAAGGGAAGAAAAAGGACTAATGGTGCGAGGGTTTTAATCAGCTGTCTCCTATAAACTCATCTGTTTTGAATGCTTGGGCCCCTGCTGATAGCAACTTGGGAGGTGGAGTCTTTCTGGAAGAGGTGAGTTGCTGGGTGTTTATTAGCTCTAGATTGCCAGTTTTAGTTTGCCTCACTTTCCTGCTGCTGCTGTTCATGTGCTGTGGCAGAGGTGGCGTCCAGTCTCTGCTCATGCCATGCTTCCCCTGCCATCATGACACTTCCCCTTGAGACTGTAAGTTAAAATAAATTCCTTCCTTCAACCAACTGTTTTGGTCAGGTGTTTTCTCCCAACAATGTGAAGGTAACTACAACATACGGGATGGGGAGCCAAGAGGAGGACGGGCAAGAGGAATGGTGGGAAAATGTATGGTAGATCACTATTGATTATAAGAAAATTAGCTATAAGCCAGTTACTTCACCTGCAGATTTTTTTTTTTTTTTTTTTTTGGTTTTTGCAAGGTAGGGTCTCACTCTGGTCCAGGCTGACCTGGAATTAACTATGTAGTCTCAGAGTGGCCTCGAACTCTCGGCGATCCTCCTACCTCTGCCTCCCAAGTGCTGGGATTAAAGGCGTGAGCCACCTCGCCCAGCCAGAATTTTTTTTAAAGAATTAAGATAACCATATGACAAGTTAAAGACACAAAATTATATAAAAGCTTGAAAACGGAAGTGCAGGGCTGGCTCAGTGGCAGAGCCCTTGTGTGCTGTGCATGAGGTCCTTGTTTGAACCTTGGCCCCAGTAGAAGGACTAAGGAATAGAAGAAGAAAGAAAAGGAGGAGGAGAAGGAGGCAAAGTGGCCTGAGAGTGAATGTTTGAATCCAGGGAAAGAAACATCCCAGAATCAGCCATCATCTTTGTGCACACCAAAGGAAAAAAGAAAAATATTTTAAATTGAAAATAAATACCAAAATTTAGCACTGAAAGAAAAAAGGTAAACTTTGAAGGGAACCATGTGGTTATTTCTACAAATAAAATACTAGATAATGTAATGTTTTGTACTATTTATGTGATGTGTTATAGTAGATAGAGAACATATGTATATTTCTGCCAGGTGATCTGAAAGACACCCAAATCCACAGGTGTTCAAGTTTCTTACAAAACATGATGTAGGGGCTGGGATAATGAGTCAAGCTGTTGAAGATGCTTGTTTGCAAACCTGCTGGTCCATGTCCAATTCTCCAGTCACCCACACACATAAAGCCAGACAGGCATTCATTTGCAGTAGCAGAAGACCCTGGTACACAAATACACACATGTGCAAATAAATAGATTTTTTAAATGTTGTGGTATTTACATATAACCTACACACATTGTTCTATGCACTTTAGGTAATCTATAGGTAATATAGAATGCTTAATTCAATGAAAACATTAGATAAGTATTTGTTATATGTTTAGAGTAAAATGACAAGAAAATCTATACATGGTCAGTGCACATGCATTCTTTAAACACATTTGCTCTGTGGTCAGTTGATAGGCGGTTGTGGAATCAGGTATAACAAGCTGCTTGTGAAATGCAGAGAAGGAAACATGTTATGTTGTTGCTATTGTTGTTTTTTTTTTTAGGGGTTGAGGTAGGGTCTTATTTCAAGCTGACCTGGAATTTGCTATGTCATCTCAGGCTGGCTCAGACTCATGGTGATCCTACCTCTGCCTCCCAAGTGCTGGGATGAAAGGCGTGCACCACAGAGCCCAGCTAGGTTGCATATTTTATATTAGCTTTTGACTAAATCCTGTGGCATAACGTTAGATATATTTCTAGAAGGAAAAAATGGAATGTTACAGTCAAATAATCCATTAATTCATGTGTCTGTGTGAAGACATAGATCATCAGAGAAATCAAGAAACTCTGACTGGACCTCTCAGGTTCCCTGGCCAGCTGACCAGTATCCATTCCTTCTGCTAAACCACTGGCTGCTGCCAGGCCCACTAACCTCCTGCAGGAAGGTAACTTTCATTATGTCAGTGTCTATCTATTTCTCTTAGTTAATTAAATGGCATTTACCTTCATGAGTATATCCTTATGAAAAGAGGTTATTTGTACCTTAAGAAATAAAGTTAGCCAGGCATGGTGGCATGCCTATAATCCCAGCACTCGGGAGGCAGAGGTAGGATGATCACCATGAGTTCAAGGCCACCCTGAGACTACAGAGTGAATTCCAGGTCAGCCTGAACTAGGGTGAACTAGGGTGAGTTAAAGCTTCAGTAAAACATGGTACAATGTTTTCATTTCATTATATAGGGTCATATAAGGTGATATTCATGCATGTATAGCATATACCTATAGCCTATTCCTACCTGTGTCTCACTATATCTTCTTTCTTTCCCTCCTCTCCCATTCGTGTTTGTTACCTAGACAGTTTCACTTTTACTCTTATTTCACATGGACATACATGATTATATCAGTTATAAAGTCTTGGATCCACAAATGAGAGAAAACAGCAATGCTTTTCTGAGACTGGCTTAATTCACTCAATATGATTATCTTAAGTTATTTCCATTTTTCTGCAAACCACATAACTTTATTCTTCTCTATGTCTAAAAATCATCCTATTGTGTATATAACTCACATTTTCCTTGAGTAAATATTGTTCAAGCTAATGAAAAAAAATTTGGGGTGGAAGACACTTATATAATATAGGGAGGAAATGAGTTGATAGGTACTAAATCAATTTAAAGAAAACCAATAGGATTTCCCTCTATCAGCAATAACTAAACAAATTCTAAAGAAGGTTTTTAGGAATAGCCATAGAGTTAAGAAGAATTAGTGGAACAAAATTTAACAAAATGTATCATCTGGACAGAGATACAAGTATATAACATCATTATGAATTTGAATATTTGGCAAAATTGTAAATTATCCTAAAGATTAGTAAATGACTCCAAAGCATATATGGAATGATAAGAGAAAATTACCAGACATCAGGCTTTGAAAGTTTGGTATTTAGCCCTTATCCTCCCCAAAAGAAGTCATACTTCAAAGACACAGGTCAGAGTGAAAACAGATGCTACTATCGTTTGCCAGAGCAAAACACTGCTGGGTCAAAGGAACAGGATAGAACACTTAGAGAAGAATCTTAGTTTACCATCAAGATTGCACCACAAGTTAAGGGAAAGTTGCTTAGAAAATGATGTTTGGGAAAATGGTTCACAATATGGAGAAAATAAACCTTTGTTTCTACCTAACCTAGTAGGTAACATAGGTTCCAAATAGGTTAAGGGCTTCAATTTAAAGGTGACGTTGTATTTTAATGGAAAAATTAGAGACTATCTTTGTGATCTAAAAGTAGGAAATATTTCTTAAGATCATCTATCAGGAAGATAAAGGATTGCTGGAACATAACAAATAAAGATTTATGGTTGATAAAAAATATGAATAATAGTTGGGCCAAATGTCATTACTAGAGGACAGAAAACTAGAAAGAGGCTATGAAGGAGGGAGGAGAGGGGAGGGCTTAAAGAGAGGGTCTAGCACACATGTAAGTAGAAAAGAATACTGAGAGTGGAATGGTCTGAATGGGATCAGGGAAGGGGATGGATGAGAGGAGGGGGTGGGAGGAGGGTTAATCAAAATTTAAGATGTTAGTAATAAGCCATATAGAAATTTGGAAACCCATTTTTGACAGCTAATGATATACATACACACGTGTGTGTGTGTGTGTGTGTGTGTGTGTGTGTGTGTGTATATATATATATATATATATATATATATATATATATATATATATTATCATATATATGATGTATATGTGATAAAAAGAGAGAGTTTGGGCTGAAGTACCCTGTGGATATGTGTTATGTTCAGAAGCCACAGATTATTATTAGAAGAATTTCAGTGCCAGAGATGGGATACCTTTCAGTGAGTTGTTATCCATGGAGGTCCCTGATGCCCACAAAACATTATAGACTATTGCAAAGATTTGTGGTTGCCCACCAGCATTAGACGGTAAGACCCTATTGTTAAAGACTCCACATGTTTTGCACTGCTTGAGAAATCAAGCTGGAGCTGAGCTGGAAACCTCCTCTGTGTTAACTAGCTGTCAGGATGCTTGAAAAAGTTAGGCAGTACACAGCCTTTGGGAGATAGAAGTCATCAATGATGTTAAAGAACTGTGAACCCTGAAAGATTTATGGTTGGCCAGCCAGACCAAATGTACCAACTGGTGCAATGGTGACATGTCTATTATGGGGGAAAACAACTGCTCTCTGATTGGACTTGGGGTCCATTCCATAAGAGGGAGTTCATACCTGGTACGGAAAACTTAGTCAAAATCCATAGGTGGAGAACTGCTACTGTCATCTGGCTAAATGCATATATTATGCCCACCAAACTGCCTTCTGAATGTTGTGTTTCTGTACATTTATTAACTCAATTCTAACTTTTGTTTAGAGAAGTTTCTCTTTTCAGATGGGGTGACTCAAAACTCACCAAAGTGCTAAGAAGTGACAGTGGAGTGTTCAGCACTAAATGACATCACTATCACACCCTCCAAAGTCAGAGACCATTGCAGAAGAGGTGGCCAGAAGAATGTTAAGAGACAAAGGAAGGGGAGCAGTGCTTATAATGCTATGTTCCCTACACAAAATGGCCTTGGTATTACTGACCTCAGAGTAGCTACACAAGACCTACATAATAAAAGTAAAACAAAAATTATGACATCAAAATAGAAGAGACTAGATGAAAAGAGGAAGGGATATACTAGAGGGGGTATTTAGGAGAAGGTAAAGGGGAGTGATGAGAGGAGATAATGATCATGGTATATTATCTATATTTTTGGAAGTTTTCAATAAAACATTTTTAAAAATTGTATGAGTGATCAAGTAAACATGCATACGTGGAAGACATTTAAAAGACCTAAGACTGGCAAAGGATTAATTCATAGCATATAGCAAAATGTTTATGTGTCAACGAGAAATACAGAATCCTAAAGTGAAAATGGGCAAAGATGGGAACAGGCAATTTACATAAGAGTGAAGACAAGTATTACCTAATGTATGAAGCCATGACTAAACGTTGTAGGAGGAGAATGAAGTTGAAATCAACAACATGATCCACTTGATTTAATCATCAGTGAAATGTAATCATGCTGATAATATGAAATTCTCTAATGTGACATGAGGAGAAGAGAGTGTCTTCTCTAATGTGCTATTGTCAAACCTGAAGCCCAAAACTAACCAACAGCACATCTGGTCAGCATTCATCATAAGCAGAAAGAAAACGAAAAGCACAGGATGACTGAAATCACGGTTTAGCAGACAGCTTCAGGCTCTCTGAGATGAACTTCCAGACCAGGCAAAGTTGTGGAGGAAGGATATTTATTGAAGCTTACAGATCCAGGGGAAGTTCCATAATGGCAGAAGAAGGTGGCCTGCTTTTACAAGACCAAACAGAGGGAGAGGAGAGAGAAGCCCAAAGCCAAAAGCCAAGAGCCACAAAGCACAGCACACCTCAGGAACTCCAGCTAGGCACACTTTGCATATCTTTAGATTGAAATCTCAAGCCCACCACCACACCTTAAGATCCACCCAGTGACATTGCCTCCAGCTAGGTGGATGTAGATGTAAACAACAAACTAATAAAACACTGAATATATTGGGGACCATCTATTCAAACTACCACACATGGCAACAACAGGGAGACTAAAGTCACATAATAACAGATGTGCTGCTATATTCTGGAGTGACTTCAGGAAAAAAAGAAGGGCCAAAGCACAGAAAATGTAAGATGTAAATAAAATCTGTAGTTATGTTAATAATATCTTACTAATGTTTATAGTTAGGTCATAATAAATGGCCCACAATATGTTAACATTAGTGGAAATTGGATAAAGAGTACACAGGAACTTTCCATATGATATTCACAAAGCTCACATAAATCTTAAATTATTCCAAAACACAAAGGATTTTTAAGAATGTAAATGAACTAGCTTTTTTCCTGTATTAGACTGACAAAATTAAAAAACCAGAAAGTGAAAAGTGTGGGAACAAATATGTAAACATGAAAACCCTTATGCACTGCTGTTAGAATTCTAGATGGTTCAGAGAATCTACAAAGTAATGTAGCAGATGACATGCCCCAACAATTTCTTTCTGGGATACCTATAGAAAGTTATTATTACAAAGAAGAGCTATAGGGGTGTGTGTGTGTGTGTGTGTGTGTGTGTGTGTGTGTGTGTGTCTGAAACAATGCATAAGTATTGTTTACACTGGTGAGCAGCCCACACTAGAAAATGAATAGACAGAATTCAATGATTTTATGTCAAGGAATACCATGTAGCATTAGAAGTAGCTGATACATTGCACCGAAAGTCAAGTCACATGAATGGGTATAGAAAATACAGAACAGAACATTCAAAATTAGATATGTGAAATGTACACAACACTTAGAGTGCAGATTACAAAATACTGCATATTTTATATGAACACATGGCACAAATGTTCTGGAAGTAGACATGCTAGAATTTTTACCATTACATTAAACACAGAGATCACAGGGAAAAAGAATGTGTGGAACAGAATGTAAGGAATTTGTGCACATTAGCCCATCACTAAAGTCACCTTAAGCACAGCCATGACACTGAGCCACAAAAGTCACAAGCTTTATTCATCCTGCTGTTCCACTCAGCTTTGCTTTACTTTTTGAGATGGGATACCCCTATAAAGCCCAAGCCACCCTCAAATTTATGAGCCTTCCCTCCACTTAAGTCTGGGACAATAGGCCATTTTAAAGTGGGCAAAAAAAAATTCTAGAAAAAATTTGCAAATACACTTACTACTGGTTGGTTTTCTGTTTTATTTCACTTTAAAGAATATAAAGCTTGGTATTAGAGAACACTGATTTTACTCTCCCAGGAAATATGACCTAGAATCCAGTAGAAGAGTGCATACTCAAAAATACCACCTTCAGGGCTGGAGAGATGGCTTAGTGGTTAAGGTGCTTGCCTGAGAAGTCTAAGGACCTAAGTTCGATTTCCCAGTGCCCACGCAACGCACAAGGTGGCACATGCATTTGGAGTTCATTTGCAGTGGCTAGAGGCCTTGGTGTGCCCATTCTCTCTCACTTTTTCCCTTGCTCTCTCTGCCTCTTTCCCCAGCTCTCTCTCTTAAATAAAAAAATAAAAATAAAATATTTTTAAAAGAATATCACCTTCAATTTACACCCAAAATTTGGCAAGGAAATTAGTTTTAAAGTGGAAATGGTTATATTTTAGATTAAATTTTCAAACTATGTATTGTTTTTAAATGAATTCACTTAATGTATCTATTTCAATGACCTAAATAAATAAAATGATATAATATGTCTGGAGTGAGGAGATGTATCAAGGAGTCAATTGCTTGCTGTACAAGCATGAAGACCTCAGCCTGTATTCCCAGAATTCATTTAAGAGCCAGACATGGTGGTATACTGCTATAATCATAGTTCTTGTGAGGCCACGACAGGAAGATTCCTCTGGCTTGCTGGCTAGCTAGTATAGATGAGATGGTGAGCTATAGGTCTATTGTGAATCCTGGTCTCAAAAAAAAAAAAAAGGTGGAGGGCAAGTGGGAAAGTGAAGAAGACACCCAATGTTGACCCCTGAATCCACACACACTTGTGAGCACACACACACACACACACACACGTGCATGCAATACACACATACACACACACAACTAATTATAATAATCAAATAAAATTTGTCTGGTGCAATTCATATGTATGTAAGAAATGTAACCCAAATCAGACTCCTTTTGTCCTATATAGTACTCAATATCCCCATACACATACTCACAACAATTAACAATGAGTTTAAATTTTCCTTAAGGTCAGTCCTACAATATAAACTAAAAGGCCCTGTCTTGATTCATGATGTTTGCTATATTTCCTTCTAGTATATCTACACCAGGACAAGGGTGATTCTATTCTTTTTGTTGGCTTTCATAACCAATAAGCAAAACAAAATCTGGTCAAATAATGGCTTCATGAAATTTATATATTCCTCTGTAAATGCCAGCACGTGTGTGTGTGTGTGTGTGTGTGTGTGTGTGTGTGTGTGTGCATATGGTGCTGGAGATTGAACCTTGAGCCTGCTAGGCAAGTGCTCTATCACTAAGCTATATCTCCAGTTTCAAACATTGTTTTTACTTATCAACAGTAAAGACATTTTCAAATGAACAAATGACTTCAGTCTTATTTATGCACAGAAAGTACAAACTATGAAACTCTTACCTCCGCACTTTAGCTATTATGATTATGCTAGTTAATTCTTTTCCAAGGCATTTATTGCTCTTCTCTGGATAGACATAAATTATGAATCATAAATCTATCCAAACATAATTCCATTGAAGTTAACATAAAATGAATACTAAACAGAGTTGTTTAAATACTGAAAACTTAAGTGTATTTTCTGTGTCTTAATGCATTTCATATATTGACTGCATTTCATATATGATGATACATTTTTGTATGGCATACTTTTCCAAAACCTGAGTTGCTTTTCCACAAGCATTTCATTTGCACAGGTTACCATTTCAATAGTGCAACAGTAATTAATGGGTTTCATAATTAACCTAAATACATATGATTATAGGATTTTCAACCTGTAATTACATTCCCTAATTAGGAAATTATGATGCAAAATGAAATAATTATGAAAGGTGATGACTTTAAATAAAATCTATCCTAAAGAATTATTTGTTTACATAGCAGAACATGTGATTAGTAAAATTACATAGTAATTCTCTTTTCCCAGTTATGTATTTTTGAAGGAAATCAAACAGCATGCATTCAGAGCTGATTGTCCCCTCCCAGGGTAAGAAAGAGCTCCTCTCCCAAGAGTGTGCAGTCATCTCCTTCTCATTCTTCATGTTTTTTTTTGTAAATCTGTATATAATAATGTGGCAAAGTATAAATAGGAAAGACCAATGCTACGTGTCTGGGACAAACCCAAACTACCACCATTTCAGTGTAGTTTGACTTCTTACTGTGTTGAGTCCAGAGCTCCCCCTCTCACTAAGTCTCCAGGAATTAAATAATAACCATATTGCTAAGCATATAAAGAAGGGAGAGTAATGTGCTATAAATAATTTACCTTAATTTCTATCAAAAAGTTGACACATTCTTGAGATCTTTCCTACATCTGAAACACCAGCTGAGTGTGATCAACACAAGGCCAGGATAGTCTCGTATCACCAGCCGAGACTTCTACAGAGACCCACATGAGCCCTGTTTCTCTCCCACTAGTTTGCATGCACTCGCAGGAACATGCATCTCACCAGTACATGTGAGAGTCAAGTAAGGCAATGTTTCTGAAGTACTTTGGAGCTATAACTAATTATAAAACTGAAGAGGGTTTTTCTACTTTCATTAGCATTTTCAGTGTAAGTGCATTTTCCGTGTACTCTCTCTTCTGAGCTACTGACATTTGCCCAGAGAAATGCTCGCTGTGTTGAAATGTTCATCCTCCCACATAGGTATTACCTGGAAAAATCCCTCCTTCCCTCCTCCGTGCTGTCTTAATGTTGTATTGCATGTTTGTCACTTTCATCTGTTGTGAAGGTGACGTTTCCAAAACCACAATTTTATTTTCCTTCACTAGTATATACTGAGATCCTTGTCATATACTAAATATCCAATAATTACTTGTTGAATAAGTACATCAATAATAAGGTAAGTTATCCTTAAATAACTGAGTCACTTTCTATACCTGATTTTTTATACATCCTTAGCTTAGTCATCTAAAAGTCACAAATGCCACAAGAATAAGAAGAAGATGTAAACACTAAGTAAATGTGTCATTGCTACACAAAATTCTTTTGCAGCATTTAGAAGTGATAACTCTTTAAAAATATCAAGTGAACTGAATCTCTATGACCATGCATAAAATCCTAGCTCATCTTCACTATTCTTGATAAATCACAAATAAAAAGCTATAGGAGGGCTGGAGAGATGGCTTAGTGGTTAAGGTGCCTGCCTCCTAAGCCTAAGAATCCAGTTCCAATCTCCAGGTCCCACGTTTAGCCAGATGCAAAGTGATGCAAGGGTGCAATGCCTCACTTGGCCACAAGGGGCGCACACATCTGGATTTTGTTCATTGCAGCTAAGAGACTGCTGGTGCGCCCATTCTCTATATGTCTTCCTCTCCCTCTCTTTCTGTCTCTCTCTGTGTCTCTCTCCAAAAAATAAATAAAATAATAAAAAATTAAAAAGCTATAGGAAATAAACACATACATTGGTTTAACTTTTAAAGGAATTAATAAAAGATTTTGTTAGCCTTACCTGTTCTTTGTAGCATCTCTGTTCTTGAATATTTATAGTGGGAGAGGAAATAACTTGGGACAGACACAAAGGTACATCATGGACAAGATGGCAATGTATCCTGATGCAAGATGCAAAGCAGATCCAAACCATGTGAGACTTATGAAAATAATTAAGTGTGGACCAGATGATTATCTGACAGGAGTTAAGACCAGTTCCACAAACATCTCTAGTCACTTTTTAAAATGTGTTTTGAAAGTTTGGTCTTTGAAACTCAATTCTCACCAATTCTACCATGGTTTAATCTCTTCATTTTTGCTCTATTTCCTTCAAGTTTCCTTTAACATAAGTATCTCCTTATGAACTAACCAAAGGAAATCTTCTGCCAAGCAGATTCCTTCTGTAAGGGAATCGTCTTGGTTTCCAAAATTTGGATTTTATTTGAGGTTGAGCAATACATTTGCATCACGTTCCTTTGTTGTGACAATTCAAAAGTACACCATATAGATGAATTGTATGTCTCAGCGATGTACAAATGCTTCATTCTCAGAGATGTTCTGCCTCACAAGCACTGTCACTCTCCAGTAATAAAGTACACAGATATTTTGTTAGGGAAAACATTGTGAGATTTGTGTCACCCTACCTTTGATCCTACCCTTTCTGCATTCAGCAAACTAAAAGACTAATAAATAAATAGAACATTCTAAACATTCTCTTGTTTTTATAGCTATGTGTATGAATATTGTTAGTCTTGTTGGATTGTCAAATGGAAACTTGGTAAGTAGTCAACTAACTCGGAGGTGTTGTATCCCAAATGGCCCCTTTGGGAAGAGGAGGGATAATGCTTCATTCAGCAGATCAACTGTTATCCTGGACCAGTCAGGAGGAAAGACGATGTGATCTGATATATTGTCCTTCCAGATGGTTTACAGAAATCACTCTTAGCTCATAGTCTGAAATAAATATTATATCAGCCTAGACATTCAAGATAAGACTACTGACTTGTGTGAGTTTTGCAACATGTCAGTTCTTATAATTACAAAGAAGGTTAAGCCAGAAATCAAGACAGAATATATGTCCCTAACAGAAAAGATGTCTGTGACATGCTGCCAAGATCTACCAGGACATGGACATTTGACCTTTTAGAGGTTGCATGTAAAATTTTCTTTTGACCTTACTTTTATTCTGGTGACTTAAAACTTTGTAGCTTTAATTATTTTAGACACAGTTGTTAACTTTATTGACAACCTCCATACATTTAGACAATATACCATGATCATAGTACCCTCCCACCATCCTCCCTTTCCCCCCTCCAAAATCCATCCTCCACTGAATTCTTCCTTCTTTCCAACTAGTCTCTCTAATATTTTTATTTCATCTTTTTTTTTCCCACTCTACTATGCAGGTTTAGTGTAGGTAGAGTTAGCCACTGGGAGTTCATGGGTATCAAAGCTATGTTGTGCCTAGAAGACAGTGTTGCAAAGCTCTCCTCCCCTTCCTTTGGTGCTTACATTCTTTCTGCTACTTCTTCTGCAATGGTCTCTGAGCCTTGGAGACTGGATTAGAGATGTATCACTTAGTGCTGAACTTTCTACTGTCACTTCTTCTTGATACTTTGGTGTATTTTGAGTCTCCCCAGTGGTCTTAATGTTACTTTTGTTTTGTTTTGTTTTTCAAGGTAGGTTCTCACTCTGGCTCAGGCTGACCTGGAATTCACTATGTAGTCTCAGGGTGGCCTCGAACTCTCAGTGATCCTCCTACCTCTGCCTCCCAAGTGCTAGGATTAAAGGCACACGCCACCACGCCCGGTTTTAATGTTACTTTTGAATTAAGTTAATGAAAACATGCATGCGATAAAAATGAACTGTCTTTAATAGTTTATTAGTATATTTGAGAGAGAGGGAAAGTGAATGAGAGAGAGAGAGAGAATGGGCACACCAGGACCTTTAGCCACTGCAAACAAACTCCAGACACATGTGTCACCAGGTGCATCTGGCTCAAGTGGGTTCTAGGGAATCAAACCTAGGTTCTGAGGCTTTGCAGGCAAGTGCCTTAAATGCTAAGCTATCTCTCCAGCCCTAAGCAAGCTATTTAATCTTAAACACAATTAGAGTGTAGGATGAGGAAACACAGAAAAACTATCTATTCCAAACACCAAATTCCTTGTGTAGAAGAATCATCATACTTTCTTCTTTTTATTTACAATAACCAGGGTAGTGTTGGGTATAAAATAGACAATAAATGAGTATCTAATGACTCTAATCATATTATGTTGAGTGTGTAGCATATAGAAATTTAGAGGAATATAAGAAAAAGTTCTGTCCTTGTAGAGTTTGTTGCCTTATTGGAAAACCAAGTCGACATATATTAAATTGCTAAATAACAGCAAATGAAAACATGAAAGACTGAGTCATCTCCTAACTTTAATAGCTATAAGACTAAATTATCAAACTATAAGATAATATGTAATTGGTCATGCAAATATAATATGAAGAGGAAAAGTGTGAGTCATGGAGCTACTAGAGAATATAATAAGCCTGGAATTTAATAAAATGGATAAAGCTTATCAGTAAGGAAGGTTTGTCTCATATGTTTAGAGAGGAGAAAAAAGATCAATGACAACTGGTTCTTCTCCGTAGACCTTGCATGGATTTCTTTCCTCCCATTTCCCAGAGTGTGCACAAACCTGGAGCATGCAGCCAAGCAAAGACAAGTTGGTTTGACTGAAGGGAACCTGAAGCACTGAGGAAGAGGATGGGTAAATTAAGAGAACAGAACTGGAAGAAGGCTAAGCTGGCTAACCTAGGGTTTGTATTACAATGTCAAGCTAGCAAGTGAAACCAGACAAGAAAATCAAGGGTAGATCACAAAGGCCTCTCAATGACAGGAGGGAAATCTGGAATTGATTCTCTGGAACAATGGAAATCACATAAAGCTTTTTATAATGTATGAAAAGCAAACATAACAGTGCCCTTAATTACATTGAATCTGAAGACTGAAAAGGAATGAGTTGTTAGGGAGATGGCTGAGTGGGTAAAAGGGCTTCCTATGCAAGCCTGAGAACCTCAGTTCAGATCTCTAGCACCCAAATAAAATGTCAGCATGCCTGCCCATGACCGTGCACTCAGAATGGGGGTGGCAGACAGAAGGTTCCCTAGGGCTTGCTAGCTTGCTGGTCTAGCTGAATTGGTGAGCTCCATAGTTGGTGAAAGACCTCATCTCAAAAAGTAAGGTAAAGAGCAATTAAGGAAGATACCTAGTGTTGATCTTTGGTTTCCATAGATACACATCACTTTGTGCACCCCAACACATACAGACATGTAAACACGCATGCACACACACTGAAAACAAATGCAAAGAAATCAGATTCATTCACTATGGTAAGAGGGTAGAACTAGGACAAACACATATGAATCATATAAGAAGGAATTTTGCCTCAAGGGATAAATATATAACAATTTTTTAATTTTTGTTTATTTATTTATTTGAAAGTGACAGATAGAGAGAGAAAGAGGCAGATAGATAGAGAATGGGTGTGCCAGGGCCTACAGCCACTGCAAACAAACTCCAGATGCATGTGCCACTTTGTGCATCTGGCTTACGAAGGTCCTCTGGAATCAAGCCTTGAACTAGGGTCCTTAGTCTTCACAGGCAAGCACTTAACCACTAAGCCATCTCTCCAGGCCCCCAACAATTTGTTTTAATAAAAGAAGGTATACGGCAACTTAGAGAAGTTGTAAAACTTGACTTTAGTCCACTGCTAGATGGGAAAAACATCAAGTATAGGATATTCTGAAAGCTAATGTGATTCCGGACACTTAAGGAATGGAGTGTACAAGGAAATGGTGTGCTCTGGTTATAAGAGGTTAGCCAGCAGCCATGGTCAGACTTAGGGTTCAGTTACAGCACAAGTCATCACCCATTGTAGCGTATCGTTGATCCTATGAATGCCTCTGAACTCACAGTGCCAAACTTTTACCTTAACTGCACATTTACATTTTTGTTTTCTCCAAGCCTTACATAGACATACCGTATTCCTTGTTTTACAGACTGAGGAATAGTGTGAATGGGAACTTGGATGCAGAATCGTGTGAGTGGAACAGTTAGTATGTGAGAAATACTGAAGCAAAAGTGAGGTTAAGACTCCATGGTAGACAGGACTTAGCATCCTCCACATGCAGCATCAAAGCCCACGACCATGGAATCCACAGCAACTTACCAGTGGTCGTCAATAATTTCTAGATCAAAGATATTATCATTGTTATTTAATAATTCATCTTGTGCTGGAGAGATGACTTAGTCATTAAACGCTTGCCTGTGAAGCCTAAGGACCCCAGTTTGAGGCTCGATTCTCTAGGACCCACGTAAGCCAGATGCATAGGGGGGCACACGCATCTGGAGTTTGTTTGCAGTGATTCTAGGCCCTGGTGCACCCATTCTCTCTCTCTCTCTCTCTCTCTCTCTCTCTCTGCTTATTTCTGTACCTCTCTCTCTCTCAAATAAATAGATTTAAAAAATAAAATATTTTAAAAATATTTCAACCTGCTTTGCAGGGAGTTAGGATTATCATCATCATCCCAACTATTCCTGATGTGGCTGTTAGTCATGGACACTGGTTAGGGGCTCGGCACCAGAAATGAGTATGGTCTAGCAGGGCATGGTGGTGCACACATTTAATCCTAGCATTTGGGAGGCAGAGGTAGGAGGATCACCATGAGTTTGAGCCCACCCTGAAACTACATAGTGAATTCCAGGTCAGCCTGAGATAGACTGAGGAGTGAGACACTACAAAATGAAAAAAAAAAAGAAAGAAAGAAAGAAAGAAAGAAAGAAAGAAAGAAAGAAAGAAAAGAGAGAGGGAGGGAAAGGAGGGAGGGAGGGAGGAGGGAGGGAGGAGGGAGGAAGAGAAGAAAGAAAGAAAGAAAGAAAGAAAGAAAGAAAGAAAGAAAGAAAGAAGGGGAGGGAGGGAGGAGGGAGGGAGGAGGGAGGGAGGGGAGGGAGGGAGGGGAGGGAGGAAGGAAGGAAGGAATGGAAGGAAGGAAGGGAAGGAAGGAAGGAAGGAAGGAAGGAAGGAAGGAAGGAAGGGAGGAAGGAGAAAGAAAGAAAGAAGGAAGTATGGTCTGAGGCATTGCCTGAAGTCAGTGGAACCTATCGTGTGAAGGGCCTATGAGCTTGCCTGCCCTTTGATTTGATACTGTTTAGAGACTGGTTTATTTAATTCTTTTTGATGAAAAAATATTTAGAACTATGTCATTTGAATGTTCAAGACAAAGCCAAACTTCTGTGTTTGTGTGTGTGTATGCGAGTGATGTATGTGGTGTGGTGTGGTGTGTGTGATATGTGTGGGTTTGTGTGTGGTGTATGTGTGGTGTGTGTGTGATGTGTGGGGTGTATATATGGTTTATGTATGTGGTGTGTGTGTATATATGTGTATGCATGTGATGTGTGGGGTATATGTACATGTGTGTGTGTGTGTGATATGTGTGGTGTGTGTATGTGTGCATGCAAGTGATGTGTGGGGGTAAATAAATTTGTGTGGTGTGCAGGGCATATGTATGATGTGTGTGTGGTATGTGTGGTGTGTATATGTGTGTGGTATGTATGGTATATGTGTGGTATTTGTGTGTTTGGTGTATGTATGTGATATGTGCATATATGTGTGTATGTGTGCATGTGTATGTGTGATATGTGTGACTTGTGTGGTATGTGATTTGTACAAATGCTAAATGCAGAAATGACAAAAATACATATGTAACAAGGTTAAACCATTCAGGTGGCTGAGGAGAGGGAAGGTTGAATTACTCTTCCTCTCCTCCTTCTCTGGTCTACCTAGAGCTTATTGGTGCAGCTGGTATAATATGTCATGATGAATTATCCTGAGTTATTTTCCTATATGTCATGCTCAGCAGACTGTATATGGCACATAGTTTATATTCAACACATGTTCCTTGAATTAATTCAAATTATCACTGTCTTCTAAACACCTAATATAATTTAATGATATAAATTATTATTCTAGTTCTGGAATAGAAATAGGCAAACAGATGTGGGTCAGGAAAGCTAAGAAATGGTATTTAAAACAAGCATAAATCTAATCCCCTAAGGAAAGTGGCAGCAAATTTCAAGTCAGTGAGTGAAAACGAGCCACAGGTGGTTTGCTGGACTCCAAGCGTGGCTCCAGTGCAGTAGGTGGGGTATGAGTGCTGCCTCTCTCCACACCCACCCCTTCCCACTGATTGACACCAGGCCGGTTGACACATTTCCACTAATTCTGTGGCCCTTGAGACATTTGGATTCTGCGTCCTGTCCACAGTAATGTGTGTTGACACTAAGAACATGTTCAATCTGTGTTTTCCTTCAATGATTTTATCAAATTTATTTCTTTAAAATTTGTTTGACTTTACATATCTGAATCACAGCAATGCCCACAGAGATACAAATATATAGGACCTTGTAGGAAAAATAAGTAGAACATATTTGCTTCTACAGTGACATTAAAGGTTATATATAGGACATTTAGGTTATATAGAGGAAAAAATGGTTTGTGTTAACTGTATTGGACATGATAGACATGATAGAATTGTCCTTAAGTGGCTCCCTATTGTGTTTTGGTTTTACCTTTATGGAGTATACATTATATACAGAAATAACATACACCATCTGTACACATTTTGGTGATTTGAACATAAGCAAATGACCATAATACCATCACTGCAGCTACCATAAGACATATGTCCATCACTTTCAGACACATCTTGTGTTCTTTCCTGGTTTTGATTGGTTGATTAATTGGCTGAGTGGTTGATTAAGGAAACGGATTATTAGAACTGATTTTATTTTTCCAAGAACTCTTAATATAAGATCTATCATCTCAACACATCTTAAAACATTTAAAGCCAGGCGTGGTGGTGCCCGCCTTTAATCCCAGCACTCGGGAGGCAGAAGTAGGAGGATCGCCATGATTTCAAGGCCACCCTGAGACTACATAGTTAATTCCAGGTTAGCCTGGGCCAGAGTGAGACCCTACCTCAAAAAACCAAAATAAATAAATAAATAAATAAATAAAATAAAATAAAAATAAAAAATAAAACATTTAGTACTGTGTTAACTACATGGACTATTTTGTACATCAGATCTTGAGAGCTTATTCCTCTCACACAATGGATATTTTACACCCAAAGGAAAACAGCTCCCTACTGGCTCCTCCATCATCCTTTCCTCTGGCAAGTACCATTTCATCTTCTGCTTTTATGAGCTGGACTGTTTTGGATACCTCACATGAGTAGAAATATGAGGCATTTGTCCTTGAATTACTGCGTTATGTCACTTAACATAATGTCCTCTAAGTTGATCTATGTTGTCCTGAATGGAAGGTTATTCCTCTGCTTTAGGGGTCAGGAGCATCTGTAGTGTGTGCATCACATTTCCTTTATTCAGCTATCTATAGATGTTTGGCTTATTTCCATATCTTGCTATTGTGAATGGCTTTGCAACGAATATATAGGTGTAGATACATCTCATAAAAGACATAAAAATGAACACCAGGTATATAATAAGTCTTCGTGACTAATCACAGGGGTATGTCAAAAGCAAAATGAGAGATAATTTTACATGTGCTAGAATAGTTATAATTTTTTAAGTTAATAAGGATAATGAGGATTTGAGAAACAGGAACTATTAGACACAGTTGGTCAGAATGTAAACCAATATATTTACTATGGGAAACAGTATGGATGCTCTCACAAACAGAATTCCTACATGTTCTAGCAACCCAACGTTTTGGCATAGTATATAGCTTATTAAGGATAGCTTATTAAATCCTATGAATTATTAAGGGGAAATGACCTGCTTTCTCTACAGAAAGTAGTAAAGGTCGGGTGTGGTGGTGCACGCCTTTAATCCCAGCACTCGGGAGGCAGAGGTAGGAGGATCGCTGAGAGTTCGAGGCCACCCTGAGACTAATTCCAGGTCAGCCTGGACCAGAGTGAGACCCTACCTCGAAAACCAAAAAACCAAAAAAAAAAAAAAGTAGTAATAGTTGGTGGAATTTAAAGCATTCAGAAATACAAATAATAATAAAAGAAAGTCTTTCCACTCTGAGAAACATATTCTTACTCTGTAAAACACTAGAATGTAAAGGAGGAACGTGTGAGCAGAAGGATAGAATTTAGATGTGTGCAGTTTTTTCCGTGCTGTGAGTTTGGAGTGACATCTGTCACTGTAAGAATGCAGAGTGCCCAAGTACCAGAGGTTTGTCTCCAAAAGTTATAAGGTAGTAGATTTTGAGCATGGCACAAAATATAAGAAAAATAAAATAAGAATAATTACAATGCTTCCTCTTTCCCACCCCCATTCCATCTCCTCAGTGGGGGTGTGGGTAATCACAGTGGGGTCATGAACGCACCAATGGGTTCCTGTGGGGAGGACAATGCCTCACCTTGTAACTCTTATATCCTTTCTGCTCCCTCTTCTGAAATGTTCCTTGAGCTTTAGAGGGTGTATTAGACATCTACTTGAGCATTGAGCTCTCTGCAGCCTCTGATTTTTCTGCTTTGATGAGTTTTGACCTTCCTCAGTATCTGCCAACATCTCCATAGGCAAAGGTTGTCTGGAGCAGCAACAGTAGCACTCATATTTAATATGCCACTTCCTCTGTAATGTTTCCTGGGCCCTGGCAGGTGATAGAGATGAGTCATCTGGCACTAGGCACTTGGATTTCTCTTGTAATTTTGGTAAGTCTTTGGTTCTCCTTGGTATTCACCACCATCTATAAAAAAGCAGGTTCTTTAACCAAGAGTGAGAGCACCATTGATCAAAGGGGGATAAACAGAGACATTTAGTAGGCTTTTTGATGGGCGTAACTTCTTCTTTTAGCTAAGGAATGGAAGAAGCTTCCCTCTAGGGTCCATGACCTGCCAAGCCATAGGATTCTGACCTGGTTCTTGGTATAAGACACAAATTCCCTCCCTCTGAGCAGGTCGCAAATCCAATCTGAGAGCTGTTGATTAGCCCCATAATACAGGGCATATATATCTTATATATATATCTTATGCCTAGTGCACCAGTGCCTTCATCTTGTGTGACTGATTGATTCTGTAGCATGCAGGATCCACTGCTTTTCATACTGTTCATGACCTTTATCTTCCCAGCAGTTCACACAGTGATTTTACTAAACTTTAATAATTATATAGAGTATATCCTCTACAATGTAGAATTCCACTTGACTGTAGGCAAAATTGAGTATATTAAAATGATAAAAAATTACGTTGAAGTAATAATTCTGTTTTGTGAGATGCATGGTGGCAGTTGTACTTTTGTTACCTCCAAATTTCTTTTACTCTCCAAACAAAGTGTGCATGTATGACACTTCTGAAATGGGTGGTTAACTCTCAATTCAATATTTTCGGTTTGACCTTTTTGTTTTTAATGGAAGAACATGGTTTCTAATTTTCTAATGAATGGTGGCATTTATTAGTAAATTTGAAAAATCCTTCATTTTTCACTTGACTTCTTATTGGAATTAACTTTTCACTATCATTTTCTTATCCATCCAGGATGGAAACTTTAAAGGTCTTTTTAGCTTTGGACTATCATATAACTTTACAGTATCGTCCCATCTTATTGAAATATCACCAACCTTAAGGCTTAATTCCTTCATTCAAACATGGTTTCTTTTTTTCTTTTCATCTGTTTACCCTCTCTTTTTAACATCATGTACCAGGAGCTGAGTGAATGGACACCCAAATGGTCAAGGAGAGACCCAAGTGAGTCCCAACTCTGACTTGTGGCACATTGTCTGCTACAAAGTTCATGTGAAGAACCACTCAGTGGATTATGGTGTTGTGTTGTGCTGCATTCACACCTGGGCTACATGTAGACCATAGACCAGGTTAAACATGCTTGCTAGGAGTGATTTGATTCAGGTGTCCCCATAAACTTAAGTGTCCCAGCCAATGGAGATTTGGGCTTATAGGTATTATAGCCAATGTCCTTTTGACAGTGTTTGGCACACTCTCCTGTTGCTATTGTCCACCTGATGTTGGCCAGGGGATGATGTTCTGTCTCTGCTCATGCCACTGGTTTTCCCTGCCATCATGGAGCTTCCACTCGAGTCTCTAAGCCAAAATAATGCCCCCCTTTTCCACAAAAGCTGCTCTTGGTTAAGTGATTTCTGCCAGCAATGTAAACTTGACTGCAACAGGGAGTGTAAATTATCTTTCTAAGTCTTTGTTTCTCATAAGAAAGAAAGATGAAAGAAGGAAAGGAAGAACAAAAAGAAAAAAGAAAAGAAAGAAAAGAAAAGAAAAGAAAGAGAGAGAAGGGAAGGAGGGAAGAGAAAATAAATCCCATAATGTCTACTTCATAGGAAAGTTTGGAGAATAAACTGAAGAAAGTTATTCTTGTGAGGTATTTAGAACATTCTCAATTGTCACTAAATGCTAGCTGAATTAACCTTAGTAGACTTAGTAATAGATTAATTACCTGCCCCCCCTTAAAACTGTGGTCGGGCTTACTGTAAGGCATCAGAGGTCCTGCCTTACTGAAGAACTTTGCCTTTTCTTCCTCAGCAAGTTCATCGCTTCAGGACACACTGGGTGCTGGATGAGCAGATGTGACTGACAAACCACGAGTGAAGAATCAGTCCTAACCCTACATGTAACAGCTTTCACGAAGGATTATTTCCCAAATAATGTTAGCTTCCATGAGGGGGATGAACAGGAGCGCATAGCAAACTCTTCGCATGCATGGCGGTCCACCTCCCATGTCCCCCCTCTTTACCTAGCATAAGCTCTGGAATCTTGTGGGGCTCAATGCCTCAGAACCCTGGTGGTGCCCACCAGCGCAAATGTACTTTGCCATCACCTGTGTCCACACTGACTTCTAGTGAGACTCGTTCTTTTAATTGAATAAATCATTAACCCCACCACGTTATTAACATTCGCTTTTACTTTCACTCCATTCATCTAGTCTCTGTTGAACATAGACTATGAGCTAGATTTTGTTTGCTTAGGGTCCAAAAAACACAGGCGATGTCATCGTCTAGGGCCTCTACCCCAAGCAGCATTAGAACACCTGGCATCTTGTTAAAGCTGGAGAGTCCTGAGTCCTACCCAGGCCTCCTGAATCAGGAAGCAGCCTTGCATTTTAACGAGACCCCAGGTGTTTCCATACCCAGCCGAGGCAAGCACAGGCGCCACATACAAATGATGTGTATTTATAAAACTAGATGCCTGCAATCAAAGAGGAGAGCCAGCACGCCTGAGTATCTTAGCCAATTAGACAGCCTCCCCATAACTCAGGAAGCTGTGTGGAATCTAGATGAACTTTTGTAAAAATGCCATTTAACATTACCATAGAAAACATTCTCATCATAACCTTTCATGATAACAAAACAAAAATACTAAGATTGTATGATATCATTTGCTTTGGACCCTCTCTTGATATTTTCTAGGGACATGATATCAGCAAATATGGTTTTATCTAAAAAGAAGTGTCCTTCATGCAGTTTAATGGCAACAAATTGTACATGCATAAAAAGTATTTTTTTAAAAAAAAGATATTTGTCAGAACCAGAGACATGAATGCTTTCTCCATGGCAGGGTTAAGTCAGCATTGAAGTTTTATCAGGAACTGGCCATTCTGATCACTGGAAATAATGTGTCAAGAAGCAGAGGGACCCATGACAGGAGACAGGCAAGAACTCCCGCTCATCAGGACAGCCGTACTGGGACCAAGGGCAGATCAACTGGAAAGTACCAAGTACAGAGCCAGGGGAAGCCAGATCACAGCCGGGGCTGGATTCCATGAGAGACCAGGAGGCTGCATCCACAGCAGCCTCTGGGTAAAAAATAACTTTAGCCCGGGAGCCCAGAGTGGCAGCTCCCAGGGCAGGAACAGAGGCGAACAAAGCAAGACCACGTGTCCAGGACACCTGAGGTAAGTGGGGCTTAAAATGCTAACCAAAGATTTCTATCTGGGAAAGGATCCTGGGCACCCCAGCTGGCACTGTGTAACCAGCACCCAGCTTGGGTAGAACCAAGGAGTTGCTGAGGCAGGTTCTGTTAGTGACAAGTGCATTACTGTGTATTCTAATTAAATCTTGTTAGAATAATTGCAATCAGATCAGAGGCAGAAAAATGTTCTCTTTCTCCCCTGTCCTCTCCATATTTAATGATGTTGTGATCTGCTCTGAAGCAAGCTCAGCAAGGCACTCCCAAAGCCAAGAGATGACCATGTTTTTTTTATTTATTTATTTATTTTTTTTGTCTATTTAAAATTTATGATAGGAAAGTTTCTTCAGTGTGTCTCTTAGGTGGAATTTCCTGGATTGAGGGTCATGAAATAAAATCAGCAATAAATTAGCAAGAACATAAAACACCATGGGTGCTGTGAAAGTGGCCCAGATCCAAGAATAGCATACTAAACAGCCGGCACTTTGCACTCCTTAAACCCTCCTAAGTTTTCAACACTTTTAAAAACAATTTTTTGCACTTCTTTAGGGAAAAGCCTTTGGCTATACATGATGGCAAAGACTCTCTCCCCTTGGATCTCCTGCTTTCCTTATTTATATATTGATTTAAAGGCTGGCTGAAATGGGCTGACTCCATGACAGGTTAGACACCTTTTCAACACACCTCCTAGGACACCGACACTGCTTTGTTATACCCACACCACTTTCACATTCAAGCCTATTGCCTTGTGAACAGAAGAGGTGTAAACAGCTTATTAAAACTTTTTACAGACTCCATTTTCATGAAAGAACAAGTGTGGAATTGTGCATCAGCACTTTGCAGTATGAAGATCAACATTACTGTTCTTGAATTTACACCTTCAGCTGACACAGTTCAGCCAATCTGTTTACTGTGCTCCCAAACATGCTATTCCCCAACTCCTTGCTCTTTTGTGACTTTCCTCATCCACACTGTGACTCTTTTTCATGTTCTAATATAAGCTTCCCTTCCTTTAAAAAGCCTTCCTGCAGTTAGAAGCAGGTTCTTTGCATTTCTACTTTGAAAGCTTCCTTTCCTTCATAAAGATAAAGAAAGAAATTTACTTATAGTTCTAGTCTTCATTTGGTATGCAGAAACACAGTCTGTAACCTGTGCCACGTGGTCCTGTTAGAATCCCTGCAGCTCTCTGATGTTGGTTACCCTGCTCTTACGATCAGACTCAAGAAAGATACATTCTTCCTCCTTTGCTCCATCATGCCAACACTCAACAGGCGTTCATCCAATGTTAGATAATTAATGGACCAAGTGAACAAATGAATTGATTGTATAAATAGTATGTTCTTTAATAAGCAAAAACTTACTAAGAAGTGTTGTTTGTGGACGTGCACAGGTAGAAGAAAGCTGCCAGTTGGAGATTCAGGTCCTATCACTGGATATAGGACAGGGATGCTTAAAGCCAGTGCAACTAAGGATGAGTGGCTAAAGTGCTTTGTACCTAAGATTACAGATATAGAACATCAAAATATTCAAGAGCATGAGAGGGCTTGGGAGGTGGGACTGGTGCCTTTTATCTTGATTCTAGAGTCTTTTATCAGTATCCAGGCTCTGTTTTTCTAGACAGCTCCTGGCTGTCTCATAGCAATTGGGGCAATCTATATTCCAACATTCCTGAAAAATGTCTGAGATTCACTCTCATTAGATCAGGCTGAATTTGGTGACCAAATTCCTTCCCAGTCCATCAATCCTCAGACCAGTGAAACACCTAAACCAATTATAAGATAATTTATTGGGTCATTAATCTGACCCCAACTTAACCAGCTGGAAAATACTGAACCAAGGAATAAGTGCATGTTGTGGGGAAGATGGTGAGGAGTTGTCCAAGAGATTTGGTTGTCATTTTCCTACTTGACATAAGTTACTAGAGGGAAGTAGAGTTTGCACAACCATCCATGCAAACGCAGACTTCAGGCCCGCTGCTTATGAGATGATGGTAAAAGGACATTTGTAAAATAATGATATAGTTATCTACCAAATACTGTTTTTGTTGTTTGTTTCTTTTTGTTTTTTGAGGTAGTGTCTCATTCTGTTCAGGCTGACCTGGAATTCACTATGTAGTCTCAGGGTGGCCTTGAACTCAGGGCGATCCTCCTACCTCTGCCTCCCGAGTACTGGGATTAAAGGTGTGTGCCACTGCACTTGGCCCTTTTTATTTAAAAAAAAAATCTATTTGAGAGAGAGAGAGAGAGAAAGAAATAAAGAGGCAGATATATAGAGAGAATGGGTATGCCAGGGCCTCTAGCCACTGTGAACTCCAGACGCATATGCTACCTTGTGCCTCTAGCTTTACGTGGGTACTGGAGAATAGAACCTAGGTCCTTTGGCTTTGCTGGTGAGTACATTAACTGCTAAGCCCTCTCTGCAGCTCCATAATACCATTTTTCATGTGCATGTGTATGGTATGCATTCATGTGAGTATGCATGTTCATATGGTGTGGCACATGTTTATGTGTCAGTGCATGTGTACAGGTGTACGTACACAGAAGGTAAAGTCAGGTATCTTTCTTCAGTCCTTCTCCATCTGATTTCTTAGACAAGTCTTGCCCTGAGCCTGGATACTGATTAGGCTATCCATTAAGCCCTGGGATCCTCCTGTCTCCACCTCCCCAGCACTGGGATTACAGGCATGCAAAACCACATCTGGCTTTTACATGGGTGCTCAAGCTCTGAACTCATAGCCTCATGCTCGTATGACAGCACCTTACCGCCCCAGCTATTTCCCCCATCATCCTAACTTCCTTATAAACATAAAAATTTAAGATTGGACAGAATCTAGGATAGTGATTTTGAAAGATAGTCACATTTACTTCCTGCTAAATGTCTACCAGGCACTGAATGTCTAGTCTCCTCTTTTCGTAAATAAGGAACCTTAGGTCTCAACAAGTCAAAGGTTTGCCTCAGTTCACATGTGAGCTTGAACTAAGTCAGAATCTCCGTGTGCAAGCTCCTGCTCTATACATCCCCTGGCTTTATTTCTTTGATGTTTCCCATTTGAATCATATTTTAACATAACCCTCAACCATATGATTGCATATTTATATAAAGCTGGTTTCTATATTGGCTAATGCAAGGCAGGATTTTAACCAGAGTCGATCTCCTCAAGAGCTTTACATAATTCCAGCTATCCATTTTCCATAAACAAAGTGAACATCCAGTCTAGAAAAAGAAAAGTGAAAACAACTGCTCTGCGTGTGCACACCGTGCTTTAATCTCCACGCATCTCTGACGTGGGAAGAAGCGATGCCTGAGACTCCTACGGTGCCCAGCAGATGCCATCCAGACAAGAGCCTTATCAGTCACTGCTGACCAAAGGAAGTCCAGAGGCTGCAGAAGCAGGTCCTTTGGCGAAGTTATCTTATCTTTCCCTCCTGATCCTTTGTCTTATCTTTGACACCCAGCACCTTCCCTGGCAGCCACCCCAACAGGACCATCTGGACTTTGTATTCCTTTCACATTTGAAATAATAACTTGATGCTTTCTGGGCATCACTGGCACTGACCCTGCCCTTTTTTCTTTATGGTTCCCTCCCTTCATGTCACCTGCTTTTGCTTCTCTCCAAGGTCTTGGAAATGACCCAAGTCCTGGTCTCATGTTGCTATTACTAAGGCGGCATGCCAGCCCCCTGGATTTAATACCTGACTAACTCTGTTGTCTGGCTAAAGCCGTTATTGACTGAGTTTTAATTTGGAAAATGCAAATATGCTTCATGTGCATTTGTTTGAAACAACAGACAAACCTCTGCAGTACTTCCCCTCCCCCATCCCCCCAAAATCACAGAGAAGCCTAATTTGCATGTGAAGGCATTTGCAGATATCTAGAGATAGCTGTCTGCTGCTGTCTTCTTACCTTATAAATCTCTAGCATCAGTGATTGCTCAGAAACTGAAATGCACATGCTCAGTGGGCCAATCCTGTGGTCACTGCCAGCTAAGCCTTGTTATCTCTGGTGGGATCCAGGGTATCCGTGAAGCGGCTGGATGGGAGCTGTGTTTCTAATACAGTGAAGCAAGACTCAATACAGTCACTGCATTAGCGGAGAGCTAAAGCAATGTCAAACAGGAGGCCCATGTTCCATGTTCACTCCTCTGCTGTGGCTTGTGCTGTGCAAAGCATCCTGCTGTCAGAGGTCAGCACAAGCATTAGCTGGTGAGGGGGAGTGTAGGCGGTGGGGGGTGTTAGCCCTTGCTTTCAAGTAAGTCCTCCATGTTTCAAATTGTGGTCGACTGCAGCTACTCTTTAGCCCATTAACCAACTGGTAGCAATCAATGTTCTCATCAGAATCAGGGAGAGGGAAGAGGGTGGGGAATTTAGTGATTTCTCAGATTTTAATGAAATAGTTTATCTTAAGCCTCCTTTGGTCCTAAAAGATGGCAGCTTGCCTGAAATCATGAGACAAGGATTTGTGAAGGAAGAGGAAATATGTGGCCCTGGATAGAGAAGGAGCTCCTTTCTCGTGCCCATCACCTGCCCTCTTGTTAAATCTCGTAAAAGAAGTTTCCTGATGAGAAAGGTTTGACCTTAATTCTGAAAGGTCAGTAGTTCTTCTACTAGGATAGCATCTTTTGAATTTTTATGAAACCTAATGATTGTCATTGCCAGCTGTGAAATTCTTCTCAAGAAGCTGTACAGTAAGTGTCTCTTTCACCTGAAAATTTGTGACTACACTAAGTCAAGGTTCTTGGATCATAAACTGAATAGGAAAGTATTTAGGCCTATGGTGACATCAAATACCTCTTGCCAAGAGGGTAGAAAAGCTGTTCCTTGGAAATCAGTATAGAGTGAAGAAAGGTGGCCCAATGCTCTGGTCCTTGGTGTTCTCTTCATACCAGCTCGTGGTCCTCCAATATTTTTTAAATTTAAGTTAATTTTTAAATTTTTTTAAATTTAATTTCATTTCATTTTATTTTTGTTTTTCAAGGTAGGGTCTCACTACAACCCAGGCTGACCTGGAATTCACTATGTAGTCTCAGGGTGGCCTCAAACTCATGGCAATCCTTCTACCTCTGCCTCCCCAGTTCTGGGATTAAAGGCATGTGCCACCATGCCTGGCTATGGTCCTGAGATTTTGGTGTGTGTGAGAGAGAGACAGAGAAAGAGAGAGAGAGAGAGAGAGATAGAGAGTGCCTCACTGAATAAGCCAAGGTAGATTTTGAGCATCTAAATTTTAAGATGCTCATAGATAATTCTTACACACCCTAAAGTTAAAGTTAGAAAACCTCTAGGCCTCCTTGACCTCCGATGACCTGAAGTGAGCACACTATACTGTATCCTGCCGTTACCTTGTTTCTCTTCTGCTGCAGTTACCTTCCTGGTTGCTGGAACAAAAGACCCGACTGGAAGCAGTTGATGGTAGGAAAGGGTTTATTTAGCTCACGGTTTAAAGGAGGGGCTCATCATGGCACAAGGCATGGTGGAGCAGACACAGGATCATCACATCTGGTTGCAGAAGCTGGGAAAAAGCAGCAAGAACGAGCGGGCTAGCACTGGAGAGGGAGGCCGTTCTATGAAGTCCCAAGGCCTGCCCTCTCCTCTCGGACAAGGCTCCACCTCTCAAACGTTCCACCAGCTGGGACTGAGGATGAGGCTTAATCACAAACGTGGGAGGCCAGGGGGGGACATTTTGCATTCAAACCACCATGCCTTATAAATGAATGTTTTTTTTTTTTTTTTTTTTTTTTTTTTCGGAATAATAATGCAGAGTGGTAAACAGCTGCAAGATCACACAGGCAGCCAAAACACTAACAGGAAATAAGTTGAATTTCATTGACCATACCCTAGCAGCCCTTGGTACCAAGTGGAAGCAATGTCATTTATTAAGAGCAAGATTCTATTGTTCCATTTCCTGTAGAAATAGCAGGTAATCTTATTTCAGCATTCGCCCCAGAAAAGGAAAAAAAAAAAAAAAAAAAAAAAGAAAACTGGCTTTCATTTTACCCCCTCTAAAGAGTCCTCCTTTGTGGTCAAGACTGTTGATATCGAATGGATTGAGAGGAGTGATAGACTTTAATTACGTGTTGTCAAGACTTTGCAATGACATCTATTTTACCGATTCCTATAACATTTTACTCTTCTGTCTGTACTCCAGCTCATGATGTTGTAAGTATTCCCTAGTGAGAAGCACCCGTCTTTTTGGTAGTCAGGGAGGGGACATTTGATTTTTGCAGCATCATATCATAAGTGTTGACCTGCCCTGCACTCATGATCTATGGTCACTCAGCCATTTGTTTGGCTTGGGCTGATGAACTGTATCTATCTAGTTTCTTCCTCACATAAACCGTTGTCTACGTTTCGAGCATTGTTTCAGAGGCGTGAACGGTTCCTAGATGACTTGTGGCCTTTTGCGTGGGAAAAGATTTCTAGGGATTAAAAATATGTCGTAACAGCTGCCTTGAAATATCTTGTCATGTACTCCAGCATTGCTGGGTCAGCCTGATAACCCCAATCTTGCTTTAGAGCCAGCCTATGAGGAGAACACGGCTTTATCAGCGACCCATCAAGCTAAATCTCCATGTAATAATCTAGACAAAATGTATGCCCTATTATCAGCCAGCTGGCTGATTAACTGTTAAATATTTTCCATGTGACATATGTGTTGCTTATTTTGTGAAAAGAGTAACATATGTGTTCATATTGTGTTATTTACTATGACTCATGAATGCTGTCTGGATTACTGTAAGAGAATTAAGAATAAAATGTGCGGGTAATTCTCACAGTGGTAAAGGCAAGCATATTGAATGTAAACTCCCCTCTAGCCCTTCAAATTCTTTGGATTTCTATGGCAAAATAGCAGAAATTTATACTTTTTTCAAAGAACAGTTTAAGTCTCCTATTTTATTCCATTTCACTTTTCTCCCATCCTGGTTAACCTATAAGACTAAGAGCTCTAGAGTGCAGAAACTTCTTTCAGTCCTGCAATCACTGTGGTACCACCACCACTGTCCATTTTATTGTGAGACCATTATTACCCATCTCTTGTTGGAGTTTATAAAAAAAAAAAAAAAAAAAAAACAATCCTGGCTACTACTTTCCAAGTTATTTTTCTTGGTCAACTTTGATGTTCATCGAAAATTTCAGTACTGATCTTTGGAAGGTAAGAATTATATATTTCTGCATATAAAGTTATCTCTTGGCTAGAAAGATGGCCCAGGGGGTAAAGTGCTTGTCATGTAAGCATGAGGAGCTGAGTTCAGATCCCAAAACACACATAAAAACTGAATGTGGGCTGCAGAGATGGCTTAGCAGTTAAGACACTTCCCTGTGAAGCCTAAGGACTCAGGTTTGATTCTCCAGGTACCATGTAAGCCAGATGCACATGGTGGTGCATGCCTCTGGAGTTCGTTTGCAGTGGCTAGAGGCCCTGGCATGCCCATTCTCATTCTCTCTCTCTCTTTCTTTGGCTTCTGCTGAATCTTTTCAACATTCCCCAGTGGCCAGGCTGTGCTCACCACTGCTCCCGAAGCAAAGGCTCTCCTTGCTGTCATCCTAAAGGTACGGCAGAAACTCTGGCCTGCTGGACAGTCAGAAGAACTTTATGTTCTCCCCACATTGTCCATTCAGAACGAAATGATTTTCTTGCTAGTGATCAAAATCTTGGTCAATTTTTGTACTACATTGAGCTAAGATAATTGTTTTCCTAGTCAGATCTAATTTGAAAGCAATTCTATTAAAGTAATTAATATATCTAAGATTTGGGGAAGGCATTCTTTAAATCTCCAAAAATTACATAAATTTGAAATTTCTTCTGCCTCTAGTCTGATGCCACCCTGACAGGTGGGACTCCTGCAGAGAGAAATGCCTGTGTGGCTGCTTATATCTTTTGTTTTCCTATATTCCACTCCTCTTCTCTTTCTTTCTTCTACTCAGTGGACTGTGGAGAAAGGAAGGGGGCACTGGTTGTTTTTAGCTGGTGCTGATGGTATATGGTGCAGATTTCCTCTGGCCACAGCAGCAGTTGAAGGCTCTTGTAGGTACTTCTATCTTCTTGATTCTGCTGTGGGTCAGTCTGATCACAGCCCCCCATTAAGTCAGGCCCCTGCTTGGCTTCCTCTCCATCAGTCCCTCTGCTTGCCCTCTGGCTGAGGCCCCAGTAAGCACGATCCCTTTTAAAGCAGCCTCAGGCCAAGCTTTCTACTGTGAGTTCCACATCTGGTTTTAAAGAATCCAGGACCTTTGATCAGCTCTCAGTAGGAGGACAGTCATTTCCCCCAGCAGCCTTCCCCTCTTGCTGGCCTCTTCAGCAAACCACTTAACATTCTTAAGACATTAAACATGTGACCTACAAACTTCATAGGGATATCTCAAACGAAATTCAATCATTTTTTTCTTAGTATCTGCATTTGGGATATGGGAAGAAATATGGAAGAATCAAGCCCGGAGCCTTGACCATGTTAAGCATACTTTCTATCTCTGAGATACAACCCCCCAGTGCTGGCAGTTTTTATTTTTGAAACTGCTCAAAATCAACCCAGCTTAAACTAACTTAAACTGGTTCTTCAGATCCATTTCTCACGGTATCCCACCTAATACTTAGCTGTGGAGGAAACCTCTCCAGGATGCATAGGCTGGGACACCGCTTTGCCAGGCAGAGAAAGCTAGCTGGTTCTTTGTCCCTGCTCTTGTAACACTCATCACGTCATATAAAGGACCTCTGTGCATCTCCCTGTCCTACTGAACAGTCCTTGTAATGAAGACAGAGACTTCTTCAGTGGTCCCTCTTCCAGCAGCATAGCGCATGATTCCTCAAAACAAGTGTATTGCCTCCACATGAGACAAAAGAACATAGATGACATAATAGCCTAGCACACTCTAAAGGTGAATATTCATAAATAAACATATGGTAGGGCTGGAGGGATGGCTTAGCAGTTAAGGCATTTGCCTGCAAAGCCAAAGGACCCAGGACCCATATCAGGCAGATGCATAAGATGGTGCATGCATCTGGAGTTTGTTTGTAATGGCGAGAGGCCCTGGAGTGCCCATTCTCTCTCTCTCTCTCTCTCTCTCTCACTTCCTCTTTCTCCCTGTCAAATAAATAAAAATAAAATATTAAAAAATAAATATATGAGATATATATATTACATAATATGGAACTAAAATTGTGTGGGGAGGAGTGCAATTAAGGAGATAAAGTAGGTAATGAGAAAAGATGGATAAACTGGTATAACACAATGTGGACAATAAATATAGGTTAAGTAAGTACATAAGTGAATGTTTGAACCAAGTATTCTGCATTATAATTTTCTCTTTAAGTGTCTAATCATGTGTGCTTTCCTGGAGAGAGGCGAACGAGTGTCTGCTCACTCCATATAGAGCACGGACTCCAAACCAAAGAAATGAGCCCACCCAAAGCTAGCTTAGTAACGTAGTGAGTTTACTGGAGTTTCCTACAAGAGCATCAACTGAATCAGCAGTTTACTCTAGTATAGATGACACTCATAAAAGCTGTGTCTTGGGCTGGAAGGTTGGCTTAGCGGTTAAGGAGCTGACCTACAAAGCCAAAGGACCTATGTTCCATTCCCCAGGACCCAGGTAAGCCAGATGCACAAGGGGACACATGTGTCTAGAGTTCATTTGCAGTAGCTGAAGGCCCTGGTGTGCCCATTTTCCCTCTCTCTCTCTATCTGCCTCTTACTCTCTCTTTCCCTCTTTCTCTCAAATAAATTATTTTTTTTAAAGCTGTGTCCTTGAAGAAGCTCCCTGCACAACTTGCACTCACGTCCTTGGACCACGAGTCTTCTCCCCTGCAAGTGCTAACTGCCTATATAACCCTGGGGAGGGCCTGATGAATTCTTGAACTTTCAGAGCTGCCTGAGTCCAGTGAGCTTCATTAGATCCTTGAGGGTTATGAGCCTCCTTCCTCCCATTAGGGGGAATGTTTCAATTCACAGGCAATAGCTATCCAACAGTGCCCACCAGTAGTATTTCATAAGGCTACATGGCTCCTCCTTCTACATCCACCCATGACTGTGATATGTAGTGTTGCAAGAGCGTCTAGGAAAGGTGAAACGGCGTACACATACATGCATTTGTGTGTGTGTATAAGGCAGAAGAGGGAGGTTTGTAACAATAGTTTTTTTTTTTTAAATTTTATTTATTTATTTGCAAGGAGAGAGGGAGAGAGAGAGAGAGAGAGAGAGATCAAGACAGGCAGACACAGAGAGAATGGGCATGCCATGCATTTGATGCATGCACCCCTTATGCATAAGGTCTTGGAGAAGATCCTTTGGGAGGTTTGTAACAATAGTTTTATGGATACATCCTATTTATTTAGAAAGAGACAAGATGATTACAGACTAAGTGACAGAGTGAGGCATCATTATCTGTCCCTGAGAAAAGCACTTAAAAAAAAAAATGATCACTTTCCCAATCCCATGGGAGTAGGTAATTGAAGCTAAGGGGTGCCATACTTCAGTCAGGAGTAGTGTATAAGAAAATGGTAAAATTCCAGAATTGCCCGTACCCCAGCCTGGCATAGAAGCAATAGAATTTGAGGGACTGAGGGGCTCAATGGAGAGGGTGGACTTGGATGATTCTGTGGAGTTCCTGCTCCTGTTGATATGATGCAGCAACACTCAAGCATTGTTTCTTCTAGGCCCAAAGGAGAACAGGGATATTGAATAATGTCCTTTGACCCCCCAAAAGAAAATGGACATGAATGGGCTGAGAGAAGAGGGACCTCAAGAGGATGTGTGTTTGGGGGGGAAGATTCATGGTCACCTGCAGGGGTTAGTAAGTGTTCACCATCAACAAGTGTCTATATAGAATAAAAGGCAACAATGACAAAACCAAGTGCCATGTCTGAATCTTCTGTGGCCAGTTGTCACATCCTTAGCATATCCAAACGTGGGTATCATGACATCTTGTCTAGCTGTGTGAAGAATGACCTCAGGATTGTTCCTGTGGCATTAGATCAGAATAGTCACTATCCAGGGTCAGGGTTACTATAAGAACTTCAGCCATAAGTAGCCCTGATGTGACCGAAGTTATGCCAAATCGTGGACTGTCAAAAGTGAGTTTTCATTAGTGAAGTCAGTAGCTTGCCTTTTTAATAACACGAAGAGCGTTAAGGAATGGACTTTACAGAATATGGCTTAGATAAAATATTGGACTCTATTTTATAACACTGCCTCATTTCCTGCTGAGAGAAACCTAAACTAAATTCTGTGCAAGAAAACTAAGTTATGCTTGGTATACCGGCATTGGAGGTGCAGTGACAGAGCCATAAGAGAAAATTCACCAGAAGCAATATGAATAGAGGACAGGGTGCTGAGGGACAGTGTTTGCGGATGTTGAGGGACAGTGTTTGCGGATGCTGAGGGACAGTGTTTGCGGATGCTGAGGGACAGTGTTTGCAGGGTCTTTCAGGTTTCTCGCATTTGAGCAGAGGCACTGAGCCTCTTTGTTCTGAATAACCTCCCAAGGGATACCCTGGAACAGCCTTGGAAGACAGGGTTGGTGTTCTCCCCTGGAGCAGGTATCAGGTTTGTTTATTGTGCCAGTGGGGACAATCAACCTGCAGCTTGTTTTTATACCACCTCTGAGTGGAAGTGGTTTTCATGTTGTTAAGGACTTGTAAACATACCAAGACAAAGAGAACAAGGAGATCTGGTGTCTGGTTTTTATATTTTTTAAATACCCAATTCTTGGCTTAAAAGGAAAGAAAGTATCTCTGTCCTCAAAACATAAAGCAGCCAATATAGAAGACTCAACATTCTTTCAGCGCAGGGTTGAGCTCCTGTCAAGTATCTGAATGACTGAGCGGGAATACTACACCCTTCATGTGGCCCGATAGCACTGGGGGCTCAGAGAACCTGAGAGGACGCAATCTATTTCTGTCGTTGTCTCTGAGCCTCTGTAACTATCCTTCAAATGATATTAGGTAAACATATGAGGTTATAATTAGAATAAACCGCAGATCCTTCATAGTTCTTGACATGTGCTGCCAATGGGAAAGATCATGAAATCCTGCCTCCAGAAAATTATCACATCTGCTTTGACAGAATATCAAATGAAGGATGATGGTGAGAACATGAAAGATCAGAGAACAGACTCAACCAGAGCTGCATCCTGACGTTAGAGTGTTTGTTCTGTAGCTCTGTGCCAGTCCCTGTCTACACCAGGCACACAGGTGGCATGAATGTCCCCAGAGAACCATTGGGGCACATGATAATGACTCAGATTCCTCCTTTCCTCCTCTCTTCCCCTTCTTACTCATTTTGTTTCTCTTCCATCGTGCCATAGATGTGCTGTTGAATGTTCGCTATTTTCTGTTCACTCTTTCTACAAACTATTGAAACCAGCCCCATGAATATTGCAGATCTAGACAACTGAGAGCTCACCTTTCCTTAGCGATGTTCTGCGAAATCCAGATTCCACTGCTGGTCAGAAGAGAACCGTAGAGGAGATACCAATGGGTCTTTTCTGGTGGTTTTACTGGGCTTTAGAAGGAGGCAAAATTTCTGCCCAGAAGGCCTGAGGTTGTTTCTCTTTCTGCTGGTTCTCAATGTGTAATCGAGGGAAAATGAATCCACAGTTCATCACCCTGTCTTGTCCAGTGCTCTGCCATGGACCTCTCTTCCCCTTGTGTTTCTTGTAAATGACCCAGCAAAGCAGAGTTCCTGCTGGCCACCCACTCTAGCCACTGTGCCCCACTTCAGGTGGTTTTCTAAACATGCTGAGCTCTTGCTATGAATATCTTTGCCAGAGGAATTTGTATTGTTACTGGGAAGAATTTTTTTTTTTAAGTACAGAATGTTGTAACCTCCTCCCAGGCATTCCAGACGCTGGACTCTAGGGAGATGTGGTCTGAACACTGAGAAGGCCTAGGACTTCCTCAACTTTACTTTTGTTCCAGATGGAATCACTTAAATGAAGTCATAGCTTTAAATACATGGAGCAGAATCCATAATGAAGAAGTACAAACAGGGCTGGAAAGATGGCTTAGTGGTTAAGGCGCCTGCCTCCTAAGCCTAAGAACGCCAGTTCCAATCTCCAGGTCCCACATTTAGCCAGACACAAAAGTGACACAAGGGTGCAATGACAAACTTGGCCACAAGGGGGAGCACACATCTGGAGTTCATTCGCAGCAGCTGAGAGATTGCTGGCACGCCCATTCTCTGTCTTCCTCTCCTTCACTCTCTCTCTCTGTGACTCTCTCCAAAAAAAAAAAGAACAAACATCACTGTTGCCATATGTGTGTGTGTGTATCATACACACATATAGACATGCACACATACATCTACATGTATAAATTCCTTCCCAGATGAGTACTGAACCAGCGTCAGTGATAACCATTATGACAATTTTGTTCTTAAATAATTTTAACTATTTCAGTAGTTATATATACATGTACAAACATGTAGAACAGAGGTACTTCCTAAAATAATTAATATGTATTATCCCCATTTATAAGGAAAATATAAAGAAGAAAATAATTTTCCATACATCATAATTAATGATAGAATCAAAATGAAAATCCAGAATTAAAGATTCTAATTTCAGTCGCTGGAACCTTGGACTTAAAGGAGTTTGTGACTCCGAGAGACCCTGATAGTTCTCATATGATAAGGGCAGGCTAAATGTCAAAGGAGAGAACATAAAGCAAAATACTTTCTCTTGGGACACACCCACCTGTTCTTTCGAAGTAAAGGACGAATGACCAGGTCAGGCTATGTAGGGGAATCTGACTTTCAAACAGAGCTTCTGAAAGGAGTATGCTAAGAAAAAAATCAAAATCAATTCACTAGACATGCCTTTGACATCAAATCAAACCAGAAAATGAGATGTCTTACAGCTTCCTGAGAAACACAGAACTTGTGAACGTGAGTAATGAGAGGAATTCTCACACCAGTGACTGACAGGCTGGCACAGTCCTGACATGATACTGCCTCCTTGAAGAAAACCTTCTATAAGACATTGGCGCTATAACAACATATAACCCTAAGCCTTGTAAAGCTGATTTCATTTTAAATCTGAATTAGAGAAAATTAGCCTTCAAGGGTAAGAGCCAACAATATTTTATCCATTTAAACTTACCCACAACTTTCCATTTGTATGGTTTTAAAGAAAGCTATGTACAGAAAATTGTTGGGATAAAGATGTGGTACATTTACATAATGAACTTTGATTCAGCTGTGTAAAAAATGATGTTATCAAATTTACTGAGAAATGGATAGACCTGGGAACCCAGGCTCTGAAAGTCAAATACTGCATGTTCTCTCTCATATGTGGATCCTAAATGCAAATGTTCAGGATGTATGTGAGTTGGAGTAAAAATCAGTAGTAGAGCCCAGGAACCTAGAAAGGAGCTATGAGGGAGGGAAGAGAGGGAAGGCTTGAGGACAATGCAGCAGATATGTAAGTAGAAGGGCAGAATACTGGGAGGCAGATGGTTTAAGGGGAGGAGATAGAAAAGAGGGGTAGAAATAGGGTTAATCAAAATTTAAGATCTATGAATAAGCCATACAGAAACCTATATCTCATATATATATATATATATATATATATATATATATATATATATATATATATATATATATATACATACATACATACATACATACATACATACATACATACATACATATATTTAAAGAGAGGGAGAGAAAGTTGGGGCAGAAGCATTGTATGGGCATGAATAATGGTGTGCCCAGAAGCCACTGATTGTTATTAGAAAACTTTCAGTGTCCAGGATGGCAAATCTTCCAGTGAGTTGTTTGTCAGGGAGCCCCCTGATTCTCTCAACCATTACAGGCCATTGCCAAGGCTCTTGGTTGCCCACCAGAACTAGATGATAAGACCCTATTGCTGAAGACTCCACATGCTTGGGCTTCAGGTCACTGAGAAATCAAGCTGGAGCTGAATTGGAAACCTCCTCCTCCCTATTGATTTGGTGTCAGGATGCTGGAAAGAGCTATATAGCCCATGGGGGGGGTCATCATCAGTGTTAACCAGAAGTGGACCTTACAAGCTTCATGGCTAGCTAGCCAGGCAAAATGTACTAGCTGGTGCAATCGTGGCATGCCTGTTATGGGGAAAACCAACTGCTCTCTGACTGGACTTGAGGCCTGCTCCATAGGAGGGGATTTCTGGTACAGCCTAGTATTAAAGACCTAGGCAAAAGCCTATGGATAGGGAGATAATAAGCTCTATTGGGGAAATTACTATTGTTAACTGGCAAACTGGATACATTGTGCCCACCAAATTGCCCCCTAAATACTCATGTTTATACCCATATATTAATACTACTCTCACTTTTGGTTAGATGAGCTTCTCTTTTCAGAAGGTGGTGGCCACTGGGAATAGTCAAAACTCTACCAAAGTGCTAAGAAGAGGTGACAGTGGAAAGTCCAGCACTAAGTGAGACATCTCTATCACATCCTCCAAGACTCGGAGACCACTGAAGAAGAGGTGGTGAAAGAATGTAAAAGCTGGAGGAAGTGGAGGACTGCTTACATTGCTGTCTTCCAGATACAAAATTACCTGGAAATTCATGACTTCATAGTGCCTGATGCTACCTGCACAAGACCTGAATAACAGAAGGAAAGAATGATGAAATCAAAATAGAAGAGAGACTAGTTGGAAAGAAGGGATTCAGTGGAGGAGGAATTTGGGAGAAGAAACAAAGGGATTATGATCATGGTATACTATTTATATTTATGGAAGTTGTCAATAAAAAAGTTAAAAAAAAAGAAATTCACTGAAATGGCAAATATTGTTGGATTTAATTCTTAACTGAAAAAAAAATTAATTGTGGCTTGTGACAGAGTGAGGCATTTCTTCTTTTCCTTGTTTGGAAGGGAAAGCAGTTCTTTGAATAGCCATTGAGTATTCCAAACCCAGTATTTGTTCTAATATGAACAGCAGAATGAATAAAGGCAAATATAAAATTTGGTTCATAACATGGGCAAATGAACTAAAAAATAAGTACTTATTTAACCTCCCATCATGCAATGTGTCTTTATCCTATCACAGGTGTGCAGTAATTTCATTTTTTATCCATGCACTTTATCTCTGAAGTGTGTCCTTTACCCCCAATCTACAGTGAAAAGACTGGTTCATCCTGGGCCATCTCTTGCCTGAATTATCTCATCTTATTCTGTGAACTCTGCTTCTTTTTTTTTTTTTTTTTCTGGTCTAGTCAATCAAAATTGTCACCACAAGAAAAATTCCTGTTCAAAACTACATTTTCACCATTCTTTTTGAAAAATAATTAAATCATTTTGAGAGAGAAGCTATAAAAAATTAATAAACATCTAAAAGGAGCATAATATAGCATAATATGAACATGAGAACTCTTTTCTGCCATGTTTCAGAGACTGTGTAGACAAAACATCAGCTGAATCCATGAACCTCAAACATTAGGGAAAAACTAAAGGGAATTTAATCAGATACCTCTTTATCTTAAAGCAATAATTACTGAACTAAATTTTTGTTTATTTGTTTGTGTTAACAGATAGGTTACCTCACAGAATTGATCAGTTTTCGCATCCTCAATACCAGGAACTGTTTGAAAATATTCTGCATGGGGCTTCTTTCATCCACATTAACTGACACTTGTTGGTGAGTAAATACTTGTTTCTGTCAGGGAGCAAAGTCTCCAAGAGTTCAGGAGGGAGTATTACCCTCTAAACAAGTGATCTGGAGCCTGAGTATTCTGTACAACTTTGGTGAATACTTAGTGAACACTACACAGTCCATGGCAATACAACCTATCACTTTTTGTGATAGCAATAACCTGTGCTTTGCTCACGTTCTGAAGAGGAAGAGTCAAAGACGGCATGAGAAGGGCTGGAGAGATGGCTTAGCAGTTAAGGCGCCTGCCTCCTAAGCCCAAGAACGCTGGTTCCAATCTTCAGCGGTTCCAATCTCCAGGTCCCACGTTTAGCCAGATGCAAAGTGACGCAAGGGCACAATGCCGCACTTGACCACAAGGGGGCACACACATCTGTATTTTGTTTGCAGCAGCTGAGAGGCAGCCAGCGTGCCCATCTCTGTCTTCCTCTCCCTCTCTCTCCCTGTCTCTCTCCAACAAAAAAGACGGCATGAGAGGACTTCACAGTCTTACAGGTCAATTACCTGGGCCCATTTTTTTCTACTCTAGGGACCCACTGTGACATAAGAAATGTATCAAATATGAAGAAGTGGTTATTCTAGGAAGGACAGACGTTATTAAAATTTTCATGAAATAAAAACAATTCTACCAAGTATGATCATTACACCCAGTAGGAAGAGTATTTCAATACTATGAATCATTAGAAGTTCAGCAATATTTGTACAATATTGTTACAGGTTGCATAACGGGCACCTAGAACTCAAGCCACCATACCTTGCCAATGTAATTAAATGAAGGTTGTTCAGATAAGACTAGTTGGGTTTATTCAGGTGGGCCACAAATACCATCACAAATGGCCTAGTAGTACCGAACTGAGGGGGTAAGACACACATACAGGAGAAAACAGGAAGGAGAGGGCAAAGGTGACAGTGACACAGCCCAGCAACACAGCGTCCCCAGCAGTCATCATCCACAAGGGTGACACTGGCATGAGTTCTCCCTCAGAATCTCCAAAAGAAACCAACTATACCAGCACTCAGAGTTTGGACCTCTGGTCTTCAGATCTCTGAGACAAGGAATTTCTCCTGCTTTATGCCAATACCCATATGGTAATTATTTGTTATGACAGCAAAGAATACTAGTATGTATCATAATATAGATTTCTATGATACATAAAATGATTTATTATTATCATTATGTGTATGTGTGTATGGAAGTGTGTGTGTGTGTGTGTGTGTCCCAGAACATGTGTGACATGTGTGGATGTCTGAGGATAATCTTGGAGTGTTCGTCTTCTCCTTCCACCCTGCTTGAAACAGGACGTCCTTTGTCATTTTATTTTTTGCTACTTCACTTCCTGAGTACCAGACTAGCCTTCCAAAGAGCTTCTGGGTTCTCCTGCCTCCACCTACCTTTGTCATGGGTCATTGAAATTACATCCACATGAGCCACTTATGTGACTTTATGTGATTGCTGGGTAGGTAAACCCAGGCTGGCAGGCATGAAAACAAGTACCTTTAACAAATGAGCCATCTCCCTAGATCCATAAGACTAATGTCTGAGACAGGCATTTTTCTTTAAGTGAGATGTATGAACCCATGTCACTAGAATACATTGTATGTTAACTACCCTGTATTACAAAATAACTGAACCAAAGTAGGAAAATTAAATGTTGAGGTCAGTGAACTAGAAGGTTTCAGAGAGCAAAGTACAAAATGTCGAAGAGGAGAGAACAAAAGGAAATTGTGTTAGTTATTTTTTGTTACTCCAATGAAATGCCTGAGATAATCTACCTTTATAAAGAAAAGTAGTCGGGCTGGAGAGATGGCTTCACGGTTAATGTGCCTGCCTGCTAAGCCTAAGAATGCCTGTTTGATTCTCCAGGTCCCACGTTTAGCCAGACGCAAAAGTGATGCCAAGGGCGCAATGCCACACTAGCCCACAAAGGCGCACACACGTCTGGAGTTCGTTCACAGCGGCTGAGAGGCTGTCCATTCTCTATGGTAGTCCATTTAGCTCAGTTTTGGAGGCTGAAAGTCCCAAGAGCATGGTTCCCATTCTAAGAAGAGTTTCACATGTGTCTCTCTTCATAACAGAAGAGACTGGACTCCCATGGTTCTCTACGTGAATGTAGAATCTGTAACTGACCACCTGCCTCGCTGCTCAGGATAGAGACTACACTCTCCAGCTTCGCCTGCAGATATATGTGGCCACTTGAGCAAGATGGATGTTTATTAAGAGGGCGAAGAGATTCGCTCAGTATGAGCAAAGATGTTGAAGAATTCCCAGCCATACTGGACCTGTAGCAGAAGTTGCCTGTAACAAACAACAAATTATCAGAAGGCAGATTCTGGTTGGATAGCACAATTTAACATAGCATTCAAGCCAAACCCTTACTTGGCATAGCACCTGATCCAATGTAAGATATTTTTGTATTTTGAGTTTATTTACTAACCATTGTTTAGTGGTTAGTCAAAATGTCCACATTGTATATCACATAGTCTATAAAATCATCTGGTATGGTAGGCATTATTATCATATCTATTTTACATACAAAGAACCTAAAATTATGAGCAATAAGTTGCCCAAAGCCACAGAGCTAGCATTAGTTAGTTCATGAGACACTCTTGTCAGGACTGTCTGATTTCCCACTAAATGTTCTTTCCACTATATTTTTATGACATATCATAACATAATTAGTTTGGTGTCTCTGATTATCCCAAAGTTGTTCTAAGGCTTGGTAATTTTTAAATATATTTTTTATTTTTATTTTTTTATTTATGAGAAAGAGAGAGAGAGAGAGAGAAAGTGAGAATGGGGGTGCATCAGGGCCTCTAGCCACTTCAAACAAACTCCAGAAGCATGCACCACCATGTGCATCCAGCTTACATTGGTTCTGGGGAATCGAACCTGGGTTCTTAAGCTTTGCAGGCAAGTAAGTGCCTTAATTGCTAAGCCATCTCTCCAGCCCACTGGTTACCTTTTTAAGTTTCATGATTGTATGAAATGTAAGGAAAATAAGTGTACTAAAGCAGGTGTGTTGCTTTACAAAAATAAAAAAAGTGAAAAGATCTGTTGGGGAAAAGATACTTTCAATGAGATTTTTAGTATTTTCTGTTACTAATAATGCAGGAATTTTTTTTTCTTTTTTAATTTTTTTGTTTATTTTAATTTATTTATTTGAGAGCAACAGACAGACAGAGAGAGAAAGAGGCAGAGAGAGGGAGAGAATGGGTGCTCCAGGGCCTCCAGCCACTGCAAACAAACTCCAGATGCATGCACCACTTTGTGCATCTTGTTTACATGGATACTGGGGAATGGAACCTCAAACTGGGGTCCTTAGGCTTCACAGGCAAGTGTTTAACTGTTAAGCCATCTCTCCAGCCCTCTTTTTCATTTTTCCCCAACCTTGACATTCAAGATTTCAGCACTTCTATTTGAGACTATAAGCAATTCTGAAGGGCCCAGAAGATAAAAACAAAGTATGGATTTAAACTGAATGAAAATGAGAAAAAGAAACACTGAACATTGCCTTTTGAATCAATTTGTTTTTATATGCTGCAATTTGACTAATTCCTAAGAAGAGCTTTAAGCCTTATGAGGATAATTTATTTACCTATCCTTTAAGCATTCTGAACGGAGAGTATTGAAATGTTAGAAAATGAGGCACAATCTCCAGAAAAAAAAAATTGACATCAAAAATATGTAGAAATTATAACAATTCCTTTGTTCCAATGCAGTTTTTTATTTGCAAATTGTGAACTGCATATCAAATCCAGTCCTTAATAGCTGCTACAAAAAAAGGATTAACCAAATTCAACATTATATCTGTTTCAGAGTTCTTTCAAAATCATCGGAATCTACCTAATATTTTGAAGATCGGAGCTGTATTGGTTACTTTTCCTGTCACTGAGACAAAATACTTGATAGAAGCAACTTAAAAGAGGAAGACTTTATTTTGGCTCAAGTGTGTGGTGAGTGCAGCCCTTCATGGTGGGAAGATACGGCAGAGTTCATGGCCCTGGAAACCCATGGCTGAAACTCCTCCTACCTCAGCTAAACCAAGAACCAGACTAGTCCAGAGAAACCTGTATAAGGTCTATTCACCTAGTGACCTGCTTAGTAAGTCCTGCTAAAGGTTCTACAAACTCCCAAAACATCAACTCCAGCTGGAGACCAAGGGCTGAAACAAATGAGACTGTTGGTGACATGTCATACTCAAACTATAATAAGATCACATCAAATTCACAGTAGATGATTTGGGAGGCATAGCTGGTAACTTAGTCATTTTATACATTATGTTATGTTGTTTGAGAAACAAGCACTGTGGTTCAAATCAATGGGCATTTATTAGCTAATCCTGTAGGTCAGTGTTAGTGGCTGGTGCCATGGTTCCACTGACCTGATCTGGCCTTAACAAACCATGCCTTAGCCTCTCTTTCATGCTGTAATCAGCTGCAGATTGTCCCAGGCTGACTGAAGACATGACACTGTGATCCCAATTCTCCATGTGACGTTTCATCCTCCATCAGACCAGCTTGGGCTTGTTCACCCTTGGTCTCATGCGTCCAATAGCAGCTGAACAGAAGACCAGTCCCCAGTCACAGTTGCCTCCCAGGTCTCTGCTATCTTATTTACCTCTTGTTCCATTTGTGAAGATGAGTTACATGGCCAGACCAAAAGTTAGCCAAGGGGGGACTAGCAAAGTCCAATGATAAAAGGAAGTACAGGAGCCTGGAGAGATGGCTTAGTGGTTAAGCACTTGCATATGAAGCCTAAGGACAATGGTTCAAGGCTCAATTCCCCAGGACCCACATAAACCAAATGCACAAGGTGGCGCATGCATCTGGAGTTCATTTGCAGTGGCTGGAGGCCCTGGCATGCCAGTTCTCTCTCTCTCTCTCTCTCTCTCTCTATCAGTCTCTCTCTCTGTCTCTGTCTCTCTCAAATAAATAAATAATAAACAAAACAAATTTAATAAATAAATAAATAAGGAAGTACAAATACATTTCAAGTCATTACCACAGCTTCACACAGATGATAAATATGATTCTTAAATAGCAAGTACAGTGAACTAAAAGTACAAGAAGAAATGTCATGGGGCTAGATAAAGCATGTAGCACTATGTTCAGAACAGCTCTGTACAAGTGGAGAATGAACTTCAGGCCTGATGGACAGTCTTGAGAACTTTGGTTGGTAACAAGCTTAGCGTAAATTAGTGGTACAAACTGTTTGTAAGGACAAAGGAACTAATGATATATTTTTTTAATTTTTAATTTTTTATTATTTTTTTTGGAGAGAGACACAGACAGAGAGAGAGAGAGAGGAAGACAGAGATGGGCGCTCCAGCAGTGTCTCAGCTTCTGCGAAAGAAATCCAGATGTGTGCGCCCCCTTGTGGTCAAGTGCGGCATTGCACCCTTGCATCACTTTGCATCTGGCTAAACGAGGGACCTGGAGATTGGAACCGCTGGAGATTGGAACCAGTGTTCTTAGGCTTAGGAGGCAGGCACCTTAACCGCTAAGCCATCTCTCCAGCCCACTAATGATATTTTAAATAGCATTACTGATCTGGAGTCCATCAAAACAATAGAACTGACATTTTCCTGGAATTTTCTAGGAGTCGTCCTTTACCTGTTCTAGGTATAATAATAAGTGGGAAGGACACATGTAATGTAAAGTGTATGCAGCATGTCTTGAATAGTAGGAATAAATTCATTGTATACAAGTCCTTTAAAGTTTATGGGAATGCTCAATATACAAGAGGGAAGATTTCAAATTTGAAAATAGTATGATGCTAGTGTTTTCCTAGTGCTTCAGAAGTAATGTTATACAAAAGCAGGAGTCGATCATGCCGTGTGGCTTTGGGAAGATGGGAGGAAGTTTAATAGTAACAACAAGAAAAGACGCTAGGCACGGTGGCAGATAAGTACCCCCTCATGAGGTCATTAATGTCATCAATCAGGGCGTGCACATCACTGAATCTGCGCCCTCTATGTAAATGTGGAAGGTGCAGAAGCTGTGGTGCAAATCTGGGGTGGAATCTACACAACCATACTGCAAAGCCTCCTGACAGGAGAGATTGACATATGATCAGGTTTAGGACCCATTGGTACAAAGGACTGACGAACTGTGCCTCAGAGGTTGTTCTGTGTGGATCTCCTGCTCAGCATGACTTTTACCTGAATATTTGTGACATATGAAAGTTGTATGAAATTTAATTGTCAGTGTCTGTGAATAAAATTTATGCTCATTCTGTGTGTACCACTACAATACTACAACAGTACAGTAGACTGCAAACCCTGCAATATGTATCCTCTGGCCCTTGAGAGAACAAAGTCTGCCAGAACTTACTCTAAAAATTTGCTATCAGAAGTGTGATTTCACGAGGAAATTTGTAAGAAATTCCAAATCTTGGGCTCTGCACCAGATCCACTGATTATGAGACCACATGTTAAATCAACTCCACGTGGTCAGCATGCACACTGAAGTTCTAGAAGTATTGCTGTAATGTGTTGATTCAAACTTCCTCTAATCAGCATACATTTACACTCCATGTTGCATGATCAGAACCAATCATATGAGAGTGAAAACACAGGGCTGGGAAGATGGCTCAGCAGCTAATGGTGTCTGCCAGGGAACAGTTCCCCACACCCATGTTAATCCATGCAAAGTGGTGCATGTGTCCGTAATCTCCATGTGCCTGTGGCAATGGGAGGAAAGCAGGAGAACCCGAGAGCTCCCAGGCCAGCTAGACTAGGACACAGAGCAGCAGAAAACACGCTAATGGAAATGCTGTCTCAAGCAAGGTGGAAGGAGAGTACAGAGATGCTGAGGTTGTCCTCGGCCTTTCACATGTGTGCCACGGCTTGAATGTGCCCGTACAAACATTCACACACATTGCACACACCCGCACAGTCACTTCCTTATAATAATCATAATAGAATACAAACATGACTCAATTGGCTGCTATTGGATAAATTTATTATGAAGTAGACATAGTGAAGTATTATTGGTGTGGCACTCTTCTTGTGAACCATCTTCAAAATACCAGGGCTTTTGGAGGGCTGGCAGATTCTTCATTGTCATTGCCACATATTTGTTGTAGAAAATGATCGGTGTCATTATGCCATTTTCGTTCATATATGTCACATCCACCTCTATTGACACTCTTCTTTTTACTTTTATGTTTTATATATACACATGTTTTAAATAAAATGCTTTCAAACAACACTGAAAATCCAAATACAATGTAGATCACCTTCCTGACAGAAGTGGACCATCACTTCCAGCTCAAGTTTGGGCTGCCCATTGTCCCTTCCTTGTGCAGTGTGGAGAGCTGTGCTTCTCCCCAGAGGAGCAGGATGGAGTGACTGTCCAGAGGACGGAGCCCATGGGCACAGTGGCTGTGATTGTGATGATGAACTAACATCATCAGGGAAATGTGATGCAGATAACACAGATGTTAGGAGATGTCCCTGAGACTCTGCAGTCCTCCCTCTAAATCCACGGTGGGAATCAAGTCATGAAGAAATGTCATTAATACCCCAGTTGGCAGAGGTTCTGAAAAGCATGCAGCCATGCTCTTCCTAACAGTCAGTCTTAAACATAAGTAAAGCCTGAGAAACTCTAGTTTACAAAAGCCTAACCCAGTAGGACAGCTAGAGAGCATGCAGAGACAGGCAAGGGGCCTTCAGTAAATGCTCAGGAAATTTGAGAACTAAGCCTGGTGGCGCATGCCTTTAATCTCAGCACTCAGGAGGCTGAAGTAGGAGGATTGCCGTGAGTTCAGGGGCAGCCTGGACTATAGTGTGAGCTCTAGGTCAGCCTGGGCTAGAGTGAGACCTTGCCTCTAAAAAGCAAACAAAGTTTAAATAAAAGAATGGACTTCAAGTTGAGCATCGTGGTGCACGCCTTTAATCTCAGCATTCTGGAAGCAGAGGTAGGAGGACCTCCATGCCTTTGAGGCCACCCTGAGACTATGTAGTGAATCCAGGTCAGCCTGAGCTAGAGTGAGACCTTACTCGAAAAAACAAAAAACAACCTCAAAACATAAATAAATAAGAATAGACTTCAGTTAAACTAAAGCTTATTGACTATTACAAATATACCACACTAATATAATATGGGTATTCTCTATGTATTCACAATTTTTTATGAATCCAAAATTTTCTAATTTTTAATGAAAACCTAATATTTGGGATCCGTATGAGATTTAACTTTCAGTTTATAAATATTCACTTTTATCTCCCTAAATTCACTTAACCCATTTTGTTGGGAATCTCTTATTAGGTTTAATATAATTCCATAGATTACAAATTAAATAATTATGCTACAACTACCTCCTCAAACATTGTTTAATTCTTCACGGAACAAACTTTCTTAAGTGGACCTAATGACTAAAGTTTTAATGTTCATTGCTCTAGCCACATGGCTGGTCTGGCCAGAGGGGAAATCCTTGCTGGTTTGCTAGTTTAGAAATGAGTGTTTAGAACCACACGGTCAGAACATAGGTTGAAGTCATGACATGGAAATACAGAATATTAACCTTCAAGTCTTCTGAAAATGTGGCTGACCACCAAGAGCTGTGGAAGACATGGCAAGACTGGGGGGATGTTGACATTTCTCTTGCTAAAAGCAACGGCTGTTGCAGAAAGAGCCCACACTTATTAATGATAAAATATTGGTGAGACATTTTTAGAATGTAAGCAGTTCTTCCACTTGCAAAATCCTTCTGGACGAGCCTCATGCCAAGGGCAGCATTTATGAAGGAACGCATATTTAAGCTTTTGTGTCTCAAAAGTTACCCTGACATATAGACAGAGGGTCACCCTGTGGCATGGTCTCAACTTGCAATGGCCTTAATAGACACTGGCTTTTCCTTGGGCAAACAGATCATGTGCACACTGCTGAAATTTTTGGCCACTCTGGTACATTCTTAAAATTCCACCACTTCATCTCATTAAGAAATGTAAATATTCCTGCATCCTTGTGAGGCTGTCTTTCACGTTCTTATGATTTAATGCCTTCAGAGAGTTCATAACTAATCCAAGGTAGCTGCACTCAGGGCAGAGGTATTTCCTTTGGAGTTGTTTGAGTTCATTGGCTTAAAGAAACACGAGGGTACCATACAGTTAAAACAGTTAACGAAATTCCAAACACATTTTAGAACCAGTTTCCAAAATAAAAGTATCATTCCGCTGGCAGTTTGATTATAATTGTTGTGTTAATTGTATTTTAATTTAGGGAAAATTAACATCTTAATATGAAGTTATCCAAACCATAAGCATGTTGAACTTTTCCAGTTCTTTTTCATTAATTTCCTTCAGCAATATAGAATTTCTCAGTAAAATGAAATCTGGGTTTCAGTGAGTAAGTTCATCTCCTACTTTATGAAGTTTATTACTATATATCTCATGTTTTGGTACTGTTGTGAATGAGATGTTGTGAACCTAGTTAATATGTAAAAATTCAGTTGATTTTTATTTACTTTATTATGCTTGTATGCTGGGTTCTGGTATACTGGGACCTGGTATTCTAGGACCTTGTATACTCAAACCTTATAGCCTAGGACTGTGTTGATTTTCTTATTAATTCTGGCTGCTTTTTATTTGATTCCTTAAGACGGTCTTTGTACACATGCATGCCATCTGGGAGTAACTTCTCTTCCGTTCCAATATGTATGTCTTTTACTTTAATTCCTGATGTCGTCCCGATTGTAGTGGGGGGAGACATTCTGGTTTTAATCATTTAGTATGCTATTAGATGCTATTTTGCTAAGTGCAAATCACCAACAAGACAAGTTTTATTGGTTTCTAACTTGGTGGCAGGTTTTTTTCCTTATTTATTGACAATTTATATAAATATACAATGTATTTTATTGTAATCTCATCTCATTAGAGATGGGTATTTTTGAGATTTTTTTATTTATTGACAATTGTATATATGGATATCATGTATTTTGATTGTAATCCATCCCATCAGAAATAGGTATTGTTGAGAATTTTTTCTGTTCTTTTCTGCATCAATTGGGTCATCTTGTGGCTATAATTTTTAAATGTTAAATGAAACTCTAACCCGTTAGTAAATGAAGACTTTATGGTAACATTGCTTTATGTATTTTTTTTCTTTGTGTGTATGTGTAAATGCACACGTGTACTGCACATTTATGTGCAGATGTGCATCACATGTCTACAGCCTTGTACTCTATGGTTTCTAACATTCTGAATACAGTGAGACTTGTCCTCCTTCCAGAGAATGTTCTGTCTTGGCAAATTTTCCTTTGACCCTGGAAAGAATGTATAACTGTGGCACTGGCTTTTGTGTAAAGGTCAGTAGAGTCAGTTGGTTGATAATACTGTTTGCAATATTCTCAATGAATTTCAATACACAATTTTACCCAATTTAGAGGAAAGTGCAGAGATTTTCAATTATCACAACTGATTTGTCTATTTCATCAGTTCCGTCCATTTTATGTCAAAGGGTCATAGCTATGAAATTAGATGCATACATTGTTAGGACAGCTATGGTTTGGGGTTAATTTATGTGTACATGTGTCAAAAATAAACTTCTATTTTTGTCATAGCTTTAAAGTTCCATGTTATTTTTAAATTAATACACACACTTAATTATTTTTTCTCATAGAATATTGTTTAGGATAGAAACATCAAGGATCTAGGAAGCTTGCAAGATTTATTTATTTTTTATATTATTCTGACATATATATATATATATATATATATATATATATATATATATATATATGCAGGATATATTCTAATATCCCCCTTCCCTGGCTCCTGTTACCCTGGAGGCCCTCTTCAGTGGGGTTATGGCATTCACTGTGAGGTCATAAAGGCCTCAGGCAGTCCCTGTGGAGTAGTGGGGTGACCATGCCTCAGGGTATTACTACCCACTCTATGGCTCTAAAAATCTGTCAGCAACCCTCTTCTGCAATGTTCCCTGAGCCATGGCAGGCCTGTTGGAAGTCTGATTTACTGCTAAGTTTCTGTAGCCTCTGGATTTCTGCTTTGATGGGCTTAGTTTTAATTAACTCAACCTCATCTCCATGTCCCATCCACCCCCAGGATTCCTCTTCCCTTTCCTATCACTGAAGATCTTTCCCGACCCTTTTCTCTTGAAGCATCTTTTTCCATATCCCAGGGCTCTGGTATAGTTCCCTGGCCTCTATCCACCCTCACTCTCACTCCCACAAACACATAAATATATAAAGGTTCTAAGCTCGGATCTGCTTAGGAGGGAAAGAGAACACTTGGCATTTTTCTGTTTCAGGCTTACCTCGCTTAATATAATATTTTCAGTTCCATCCATTTTCCAGCAAATTTTATCTTCCTTTATGTCTGAATAGAATTCTATTGTGTATGTGCATCAACATTTCATTATCAGTCTTCCATTGATGGACAGTAGACTGGTTTCATCTCCGTGCTATTGTGGGTAGAGCAACAATAAACATGGGTGAACACGATTTCTGTAGTAGGGTGTAGAATCTTTGGGTATATGCCCAGGTGCCATATAGTTGGGTCATATGGTAGACCAGTTGTTAGCTATTTGAAAATTTCCACATTGATTTCCATAGTAGTTTCACTTCCATTGACAATAAATAAAGGCTTATCTTTCCCCATGCCCTAGGCAGTATTTAATATTTGTTTTATTTATTTTTTAATATTTTTATTTTTATTTATTTATTTATTTATTTGAGACTGAGAGAAAGAAGCAGAGAGAGAGAGAGAGGAAGGTAGATAGAGAGATAATGGGTATACCAGGACCTCTAGCTGCTGAAAATGAACTCCAGAAGCATGTGCCACCTTGTGCATCTGGGTTACTTGGGTTCTGGGGAATCGAACCTGGGTCCATTAGCTTTGCAGGAAAGTGCCTTAACTGGAAAGACATCACTCCAGCCTATTTGTTTTATTGATGAAAGCTATTGTAATGGGCATGAGATGGAATCTCAAGGTACTTCTAACTTGCATTTCTCTGATAGCCAAGGTCATTGAAAACTTAAAAAAAATATATAGTTGGCAGTTTGTATTTGTTTTTTTGAGAACTCTGGTCATTCAGCTGCTTGGTTTGCTTTTTGACTGGGTGATTCATTTCATGTTGTCTAGTTCTTTCAGTTACTTATGTTTTCCAGATAGTAAACCTATGTATATTTGATAAAGATGTTTTCTCATTCAGTAGTCTGCCTCTTCTCTTAATTAACCATCCCTTTGTCTTTGCAGAAGCTTAATTTGGTGCAGCCCCACGTATAAGCTGTTGACCATGGATCCTTGGCAAATGGAGTCCTATGAAGAGAGGTAACTCCTATTCCTGTCCCCTGCAGGACTTTCTCTAGTTTTCCTCTAGCAGCTTCAGGCTTGCAGTTCTCACCTGAAGGTCTTCCATTCATTTGGATTTAATTTTTGCGCAAGATGAGAGGTAAGAATTGACTCTCATTTTTGCATATGGATATCAAATGTTTCCAGCAACATTTGCCAAACAGGCTATTCTTTCCCAAATGAGTATTTTTGACATTTTTGTTAAAAAATCAGGGAGCTATAGATGTGAGGATGAGTGTCAGGACAGTCTCTTCTGTTTCATTGATTTACATGTCTATTTCTGTGCCAGTACCATGCTGTTTTTGTGAGTATAGCTCTGTAACACAACACAAGTATGGTGTTGCCACCCAGTGTAATTGTTTTCTCTCCCTCAGGATTTCTTTGGCTGTCTCAAATTAATTTTAAGATTTTTTTAAAATTTTTGTGAATAATGGCATTGGTATCTTTTTAAAAAAAAATTGAAAGAGACAGAGAAAAATAGAGAGAGAGAGAGAGAGAGAGATTGGGCATGCCAGGGTCTCTCAGCTGCTGTGAACGAACTCCAGACATGTGTGCCCCCTTGTGCACATGTGTGACACTGTGTGCTTGTGTCACTTTTGCAGCTGGCTAACTAAATGTGGGACCTGGAGACTCCCATGACCTCCTCACTGAAATTAACCTAAAATGAACCCAACATGGCTTAGGGAAATTTGCAGAAGAGGGCCTGGAAAGATTGTTAGAGCCATAAGTTGGGTCATTATGCACCGAGACATTGCCTCTCCCCCATAACTGATGGCTATGCCCACAATGCAAGACCCACAATCTCCAAGGGGGGAGGGCAGGGAGAAGGCTAATGATGGTACCTTCATGGCTCTATGCACATTATATTGATAACTAATAAAAATTTTTTTTAAAAGAAAATAGAGATAGAGGGCTGGAGAGATGGCTTAGAGCTTAAAGCACCTGCCTTCAAAGCTTAAGAATGCTTGTTCAAATCTCTAGGTACCACATATAGCCAGATGCAAAAGTGATACAAGTGTGCAATGTTGCACATGCATACAAGGGGGCACACACATCTGGAGTTCGCTCCCAGAACCTGAAAAGGCCCTGGCTCACCCATTCGCTCTCTATCTCTTCCTCTCTCTGTCTCTCTCAAATAAAAATAAAATAAAAGATATAGAGAAGGGGAGCAGAGAGAGAGAATATGAGTCAGAATGCACCAGGTAGCAAGAGAACCAAAAAGAGAGAGGGGAGTCCAGACAGAGGTTCTCACAGTTGTATTTTCAACTTAGAGGATCCATTATTTACTACTTATACTGCCTAGGATTTTTTTTTAACCATTTTCTCTAAATAATTCAGCATATTTCTAGAAACTATGTTAAAGTTCAAGTTCAGAAAGCTCATCAGATCTTACATTTAATTCTGTTGACTGATTTTTGTCTTCAGTATGAGTCACATTTTCTCCTTTGTGTTTCTAGTAATTATTAACTGGATCCTTATCCTTATTTCTTACATTATTGAGTGTCTACATTAAGCCAAATGGCCTTTAAGAATGGTAAATTATGTTTGGGCTGTAGCTGATAAAGTTTTGGGTCAAGTTCATGCTTTTAAGTCCTGTTTCTCGGCTCTGTTAGGTATTTGCATGAAAGCAAGTTGTCTCTATTTATAAGGCAAGACCGTCTGAGGATTGTCTTAGGATACATGTATTTAGTGAGTTCTCTCATCTTTGGCTAGTTCAGAATTTACACACATCCCAGCCCTGAGTAAACTCTGAGCCATGTCCCTAAATGGATCAGCTCCCAGATGCCTGTGTGACTTACTTCATATTTTCCATGCTTGTCCTTAGTAAAGTATTCAAAAGAACCTCAGGGTTAGGACTGCCGCTTTTATTCTGCATGCTTCTGTAAATTCCAACTGCTTCCACCTCTCTTCACTACAATCTCTACCTCTTTCACACCTAGAGATCACTATACTAAGTGCAAACTCCCTTCCCTTGAACACAGTCTGAAAAATACCTTAGCTGGAAAGCCAGGGCCATCACAGAGCTCATTTAACTACTTCTGCTTCACTCAGCTACAGCAGCCCTGTCGGCCAAAATCGGAAAACAGTAGGCCCATCTTTACCTTGCTTGCCAATCGGTACAGGGATAGAAAACAAGTCTGGCACTACCATGCTAGCCTAGCACAAGTGAATGTCTCTCTTCAATTAGATCCTAAAACTATCACTTCCTATGAACATGTCAGCAAAATGTGGTATCCCCATACAATGACTTTTCTTTGGCAATATAAAGAACAAAGCGTTGCCCCATGTTAGAACACAGGTGAGCCTCAGAAATGCATGCTGTTTGAAAGAAGCGAGACACAAATGAACATATGTGAAAGACAAAAGCCAATGAGCGTTTGTCCCACAGAGGATGGGAGTCGGCACTGTTTGTAAATGTGCAGGAGTTTTCTTTCTTAGGATAATAAAAAAAAAAATCCTAAAATTAAACTGTGGTGATGATTGTATAATTTAATAAATGTTCTAAAGTTTGTTGAATTATATGCTTAGAAATGGATGCATTTTAGGATACATAAATTACATCTCAATAAAAAAATGTCAGATAAAGTTACCTCCATTTTTTTTTTGAGATACAATTTCTTTAGAAAATTAAGAAGCTCCTGTGACTGCATTGGAGGTAAAGCTGAGTGGTATGAACAGGTTATCTGCCTGGAGGAGCCTCTGGAGACACTATATTAGGATGCATAGTGTGGACAGTATAGATGGAAGGACTTTTGCAAAGCCAGTATTAATTTATAGAGCTTGTTAGCACTGCTGGGAGTTAACATCTAATACATTATAGCTGACTGAACGTGTCTGTGGTTTGCAGGGTTAGGTTATTTTGGCATTCGGTGTAACTCCTAGTGCTGAGTGGAGTAGGCAGAGACATGAGCACTAACATTACGAAGACTGAAAACATATACTGTGAGCAAACAGGACAGAGAAACAGGAGCTAGCTACTGCAGAAGCTACAGCCCTCACACCTGTAATAAGAGATAATTGTTTCATTGAAAAGGGGCTTAGAAAGCAATGTTATTTAGCTAATTTTAGAGACATTAATTTTCTTTTTATTAGCATGCACAGAATTAGGTTTCATTATGGAATTTTTCAAACCAAATTTGTTTTTGTTCTCCTCTCTCTTACTCTATCCTCCTTCCCTGCTTCTATCATCCCAAACCCCAGTAGCATCTTTTCCACTTTCATGTCCTTTTACCTCCCTGCCTCATGGTCTCCTATCTAGTTCATAGACTTTTTAAAGACTCTAGTTATATTAATATCAAGCTATTACTGACAATCCTTTTCCTTTTCTTTACATATAGTTTAGGGATTGTGACAAACTCTGTTTTAAATAATAAGGAGACCTTATCACTTATCAGTATTGTGCTCCACTGTAGTTTTCTGTAAGGGGCCTGGTACTCCTATTATTTACCACTTCACAAAACAACTACTGATGATGCCACATATTCCAGTGATGTGGGGCTAAAGTCCTGGGTGAGATTATATCTATATAAGGTACAGGGGACCCCCTCCCCACATCTGTGAACCCCAACTTTAAGTCCTTGTTCAAGTTATCAAGAAATGAAAAAGCAGACTCAGAGAAGGGTAAATTTTGAATTATGATGCTTATCTTAGGGAGATTTAGCATTAAAAGGAAAAGAGGAGCAGGAAAGCCAGAGCCAAAAGAAATTGTCCCTCTTTCCAGACTGGCTGGGAAGGAATCAGGGAAGGTGGGGGCGGGGGGGGAGAGATGCTCCTCTCCTAGAGAAAGGTCTGTCAGATGAAAAAGCCTCTGGGAAGGGGCTCACACAAGTGAAAAGCTAAGTAGGAAAATGCCAGAGCAAAAAGAAATTACAAGCTGGGAAGGAGAGTAGAGCTGGAGATCTCTGTCCCATAAGGAAGGGTAAGGGGCTCAGAGGGCAGAAGGCGGGGAATAAGGGGCCAAGGGAGGTCAAAGGAGCCAAGAGGGCTTATGTAAAAGCCATTTACACACGTATGTAATGCCTCATCCTCACACTCAGGTGTGTAAGGGAGGAGCCTGACTGGTTGGGGGGGCTCAAGAGGCCCACTGAGGAAGGGACAACCCATAGGTGCACATGCACTAAGCCTTGGAAAAGTTGAGGAAGAAGCAGAAAGCTGTTGTTGGAGCTGATGCCTGTAGCTATCTTGGAGAAGACTGGATCAGAGGCCGATTCTAGTGTCGCCAGAGCAGGCAAGATTGAGGCCGTTTGCTGGTGGGGGCGGAGACAGGGACCTGAGAGTGAAAGGCAGGAATGTCTTTGAGCTTCTCCTTGCAATTTCCACACTGCTAGAGATCAGAGAAGGACCAACCCAACCCTCTCCTTGTCTCTAGCCTAAAGGAGTTTCCTAGATCTGCTTTCCATAAACAACCTGAGTCTCGGGACTGAAGAGGTGGCTTAGTGGTTAAGTGCTTGCCTGTGAAGCCTAAGGACCCTGCTTCAAGGCTTGATTCCTCAGGACCCATGTAAGCCAGATGCACAAGGTGGGGCATGCATCTGGAGTTTGTTTGCACTGGTTGGAGGCCCTAGTGCGTCCATTCTCTCTCTCTTTCTCTCTCTGCCTCTTTCTATCTCTGTCTGTCGCTCTCAAATAAATAAATAAAAATAAACAAAAATTTAAAAAAATAAAAATTTAAAAAAAAAAAAAAAAAACCTGAGTCTCTCTCTCTCTCTGAGAAGGAGTTCCCCTTTCCTGGAATTAAGGTTTAAATCTGATCGTGGCATTGCGGTTGGTTAAGCTCAGCCTCCTAAATTTGGCTTCATGGCTGTTTAGCTCAGCCTGCAATTCAGAATCTATAAATGACCCTATTTGTTTCACGGACTGGTTTCCACCCGCTCCAGCCTTCCACAGGGCAGGAGCTCCCTGTACTTTCTTCCTTTTCCTTCTGTTGATCTAATAAAGTCCCTCTAAACCTTACCCTTTGGTCTGCGGGTTTCAATTCTTTGAATTCATAAGATAAGTATCCCGGGGATACCCCAAATTATTGACGTATGTTGGTGTATTGGTGATGAACCCCCAAATTCCCATTTCAAGGTAGCATCCAAGTTTCCATGGGCCAGCAAACTACTTACCAGAAAAATGGCTGCTTTGTTCCTCCTAATCGGTACCACTGGGAAACTGCTTAAGGTTGAGTTTACATTCATGTACAGCTGGTGCAGTGATGTTTAAATATTGATGCGTTCTACTTAAAGGGGAAGAATATTATATTGAGACGTTCTTGAGATACAAGGAATAAAATGCTTGTAAAAACAGCATGAATTGAATCTTACTTGGTCAAGAAAGTCACTTAGCATGAGGTGATATGCATTCAAACATGTTGATGTTTTAGAAACCAATTAAAGTCAAATCAGGATAATTTTTCATGGCTCATAACCAAAACACATTAAAGTTGAAAACAACGGATTCTGTTGACAGACTCATCCAGTGAGATCATCCTTTAAGAGGCAAAATTGTGGTGGAATGTGTGAAGAATGTGTTTTGTTCCCCAGTTCGGCTTGTTACCCTCGGTAACATATTGCCTCTCCTGCTGTTGTTTGCAACCATTTTGCAGTTGACATTAAGTACGCACATTAAATCTATTCTGATGGATATGGGCACCCCACAGGGCCGCTCCCTCTGCCATGGTGTGGTGAGCTGTATTCTCATTGCCTCAGTTCTCCTGTGTTGGAAGCATGTGTTATTAACTGCTACCTCTTTCCAGCACTTTCAGGCTCTGTAATTATCAAAGGACACAAGTGGATGACGTTTGCAAATTTGCTCAGAAGCTTAAACAGGGACTCTGGCTGTGAGGTGGCACAGAATTTGTGTTTGGGGATTCTGCTGAAGAAACAAATGATAATTAGGTTCAACATTTTTAATTTCAAGGGAATCATTTGAATACAGGCCTCTGGGTAACCATGACCATACTCATTGGAAAAGGACAGGATTACAACACTGACAAGTGACCCATAATCCTTATGAACATTCTTTCCTACAGTACTGTTTACAGGGGACTTTGCTGCTTAATGGACTTTTCTCCCCTTCGCAACATATCCTTTTTGTTTGTTTGTTTGTTTGCTTACTTGTTTTAGTAGCCGAAGACAAGCTTTGCTTCCATCCAGCTTCATAGTAGGCATTTAAATAAAAAGTAATAGGGCAAACATTCTTAACGATTCCCATATAAAAACTATTCTCCAGCTATAAATATCTTTCTTAATACTCTGGCTTGTTATGTTTAAAAAGCCATGGAAAAGTTATTTGGGGGCAGACATTTTTAGTCTGCATTAGTTGTACAAAGCACTGAGTTTCACTGTGCTATTTTCTTCTGGGCTTAGGATGTATTTTTATTCAAATCCAGTTTAGTTGAACCTGTTAAGTGCCGAGATCTTAGAGAAAGATCCAAGATGAGCAAGGATATGGTTAGCCAGAAGGAAGTGTGTTGATTGTAAACCAGTGTTGTAGCATGGTGAGATCAACACACAGGCTCAGGAGCAGAGTCACTAAATTTAACTCAGGGCATTGGTCAGATTACCCAGAATTAGCCTAAATCCATCATATACATAGACTGGAAACAAAATAGCTGAGTTTATAAAATTGATGAAGAAAGTATACTTATAACCACTGAAACCTGAATGGTACAATGCAATGTTTAGTAGAGGATAGATCATAAAAGAGGCCGGAATGATATGAATTATGGGATGGGAAGATTTTTATTTTTTTTTTTTTTTTTTTGGTTTTTCGAGGTAGGGTCTCACTCTGGCCCAGGCTGACCTGGAATTAACTATGTAGTCCCAGGGTGGCCTTGAACTCATGGTGATCCTCCTACCTCTGCCTCCCTAGTGCTGGGATTAAAAGCATGCGCCACCACACCCAGCTGGAAGATTCTTAAGTTATGTCACTTACATAGAGTAAAACAAGAAGAAAGTTGCATAAAGGAATATACTGAAATGGGAATGGAGAGATCCTCAGTTTCCAGGATGCACGGATTAAAAATGAAAAGGGTGCTTGGTATTGCTGAGTCAAGTGCTCTGTGTTTGCCGGTCTATTGATTACATGCCGACAATAATAAAAGTGGATTTTACACAGCACTTTACAACCCACAAGGAGCCCATCACACAGCCACTCTTCTAACCACTTCTTGACATGACCAGCACTTCTCTCCAATTTCCAGAGGAAAGTCTAACTTAGACTGCTTGAAATGCAGAAACGATACAGTTACCTCAGTCTCTTCAATTCTCCTCTAGTGATTTTTACTCTTCAACACATCCAATTCCACATGTTTTTAAAAGGTGAGAGTCTGGAATGATACGTTAGACCACTTTTAGTGGAGAAGTGCATAAAGAGCTATGAGTCAGGCCTGTGGGCATACTGTCATTACGCCTCGCTGTATGAGTGAGTTTCTTTCAGGCAAGAGAGGTGGGAGTGAGTGTGTGTGTGTGTGTGTGTGTGTGTGTGTGTGTGTTCAAGATAGGGTCTTGCTCTAGCCCAGGCTGACCTGGAACTCACTCTGTAGTCTCAAACTGGCATTGAACTCATGATGATCCTCCTACCTCTCCCTCCCAAGTGCTGGGATTAAAGGCCTGTACCATCACACCTGGCTGGGGAGTGGAGCTTGGAATTGGGGAAGACAGAGGAAGAAAGTCACCATTCCTGTGCTGCAGACCTTCAGGTTGAAACCTGGGCAATTTGTCCTGAACTTTGCGCCATCTATAAAAATAATGGCCTTTTCATCTGGCTGGAAAAGCGTTATTGAAGGGAGCTGCATTCCAACTGAAATGTTTTATTGATAAGATTACTAAGGAATCCAGTCCCCGCCCCCCCCTTTGGAATAATTCCCCCTTTATTCGGAACCTAGATGCTAACAGGGGTTTGCGTTTCCTGTTTGTAGGCTCTGCCCAGACATCAAGTTGATAGCCATAGCCTTGATTATCTGTGCTTGCAAGTAACTCGTGAGTGAGGGAATGTGGGGGATTGTGAAGTAGGAGGCTCTTTAATATAGACCTGTGTTGCAGCCACATCATCACAAGATTCCAAAAGAGTCCAAAGAATGAGCGAGTTATCATCCAGAGAGGTGCAGGCGTGATCTTCAGTCTGTTTTAGACATGGAATACCAGATGATCTTCTTTCCATAAAGCATTCCATCCAGTACTGACTTTACTCAGGATGCCATTGGGGAGGACAAACTCTAAACACGAAAACGAGTTATTTTCATTTCTGAAAATGATCTATGTTCAGAAATCACCTGGTGGATCTGCAACCCAACGGCAGGATTTGAAATGGAAGAGTGTCCTCTTTTCTCCAGTTTCTCTCTTAATTCTACCTCAAGTGCATCTTGAATCTAAATGAGCTCCACACAAACCTCACATACAACAGACAGGGGAATTCAAACCAATGCATTTATTATGCCCGGGGCACAGCTGACCAGCAGACTTGCCAAACCCAGGAGGGTTTACACAGACGCCTCGTGGTTTTCGTAAGCATTGATTGCGGCCAAAATACCATTTTGTGAGCCGAATTTCAATCCAATTGCCAAGTGACCAATGTTAACTTTGCATCAAAATGAAGGTTTATTAAGCCATTTTAATGACATTTTGCTAATGAGCTCATTTGGTTCTGCAAATATATAACATAAACATAAAGATTTCTTTCCAAGTTACTGGGAGTGGAGACAATGCTTTGTTGAGTTTTATTTTCATGAATCCTGAATAGCTGGAGGATGGTGACAAGGAAGAAACATGCAATTCAAATCAATACTTCCAAAGATTTGGAAATAAGACTATGTAATTTTATTCTATAAAGAAAGCTATATCCTTGCATTTTTATCTTCCACAAGAAAAATTACTAAAATATTTACCAGTGGTACACACATGTGGAAAATAGTGAGTTTTCCATTCACCATACTGGAGAATAGATCAAAACAGAGTCAAAGGCCCAGAGGGCTTTGGGGCACAAAGATCTGCATGAAAATGGGGCAAGCAGTACTTAAGCACAGTAGCAGAACTACTTAATCATGCTCCCCAAGGAGCTCGTTACTTCAACATCTATCTAAACTGTTTTAAAAGACCATTTAGGGCAGGAGAGATGGCTTAGTGGTTAAGGTGCTTGCCTGTGAAGCTTAAGGACCCAGGTTTGACTGCCAAGAACCCACGTAAACCAGATGCACAAGGTGACACATGCACACAGGTGGCACATGTACACAAGGTGGCACATGCATCTGGAGTTCATTTGCAGTGGCTAAGGCCCTGGTGTGCCAATTCTCTCTCTCACACACACACATACACACACACACATACATAAATAAATTTTAAATAAAAGGCCATTTAGTGTCAGTCATTGGGTGGGCATTCCCTGAAGCACAGTCTCATTTATATTTACATATGTTTTAATGGGAAAGGGAAAGATTAATGAAAGCAAACAACAGAGAGCATTAATGTTTTGAATGAGGCTCTTTCCTGTTGGAAGAAATGTTTTCTCTGTGAGCATCCTCTCCTCATTGTCAGTGTCTGCTAGCAGGGTGAGGCCAGGCCAGAAACACAATGGTTCCTGCTTCTAGAAATAAGAGCCCACCATGGGAAGGATGCTTTTAGGTATCCAAACTGTTGTGAAATGTAGGAGGCCCAAGAAGAAACTCCCAATGCCTAAGAAGGTGACATCAGCTTTATGTCAGACTTACAGCACTGCTGAGACTGGACATGCCGCCACTGTGCAGTCCCACAAAGGCAATCGTGAAAGAAAGTGGACATTTCTGTTAGTCACTGATCAGTAGATGTACAGCTCATGGTGTGCTGCTCACTTCTGACAGAGCTGACAGGCATTTGTGCTGCTGGTTCAGGGGGACTCAGTGGCTGTGTTTCCACATGGGAAATCAAAGGCACATAAAACAGCCAATCCAAACTCACTGCTCTCTCGATTCCACACTGTGCACCACAGATCCTCATATGTTTTCACCCAAACTTAATAATCATTTTATATCACACAAAAGGAACTGAACTGAGCTGGGGGGTCATGAGCCAAGGGTAATACCATCCCTGGGCAGCTGCCTGGGAGGGCAGGGCCAGTGCAAGAAAGGCTGGGAGCAGGATCCCCTGCCATTATGGCAGAGAAAACAGAGGAGAGTTAAAATCCATCCATAAGGTAAGAAGATAACCGACAGTCCACTATGAGACCTTGCACCTCTTCCACATCTGCCAGGACCCAGAAGAACTGGCAGTGGAAGTGGCGCATGACCATTGCTCTTACTACTAACCCGATAACCAGCTCCAGGGTGATGGTGGCAGACATGGGGATCAAACACAGCCTATCAAAGCAGAAATCCAGAGGCTACAAAGAACTCAGCACTAAATCATACTGCCAACAAGCCTGCCATCACATAGAGAACATTGCAGAAGAAGGGGTAGAAAGATTGTAAGAGCCACAGAATGGATGGGTATACCAGAGGCACGGTCACCCATTATTCCATTGCGACTCACTGAGGCCTTAGTGACCTCAGTAAATCCCATAACCCTATAGAGAAGGGCCCCAGGGAAACAGGAACAGGGGAGAGGGAATAAAAAGATATAACCTGTTAAAAAAATTAAAAAGAAAGAAAGAAAGAAAGAAAGAAAGAAAGAAAGAAAGAAAGAAGCTGAAATTCCAGCATACATTATGTCACCATTTAGTATAGGCATCGAAAATCACACCATCAGAATATCCATATTTAAGTTTCTAATTTGTCCTAATAATACTTAATACAAGGAGTACTTTAAATTTTAATTCTATAATACCACTATGAAAATGTTATCAGGCATGAGGATTCATTGTTTTCAGTCAGGGTTATTTTATTCAAACTAATGCTCCTAAGATCTAAACTTAAAATAAAAAGTATTAGAAGATCTAAATGATAATAAAGTATTTAATATGATATATTTTTAAGGTATGTTCAAGGAAGCTGGAGAGATGAATCAGCAATTAAAGGTGCTTGCTTGTGAAGCTTGGTGGTCTGGGTTTAATTCTCCAGTACTCATGTGAAGTCAGACACACAAATCACCAATGGATCTGAAATTTGTTTAAGTAGGGGACCGTGGTACACAAATTCTCTCTCTCATAAATAAATAAATAGTTTTATCATTTTCTATTTTTATTAAGTAGAAACTTTGTATGGACACATTATGTAGTAGTAACATCATTTCCCTACTCCACACCCCTTTCCACTGAGGGCGCTCCTACATGGGATTGCTGGTATTCACCATGGAGGTGTGGGTTATGAGTTGTGAGAGCAGCAGTCAGTCATGGAGGCTAGGCCTCTGGATATTCCCTTCCACCTTGTGGCTCTTACAATCTTTCAGTTCCTTCTTCAGCAAAATTCCCTGAACCTCGTTGGGTGTGTCTTAAGTGTACTTTCGTGTTGAGCTCTTAGTAACTTCTGGATTTCTGCTTTGGTGCATTTGGAGTGTCCTCAGTGTCTGTCTCCATCATCCTGGCCCAGGTTCTCAGCTCACCATGGAAGCAGCACTCTTGCTCATCTTGTCAACTCCTCTGTGGTTTCACCTGGGCCCTGGCTGATGTGTGGTGGGTCATCTCCAGCCAGGGAGTCAGCTATCTTGTCTTGTCCTGTTCATGGATTTTAGCTGTCCTTGATTCTCACTGCCTTCTGAAAAAAGAAAAACAGATTCTCCAGTGGAGAATGAGATCAGTGTGGCTTAAAGGGGATAAGTATTGTTAATTTACAGAGATTTTGATGGGTATAACCTATTTTTTGGCCAAAGACTAATGGGAGCTTCTAGGTGGCATCCATAATCATGGTCTCCATAGACTGATTTGGTTCCCAGTTCCAGCTATGGGTTCTTGTCTATGGAGCAGATCTATTAGACAATCAGAAAGCCACTGGTTACCCACCTAGGCTGGGTGCCACCATTACACAGGTGTGTACATCTTGTCAGGCTGGTTGCTGTAGTATAGCAGGGTCAGAGTTGTTGGCCATTTTCCCCCAGCAGCACACGTATAGCTCTTTCCAGCACGATACAGGCTAACCTGGGAACTAGGTTTCTTTTAAAAAACAGGTTCAATATTTTATACTAACCTAAGGAAATAAAATGAGATGAAATTGTTTTCGGATTTTTCTTCGTGAGCAGGACATAATCATTGTCTTGCAATGTGGTCAGCAAAACATTTAAAAGTGTTTGAAAATGAGCCAGATGTGTTAGTATAAATCTGCAATCTTAGCACTCAGGAATACAAAGCAGAAGGAAGCAAAGTCAAAGCCAGCCTGGAATGCAGAGCAAGACATTGTCTCAGAACCATGTCGACAAATTAGTGTATCACGGTAGATACTCTGAGTTGTAGGTAGGTAAAGTGATTCTTCCTTTGAGCTTGTGATATCAACAAACTTCATATAGAAAGGTGGCTTCTAGTAAGTTTTATAGAAAATATTCATTGCTTTATTATAAGTACCAACTACATCCCACACATCATGCTAGCCACTAAGAATAGAAAATAAAAAGATATTTTAATACTCAACATATAGAGACAGATACATAAGTGACATAATGTAACAAATACCCTAATTCTATTATATGGCAAACTTACCAAATTCATTCCTGACTAAGTACTGCACTCAGCTATGATTTGAATCTGGAAAACTTTCTCAGGTCATTACACGGTCCATTTCCACAAAGCATTCAGGTTCTGCTCAGATTCTCCTATATCAGAAAGTATTTTATTCCATCATATCACTGTCATTTCCTATCTTCACCATTAGTGGTGTGCTCCATGTGGGCAGTAACGTTTTCATTTAGCACACAGAAAACTGCCCAGCACACACTAGACACCTGTTACTACCACTACACAGAATTTGACACCTACAAAACAGTTGCTGATTGAACCAATGGATCTATAATGAATCCTTCACAGTGGTTCACGAAGGAATTGTATTTTTTTACAACTCTAATTTCAATGTCAAACTTTTGTCACTCTGAGCAAGTTATGATAGCAAGGCAGCCCATGGAATAGAGGAACGAGGGAATTTTGAATAGCTCACTTAGAAAGGGCACTTTCTGTGATAGACTGTTTCTTCTCTGTTACAAAGTTATCACTCCAGAAGAACTCATGGCCTCAGTCTCTCCTAGTTTTTTACCATACAATATGCTACTGGATTTTCTTGTGTGTGGAGGGTTCTTTGTATAGCTTCTGCAAAAGTGTAATTCTTATTAATTTAGATTATGAAGCAATGAGTTCAACATTAGTTCAACAATGAGTTAATTATATTCTTCTGTTTTAATCATGGAGCTTTCTGGAGGGTTGCAACTATATTCTTATGAGGGTTCTTCTCCAGCTTTCAAGTTTATCTGAAAGCCAGCCTCCATTCATAAAGAAAATATTTCTCAGCTTTACATCATAAGGCATACTGCCTTCTCAACTTATATTGTTCTGACATGACCTTGAATAAGTCACTTTTCCTCTAAGTGCCTCTTTTTTGATTAATGTTTATCAAAACAATCTAACTTCTCAGGGCTGGCGAGATGGCTTAGCAGCTAAGGTGCTTGCCTGCAAAACCAAAGGACTCAGGTTTGCTTCCCCAGGACCCATGTAAACCAGATGCACAAGGTGGCACATGTATCTGGAGTTCATTTTCAGCATCTGGAGGCTCTGGTGTGCTTGTTCTCTCTCTCCAATAAATAAATAAAAATAGATTTTTAAAAAACAATCTAACTTCTCACTTGGTGGTAAGGAATTGATGCGAGCATCCAGGATGACACTAAACAGCAAACACAAACCTCTAAGTGATAAATGAATGGCAATGCTTATGGTTCATTGCTGTCAATTGTCTTTCTCCTAGCCTAATGGAAAATGCTGGAAACTTTGTAATTATAATTAGACATTCACATTATCTATTCTGAGAAGGGATGTAGCCAGTTCCCACTTAGAGCTCAACACAGAGAACAATGATAATGGCTCTATTTCTCCCATTATAGTTTTAACATATTTTCCTTTATTTGCAAAGAGAGAGTGAACAACTGAATGAACATGGGTACACCAGCAGCTCCTGCCACTGCAAACAAACTCAAGATACTTACACCACTTTGAGCATCTGGATTTAACTTGGTTATGAGGGAATCTGTTGCAGTAAGGTACATATTGCTGGCAGAAATCACCCAACCAAGAGTAACTTTGGGGAAAGAAGAGTTTATTTTGGCTTACAGATTGGAGGGGAAGCTCCATGATGGTGGTGGGGGGAACGATGGCATGAGCAGAGGGTGGACATCACCCCCTGGCAAACATAAGGTGTACAATAGCAACTGGCAAGGAGACACTGGCTACAACTCCATAAGCCTGCCCCCAACAATACATCGCTTCCAGGAGGCTTTAATTTCCCACTGCCATCAGCTGGGCAGACGAGAATTCAGAATACCTAAGTTTATGGGGGACACCTGAATCAAACCACCACCGAATCCAACCCTGGTTAGCAGGCTTTGCAAACAAGCACGTTTAGTCACTAAATCATCTCCCCAGTGCCCCCACTATGTTTTTCTTTTGTTTCCTGAGAATATAAAAGTATATCCCCAGTAGGTGACTTACATAGTGCACTCTCATAGAAAATTTGTGAAGTAGTTGGTCCTGTGTGAATGTTATTTTTCAACATGCATTTGTAGCAGCTAAAATTGTCCTACTAATAGTTATAGTCTCTCCTAAGAGAAAAATGTCCCAGAAGCATGATGCATAACAATCTGAGAGTCAAAGCCTAGAAGACATGTGCTCAAAGCTCTACAACATGCCCACGTTTGTTTTCTCTTCTACAAACTGGTCATAGTCACTACTTGGTGACTCTATTTGGAAGAACCAATCACAAATGTGTGTAATTAACAGGGTCCTGATACATGGTCAGTGCTCAATAAGGCTTTGTGTGTATCATTACTATTCCCAAGCAACATTCTAAATTACGCCCAGCCATGAAGTCCAAACAACATGGACTTAGAACACTTCATTAGCCTCTTGCTGGAGCCGTGTAATTATACTCTTTGGTCACAGGAAAGCTAAAGTTAAGTGCGCATTCATGCACACTCACACAAATACAGACACACACACACAAAAGCATACACACACACACACACTCTCACACACACACTATGGTGGCTTAAGAAATGGGATTTCTTAGCTCCCAGATGTCCTTGACGTTATATGATTTTAGGATCCATCAGTTTCTTCAGTTCCAATTTGGTCACAATAGTAGCATGCTATCCTACTGGAGGAGAGATAGCTAACTGGCAGAACGGCCCGGGATAAGTTTCCACTGTACCTTCGGTAAGGTCTTTGCTTTAATATCTGCTTTCTGCATAATTCCTGATGTTTCCTGAGATTGATGGGTACTGTATAATTCTGTCATTCATAGTAACCCCCAGATCACATCTCATGGTCCCCTTCTCAGGTATTAGTAGAAATGAACAGTTCTCCTTTCTGGGACTTTGAACTGGGAAGACATTGGCTCCACTGAAAACTGGAAGGTTCCCTCTCTGTGTTCATGTGCCAACTAGGCTCTCAGCCAATTGCACTTCACTGGGGTTTCAATCTAGAGGCTACTAAGTGGATTTTAAATCTAATCCTAGGACAATTATCACCATATAACACATCTTTAATTTCAGTGATTTGGCAACCCTGGTGAAAATGTGTTATTTATTAGTCCTCTTGTTTTCAGCAGAGGCCAGGGCTAGCTCCTCAATACTTGTGAAGCTGATGAAGCTATCTAACAGCCTTTCTCTCCTCCATTATAGCACTTATTTCTTGTCGTGAAAACACTCTGCCTCTCATTCCTACATGTCTTCTTCATCTGCTACACTAAAGACTCACAGAATATCCCCAAATCAATCCATTGCCCGTTTCCAGAAAATGCCCTTTGATTTTAATAATCTTTCTATAGTCTATAATGCTTACATGGTTTTAAACTTTATATAAATGGCTTCACACTGCATATATCTTCTTCCAGCTTGCCTTTTCTGTCAACACAGGGTTTTTAAGATCTATCCATACTGATACTTACAGATGTCATTCATCCTCTTCATGAATATACTGTAATTTATTTACATTTACTGTGCAGTAAAGGATTAGCTCAGCAAATCTACATTACACACACTCTGCATATTCCAAAGCAAAGAATGTGTTTCTTAGCAGCAACCTCCTAGTCTATGTAGCATCTAACTTGGAAGAAAGTCATCTTTTACCTGGGGGGCAAAGGGCTAAGCTGTGGTAAATAGTCTATGCTAAATGGGGTTTATGGCGGAGGAAATGGGCTATGTAATATCAGCTTGAACTCTGGACAGAGAGACAAATGTCTGCATAAGATAAGCCACATAGGGGCTGGAGAGATGGCTTAGCGGTTAAGGCGCCTGCCTGTTAAGCCCAGGAACCCGGTTCCAATCTCCAGGTCCCATGTTTAGCCAGATACAAAGTGACGCACAATGCCGCATTTGCCCACAAGGGGGCGCACACATCTGGATTTCATTCACAGCAGCTGAGAGACTGCTGGTGCCCCCATTCTCTATCTGTCTCCCTCTCTCTCTCTCTCTCTCTCTCTCTCTCTCTCTCTGTGTCTCTCTCCAAAAATAAAAAAAAAAAAATTATAAAAGAAGATAAGCCACATAGCAGTTTGCCATGTCTAGGTGAGGTGACCAACCCTCAGTAATCACCTTAGACACTGAGACAAAGATAAGCTTACAATCCATCTGGGGACAGTACTTCGTGTGTTTCTGTACATTATGACTGGGAGTACGAGGCTCCTACACCTCCACTGAGAGGACAAGGGGAAGCTCATTCTTGGTATGTCCTACACTGGGCTTTTTGTCCCTTTCTCCATTGCTGGTTTTGACCTGTATCCATTCATTGTAGTAAAATGTGATGGTGAGGATACTGGTCTCTGGTATTGATGTGTAATCTCTCACTGTGGTAACCTGTAACCATGGGGAAACTGGTCTCTGGTATTGATGTGTAATCTCTCACTGTGGTAACTTGTTGCCATATAGATGTTATTTGTGAGTTCTTCTAGCAAATCATTGAACTGTTAATTATTCTACCAATAGCAACCTTATGAATGCTAAAAATTACTGGCTTACTAAAATGACTTACTTGCTACAATCTCCATATGCATGACAAGGTACTCACACTATCTTTTTCCACAAAACGATTCTAATTTGAAGTTGATTTTTAAAATTGTTACACAACATTGTTGAGAATTTGATTTAAATAACATTTAATATTATAATTATGAAAAATGCATGTTGGCAATTTTTTAAAATATTTACTTATTTATTTGAAAGAGAAAAACAGATAGAGAATGGGTGCTCCAGAACCTCTAGCCACTGCAAATGAATTCCAGTCACATGCAACACCTTATGCATCTGGCTTAAGCGGGTACTGGGGAATGAATCCTGGGTCCTTAGGCTTTGTGGGGAAGCACCTTAACTGCTAAGCCATCTCTCCAGTTCAACATTGGCAATTTCTGATCTTCTATATGACGTGGTGATTCACTTTTTCCTCACTTCACCTTTGACAAGTTTTAGTAAAATTTTACCCCTTGCTCCATAAACATTTGTATAGATTTTGCTGTTTTTATTCCTAGATACCATATGTATGTTTCTTGTTGCTGTAAATGATATTAAAATACCGTTCATTGTTTGTTGGCAGTGAGTGGAGGCATCACTGACTGCAGAGAAGAATCAGGAATTTGCCAGACACCCGTTAGCACTCTGCACATATGTGCAACTGCATTTGCAAACAAGTATGTCATCAACAGATCACAGCGAAGTCGTCTGCACTTCCTTGTTTTCTTCAGAATGATTTGAAAGGTGACTCTGAGGTCCTACCCTCATTGGCTGATGAGAAATTCAAACTCAGTGTTATAGGCCATTACCTTCTCACACCCAAACACCAAAGGTCATTTCCATGATCTGGGACCTTACATTCCACCAATAAGTCTAAACGGTCCCATGGGTCAACCTCCCAGGACCATGCTAGCTACCATGGGTACAATACTCGTCAGAGGTCCCTCAAGGTTGAGGGTTTTGCTGCTCTGTGCCTGGCTCCATGGGCAGTACAACTGGTCAGTGCTAGATTCCTGGCCCTCCCTCTGAGGTTCCACCTGCAGCTCTGGTCTCTGAGGTCTGACTCTCCCTCAAATTCCTTCCACAGAACCAGCAGGGTGGCCACTCACCAATCCCTTCACTCGCTGGTACCTGCTAAAATGCAATCAAAGGGTCTGTCAACCAAATATAACTAAACACACAAACTTAAATCTTTGTAAGTTATCTGTCCATGTTTGGATACCATTTTTATACAAGTTATTCTTTCAAATAGGTTTCGAAGTAGCAGTCAAGAGCTGGGTGCTTAACTTTTGCCACTCACCTTTCCTGCCACATCTCTACCCCCTCAGCATACATGTCCTGTTCATCTAGCTTGTTTGACTCCAGTATCATGTATTCACTCATCTAATAATTGCCTTCTGGAACCTTTTCCAACACATATAACTTAATTCTCTTTGTCCTTGTCACCATTTTCCCTCCTATAACTTGGCTGAGTCAAAAAGAAACTGCTCTATGAATGTCACATACATTTTTACCCTGCCATGACAGCATGTACCACATAGTCAGTAGGTGATAGTTTGAAGACATGCAGAATTCTACCAATTTCTGGCCCATTTCTGAGAGCAGGGAGGATCACAGTCCAACAAAAGCCCCAGGACAGTATAGAAGGATGGGCAGATGCCTCATGAGGATGAGGAAGCTTCAGGCAGAAGGGATCTTCCAGCAAAGGAATTACCTGTTTAAGGAGCAGAGTTTAGAGAGAAAGAATATCCTATAGTTTAAATAAAATCCAGGAGAGGTGAAGAGATTGCTTAGTGGTTAAGGCATTTGCCTGCAAAGCCAAAGGACCAAGGTTCGATTCCCCAGGACCCACATAAGCCAGATGTACAAGGTGGCACATGTGTCTGGAGCTCTTTTGCAGTGGCTGGAGGTCCTGGTGGGCCCATTCTCTCTCCCTCTCTCTCTACCTCTCTCTCTCTCTCTCTCTCTCTCTCTCTCTCTCTCTCTCTCAAATGAATAAAATGAATAAAATAAAATAAAATTTTTAAACTAAAAATAAACCAGTAGTACATCTTTCAATAGAAACAGAAGAATGAGTAAGAACTGGACTTTTGCCAAGGTCAGACAAAATATTTCAGTGGGAAAGACAGAAATATATATATATATACATGAACATCCTACACACACACAAAGAATATATATAGGGGCTGGAGAGATGGCTTAGAGGGTAAGGTGATTGTCTGTAAAGCCTAAGGACCCATATTCAATCTCTCCAGATCCCACATGAGCCAGACATACAAAGGTAATGCAAGTGTAAGTTTGCCCATACCAACTAGTTGGTGCAAGAGTCTGGAGTTTGATTTCAGTGACTGAGGCCTCTGGCTTCTCTCTCTCTCTCTTTCACTCTCTCTAAAAAAAAAAAGAAGAATACACACACACACACACACACACACACACACACACATACATCCTACACTGAGTAATAAATGCAGCTTTACTCACAAATTTCAAAGACTAGAAGGAAACAATAAGTCCTTCAACAGACAGCTGGACAAACATCCACATAAAAGGCATATAAGTCAGTGATGAAAAGACATGAGCTAGGCCACAAAAATTACATAAAACAACTTCAGATGGGTTTGCTAGGTGAAAGAAATAGTATGAAGAGGTCTGTGTGATGTGTGATTTCAACTTTATGAGTTCTAGAGAAGATAAAATGCTATTTAGACAGTAAAATCAATGATTGCTAGGGCTTTCATGGGAGGGAAGGAGGAATGAATAGGTGAAGAAAGTATGTGCTATTTAGAGCAGCCAGATGAACCTGTGTGATATGTAGTCACACGTGTATCAGAGTATGCAGGTTTTAAAACCTATTAAAAGGTACAGCACAAAGAGGAAACTCAAATATAAACCATGGACTTTAGCTAATGATGGTATGTCAATATTAATTCATCATTAAGACCAAATGAAATTGTAAGATGTTAATCATAAGAAAATTTGTATATTACACTGGTGTAGAAAAGAGAGAACTTGGAGACCCTGAAACACTGCTCTAGATATTTGCAAACCTAAAATTGTTTTAGACAATAGTCTATTAAGTTTTTTTCTTTCTTTTTTTTTTTTTTTTTTTTTTTTGGAGAGAGACACAGGGAGAGACAGAGAGAGAGAGAGGAAGACAGATAGAGATGGTTGTGCCAGCAGCCTCTCAGCTGCTGTGAATGAAATCCAGATGCGTGCACCCCCTTATGGTCAAGTGAGACATTGCACTGTTGTGTCACTTTGCATCTGGCTAAACGTGGGACCTGGATATTGAAACCGGTGTTCTTAGGCTCAGGAGGCAGGCGCCTTAACCGCTAAGCCATCTCTCCAGCCCAAGAGTCTATTAAGGTTTTAAACCAAATATAATAGGGTTAGATAAAATAGCTACATCCAAACCAATGAACAGCTCCCTCCAGTCACTGCTTGGCATGTTCTCGTGTTCTACAAACATCACACACAGCACTCACTGGGTTCAGGTGCCATAAGATATCTTGCAATAATAACTTCATGAGGATGAGAATATTGCCATTGGTATGTGTTTCCTTGATGTATTCCAAGTGAAAGCCACAGGTAGATCCTTCATAATTAATTAGTGACGTAACTTTTAAATTAATACAAATAGGCAATAGAGCGGGAGATTTGGATACTAATTAGAAAGAATTCACAATGAGTCTAGAAATGCCTTTTCAGTAAAGTAAAAGTATTAGCATTATTTTTAGAAAGACAAGAGGGAGGACTGTTTGAGCACACCAACAATCCCAGCCTTTGAGAGTCAGAAGCAGGTGGTCTTGAGTTCAAGGCCAGCCTGGGCTACACAGGAAGTTCCAACCAGCCTCAGCCACATGGAGAAACCTTGTCTCAATCAGAGAAGGCCAGGAACAGGGCTAGGTTGAGCGTATCTACTGGGAGCCAGTTGCCTGTGGTCTGTGGAACTCTGGGAAAACAACAGGGGGAGGTGTTTATCTTCTTAGGTGAGTGAAAGCCAGAAATTATACCAGATTGGCTGTCTGCCATAGATCATTTAAATAAATTAACTGTCCCAGGTCTCCTAAAGTATAAACTTCCTTTGGGATATTTCTGTTGTAGAGTTCCTGTTCCACATTTTGTATGTGGGGAAGTACTGTAAAGGGGTAGGGTGAAATTGGGAATTTTAATGAGTGCATTGGCATTAGTTTCCTTAAATATAAGAAAATGTTTTCCTAAAATACTCAAACCCTAGTTTAGAAGGATTGAATTGCAAATGAAGGAAGGTTGCTATAATGTAATCTAGAAGAAAACAACAGGAGGATTTTTTTTTAAAACATAGAAGAGCCATAAGGAAATGAATGATCTTTTGGCCATGGAAAATTTAAAATCTTTCTTTTAGTAAAGATGCCATAAAAATGTTAGGATAGAATAACAAATAGTTTCAATTTTGAATATCAAACAAAGTCACTAGTCAATGATAGATAATTTAATGAACACAAATGTTTCACCAGGAGAAAATCAAAATCAAATAAATATTCAAAATTTCCAGGAATGTAGAAAACTTTCACAGAGGTCATCATTCTCATCTATTAATCAGAGAGCTAGTCAAAACCTTGAAATTATCCAATTATCCAGTGTTACCAAAAATGTAGGTAAAAGGGTTCTCACAAATTATCTTATAAAAAATAAATTGGGACTTGTGAGTTGACTTAGTGGATAAAGTGATTGACTTGCAAACAAGGACCAGGGTCCAATTCCTAGCACCTACACAGAGGCCATAAATGCCAGGTGAGCACAGTAGCCCATCATAGTCCCAGAACTCAGGAGGCAGGCACAGGGAATGCCTGGGGCAAGCAAGCTGGCTAAGGAGAGTAGCCGAATCAGCAGCTCTGCGTTCATCTGAGAGACTTTGCCTCAGTAAATAAAGCAGTGATTAGTGAAGGATGTCAACCTCTGGCATCCATATACACATGCACCCACATGCTTGTGGAAACACATACACACATATGCACACACACCACACCACACACCTATACACACATGCAAAGTTTTAGAAGCTAATTAGGCAAGTTTATCAATATCCATAATGGCAGGAGTTTATTTCATTTGTATTCTATTTTATTTTATTTTATTTTATTTTATTTTATTTTATTTTATTTTATTTTATTTTATTTTATTTTAGAGACAGTATGTGTTTAAGAGAGAGAAGGAGAGAGAGCGAATTGGCATGCCAGGGCCTCCGCCACTGCAATCAAACTCCAGACGCTTGTGCCACCTAGTGGGCATATGTGACCTTGCACTTGCCTCACCTTTGTGCATCTGGCTTACGTGTATCTGGAGAGATCAAACATGGGTGTTTAGGCTTTGCAGGTAAGCTCGTTTACCACTAAACCATATCTCTAGCCCTTATGTACTGTTCTAACTACTTTAAGATTATTACACTGATGCTCTTTAGCAACTCTGAGATGGACACTATTATTCCTCATTTTACAGTCAGGGGAACTGAGTCATAGACAAATAGTCTTCTAATTTTAAAATCTTACCTATCTATGAAGCTAGAACCCTGGAATTTAGACACAGGGACTGTGTAGGGTTTTAGCCTCCCTAAAATGCAGCCTCGTGTTGCATCATGTGTTTTTTAAATGTACTCAAGGTTTTGTTTTTTATTCAGGATGGTGAGGCTAGCAAAACATGAAATGAGATGATTGGTTGCTGTTGAAAGGCAGCTTGTGGCTCACAACACCCAGCCCTCACTTCCAGTTGCTATCTGTAGATATTAGCTAATCTTGGGATGGGGCAGGGATAGAACACAATACCAGAACAACAAGAATACAAAAAATAATAAAATCTATTAATACACATATGTATTCTCTTTGATGCAAACATTTACCATGAGGAATTTATATCATAGAAACACACTTTTAAACAGAGATATGTCAACACAAATGTTGACTGCAGCATGGTTTGCAACTGCTAAAATTTGGAAACAACATATGTGTTTATCAATAGCAATTGGTTAGATGGATTTTTCTGTAAATAGAGTGTCTGTGTAGTTCTTGGGAAAATAGAGGGGAATTATATTTACATGAGCAAGTTCAAGAATGGTGAAAACACTTGCTTCATAAGGGATTATTTTCTGTTTTATATTCTTGTTAACAGGACAATATATGAGTTGTTTTAAGTAATAAAAAACTACAAAGAAAAGCTGAGCAGTGATGTCACTTTTGAGGGAAACTGCAGTGACTGTGAATGGATGAGCGAAGGTAAGGCTATTCCTAAGGAGAAGGAAACCGAGGGTCTAGCAAAGCCGTGTCAGAGGCGTGGATGCTTTGGAAAAGTTATAGCCACTGGCCAGAACAGTGCAGTAGTTCACAAACTACTAAGACACAAATGAAGGATTTATTCAACCTAGACTGAAAACTGGGGAAGTAGCTCAGTTGTATAACAGTTGCCTACCATGTGGAAGGCCATAGTTTCTATCTCCTGCTCAAAACAAAACAAAACCCAATGAATAAATACACAGACACGCACAGACATGCATGCACCCCAAAACCTACTCTTCTCCAGAATTTGTGATCCAGAGGGTCTGCCTAGACCCCAAAACATGTTTACTAACAAGTTGTGGATGATTCCAAGCTGCTAGTCTGAAGACCCCATCTGAAGTACTGCTTTGAAGACCACCCTGCAAGACACACTTGCCAGGAGAAAGAGCTGTTGAAGGAGGACAGCCATTTGGAGAGGACTTTTTAACAGCTGTTGGAAAAGATTAGGTCGACAAAAGAACCATTAGTCAAACCAGGGAGACTAAGGAAGAGGGCGATGGCAGGAACCCTGGGCACCACACGGTGCACAGAGCTGCTGGTCTGAAGACACCTGAGTTAGTTCAGTGACAAGTGTCTCAAGTGCTTTGCTCTTCAAGTCCTATTATGTACTGATGGTTTAACTCGATTGTTTTATGCAGTCGGCTGTAAGATAAAATATGTTAATGTCAGCCATTAAGTCTGAAAGACTCACATGGCCTAGTTGTATAGTTATTGAAAAGCCCATAAAGGCCTCAGGAAAACCTTAGGACTTAAGAACAGTTACAAGATATATTACTCAGAATATAAAATATATATATATGTGTGTCCAATTCTCTGTGAACTCCTTTTATCTCCATTTGGACACATTTTTTGTGGGATTTGACTATATAGGGATAGCACTAACTTTTACTCCTTGCTGTGGCAATACGGAGAGGCATAATTTCATAAATAACAATTCTTGTGAAAAACAATGGGACATACCCAACTTTCATCAAAATTGCCCGTTAAGTTGCACTTTATCTATTGCTTTAAACCCAGAATTTTGGATCAAATGGTGAAAGAGATTAACAAATGGTAGTTACATTACCCTTGTTATACCATCTTAAATTAGGTTTCTACCACAGTGGACATAGAACTCCTCTCAAAAACAGTGATCAAAATTAGCCAGTGACAAGAAATCAGGCTTTTTCACTCAATTCTGTTGTTACTTAAATGGCACATCTATCACTGCCAAATGTTTTTCAAAAAGGAAAACAAGAGTAATAGGAACAGGATCAATATGTGTGTTTTATAAATAAGACCCAGGAGTTGCATAAAAGCATTTTAGGCACAGATACTAGAATTTTACTTAGAGTCCAATGCTGTTCCCAATGTGAAATCCATTATAAAGCAGAGACATAATTACCTGTTGTTTTCAAAAGCTACTATGTGTATTGTTCAGTGTTTATTTCAGAATGTTGTCCCTCTGAGCAAGAAGGAATTCTGTGAATAAAGATGTCACTTCTTTCTGAGCCGGGAGCTGCTGTGATGCTTGAGTCTACCCACCATGTAATTGCAGTGACTTGTCCTTAGGCCACAGGCACTCATGCTCACTGCAAGGTGCTTGCCGAGGCACGGTGAAGGTCAGTGACTGACAGAGAAAATGTAGACCAGTAAGTATGTGAGATGGACAAATGGCATTTACAGGTGAGCAACCCAGCCCATGGCTGTTAACATGAAGAACTAATTCATATCCCTGCTTTTCACAGCCTGCAAAACAACTTTGGCAGTTGAGTCATTTTGATCTGCCTGGTTGCCATGGGATTCTATTGCCCTGGAGACCTTCTTTCAAAGTCTGCAGCACCAGCAGTGAGCATCACTCACACCAGGAGCACTCCCAGGGCAAGTGTGCAGAAGGCCTCCTCACAACGCTTCAAAACCAGGAAGTGTTATTTCTTCAGTGGTGAAGCGAGTCTTCTCTTTTCCAAGAGTGAGCTATTTAACAAGATCATTCTTAATTTTAACCTAATGTCATTAAGTGTGTGTGTGTGTGTGTGTGTGTGTGTGTGCGCGCACATGTGTGCATGCTTTCATTTAATAACTGACTTCTCATGGATGAACACAAGGAATGAATTTCTATGATAACTAACCCACCTGTTTTCAATGCATGGGATTTTAACATGCACATTGTTATCTAAGGGCTTCACCATTCTGTCCTGCTCAGAACTGAATAGTAACAATAGCAATAAAATTATGGTAACAAGACAATAAGCATATTCTTGGTGAAGGAAAACGATACAATTTTGTTCAACATCATCAGTTACAATTAATACTGAAAGCACAAGCTACATGTTAAATGTCTCAAACGGATGCATCTTCTGTGTTAAGGTTGAGTGTAGAATATCTAAGCAGATAAAACTTGCATGAGGTAGGGTTCACCTGCTTATCCTTCATGTTTCCTCAGAGCATGCTGAAACTTAGGTTTTACTTAAATAATACCATAGGACCAAAGGGTTGATGTTGGTGTTTAAACTTCTTAAAAATTGATAACCATGTGGGTGTGGTAGTGTACGCCTTTGATCCCAGCACTCGGGAGGCAGAGGTAGGAGGAGTGCCATGAGTTCAAGGCCACCCTGAAACTACATAGTGAATTCCAAGTCAGCCTGGGCTAAAAAAAAATTGATAACCTTACAAAAATTTAAAAAGAATGCAGAAGTGTTACTTTACACTTAAATTAAATAAATAGATATAATTGATATATAATATATAATATAATACATAATATAACATTATGTAATATATGAATAATATAAATTAAAATTTATATTTTATTTAATATAATATATATAGTTTTAGATGGGATAAAATCTCAACTGTTATTAATTCAAATTTTTTCTATAATAATTCATTAACTGAATTTGGTACATAGTGATCCATCAACAATATTTTCTTAGCATTCAAATTCTACACTAATCCATGAAACAGAGTAATAAAATGCAAAGTTCAATATTTTGCTTCTCTATAATTTTGTGGAAGTTGATCATTTTATGCATATTTACATTTTTACTCACCTCATGGTAATGGATTGTCTATGGTGTTCCAACAAACACTGGTGGTGGTGACTAAGATGGGTAGGTGCCTATCCAGTACCCACTCCTTATTTCCTATCAAGTGCTCACTGCTTGTTTCTCCTTGTTGAAAGCCCTATTCTCTGTCATGTGTGAAAATGACAGTTTACTAAATTGAAAAACTAGATTCTGAGTTTTCTTTATAGTAATATTTGGCTACATGACTAAGACCTGGCTAGCAGAATGTGAAACAAGCTGACTTGGCTGGATGCTGAGTCTTTCCATCTTTCTTTATCTAGTTACCTAGAACATAAAAAGTTTGAGGCTCAAAACCAGAAGCCAGTATTCAGAAGGCTAGAGCACAGCAACTGATGGGACCCTGTTGATTCTACCAGTCAGCTAGCCAAGTCTTCCAAAGACAAGACAAATGGGAGGGTGGGGAGAAAGAGAGAGAGAGAGAGAAATAGAAAGAAGCAGGGAAGAAGGGAGTGAGGGAGAAAGATAGAGAACTCCACCTAGTTAAAGAGAGAAAGCAAGGGAGAAACTACAAAGAATTAGATCATGGTATTATTACACTGACAAGTTTAAAAATGAGCAGTGACCTGACCAGCCAGAGCCCCAAGACAGCCAGAGGTATATCTACTGTCTGAAGGCCTGCAGCATCCCGACCAAAGAGGCTGTGAGAATTTCTTAGGGTTCTCCGTTATGATTGTTGTGGCTGTTCTCTTAAATACAACCCAGAAACATGAAGGAGGGCCATCTGATTAATTCAATCTACCAACTTAAATGTTCATGTCATCTATGAACATCCTCACAGGCACATCCAGAATAATGTCTGACCAAGAACTTAGTCCTCCCTATGGTCAAGTTGACACAAAACCATTAACCACCACATTGACATTTCACCATGCCATAGCAGGGTAGCAGACCTGCAGATTAGTTTTATGGGAATGAAGAAGAAACTGCCTTATTTGACCCATGGTGTTACCGGTGCTTTATAGCCAAATGCAATTTCTAGCAGATGTAGTGATTATGACCACATTTGTACATCAGGACCTCTTGTGAGCATTTCAGGATTTCAAGCATCATTTTCACATAATATCCTCTTAGCAAACACGTTCTCATGCCAACAACCAAGGAGATCAAACTTTTAACATATCTAGAACATAGAATTGTGCCTAAGCAAAGGCACATGGTTGTAAACAGTAAATGCAGCCATACTGCAATTGATAAGTGTTCTTTCTTGTTAACACTATTTTCTTTTCCATGTTATTCTTCATCTGCTTTTTGTAGATAACTGAAGTTCATCTTAAGGACTCAGTTCCATCGCCAGCATTTCCTTGAACCTCTTTCAGACATTTCACGCACAGTTCTCATTAGCACTCTGCTTGTCCCTGCTTTGAGCTTTGCTGTCTTCTATTATCTTGATTACTTAGTTATCCATGAGACCTTGTGGGACTGGATTTGGATTTATGTCTTACTGCAGTTTCTTTTCTTGCCAATAGTTTGGACCATATGGAGGGAGGGCTGCATTCATCCCACGTTCATTGTTTGTTGCATATTACCAGCCCTCGTTCTTGCAAGATTACTCACTATTGAGTTTTATGACTCATTTACTCATTTAGTTGTTCCTTTTAATCTCTTCCACCTTTCAGACCACCTGTGCAATGTGCCAGCATACACATTCACATTCATGTGCCCTTTTAAGTTGTTTCCTATTTGATATGTGTCCATTTCCAAAGTTTGTAAGTGGTATAATCTTGCAATCTATGTCTTAATTATTTTTCTTTGTTTTAACTTAATAACTTAACACTGTGGTCTAACATCTGTTCATGGTGTCTTATGTACATTTATCAACTGCTTCTAATGGATGCACCCTGTTCTCAAGTACATAGTTGCCACAAATTATTTATTTTCACAAAGACATTTACTGATTCCTTTCAATCTCTATTATCACATTAATGAAGCAGTAAGCACTTGGGGGAGCTATTTATAAAGGTGTTCTTTGCTTTATTTATTTAAATAAACTTTTCCTCCTCTTATTAAAATTAGAGGCACTGAAAATCATATTATACCATGTTGAGAACTGAGTACATATATCCATCCAAAAATTAAAACAAATTGACACCAGCAGGGCAATATAGAAAGAAAGCCTTTATTAGCTCCTGGGGAATTTTGAAGAATTCCTGAAAGATAGAAAGCTGATGGAATCAATGTCAGAAGAACAAAATCAGAAAGAAACAACAGTCCAAAACACAGAGTTAAGAAAAGTACTGTTGCCGGGCATGGTGGCGCACGCCTTTAATACCAGCACTTGGGAGGCAGAGGTAGGAGGATCGCCGAGAGTTCGAGGCCACCCTGAGACTACATAGTTAATTCCAGGTCAGCCTGGACCAGAGTGAGACCCTACCTTGCAAAACCAAAAAAAAAAAAAAAAGTACTGTTAAGGCAGTTTCATAAAGAACAAACAGAAGTGCATTAGGACCTCAGGAGTAGTTCAAGTATCATATTCTGATTAAGCCAGTTGGTCTCCTCTTGTGTCACTTATATAAACTATAGGCTGCAGCTATTGTTCTCCCAAATAGTGTTACTTTAACCCTCTCCCCCTACAGAAAATCTGAGTCTTTAATAAGTAAATGCTCTTGCAGGATAGAGTGTTTTACCCTGTGAAGAAGGTATAGAGAAAAGTCGAAACTTCACCCTCCTCAGGAAACCAGAGAATGAGAGAAACAAGAACTATTGACCTCAGCTCCATGCTAAGGCCATTAGCACATGATTTTCTCAAGTGTGTAGGTTTGCATAAAAGACTTCTAGAATAAATATTGGGTCACAAGATGTCAGATAGTAACCCTATCAACTTAAAAATATACAGGATTAACAGGAAGCTCTTGTCTCTGAAAGAATCCTTGCACACTGTTAAGAGCACAACGACCCTCCTATAAAACTTTTAGAGGAAGTGTCTTTAATTAGGATCTGTGCTTGTTCACAAACAATTAAACATTGATAATCATATGCAAATGTGAATAACCAAGAATCCCCACAGATCTGAAGAATTGCCACACCAAGAAACAGGTGACATATTCACCCAAGAAGGCAATGGAGTTAAAGAATAAATAGAGACAAAAGCATATCATATATAAAGATTCAGAAGGCCTTCAAAAAAGAAAGAAAGAAATATCTTAGCAACACATTATTAAAATATTTAATTCAACAAATGTGGTACATTGTAAATTGCAGAAGACAGAATAAGTAGGCTGAAATAATTATGAAATATTTATTAGGATGCAGGAGAAAAGAATTAAAGATTTTTTTTAATTGAGAGAACTTGAGTGCATGTCTATGCACTTATAGCCATGTTAATTGGAGCAGTACAACCATTTAGCAAGGTAGATTTACTTATTGTTCCTTAGGCAGATGAAGAAAAATAGATCCATATACAATGTCTTGGAACAAATCAGTACTAGCCCTGACCAATTTAGGACTTATAGCTCTTCAAGTCCCAGAGCCAAATGCTTCTTTGTAGATAACAACTGAGTGTGGATGAATGGAAGACAACTGGCTGAAACACTATGATGCTGTGGGCATCCCAGAGGTCAGCATGAGCATAGTAGTTTCTTTGGCAAAGTGAAAGAGATCGACAATGGAGAGAAGGCTATTGGATTTGGGTACTATATGTAAGCTTTGAGGAAGGGTTTATTAGGTCTGTGGTTCTTAGAAAGCAATGACATTTATTGGGAGCTTATGAACTTGAAACTATTTGGTCCTCACCTCCAGAAACAATGATTCAGTTTGTGTGGGAAATCTACATTTTACGAGCCTCGGTAATTCAGCACTGGGCAAAGAATTGAGAGAACAGAGTAGAGGAGGACTTTAGGGAACAAGGTAGTTAGAATTCCCAGGTAGGGGTACTAGAAAAGAAAGAAAAGGGATGGAGAAATGGCTTAGCAGACATAAGCCTGCAAAGCCTCAGGATCCTGGTTTGATTCTCCAGGTCCCATGTAAGCCAGATATACATGGTGATGCATGTGTCTCGAGTTCATTTGCAGTGGCTGAAGGCCCTGCCATGCCCATTTTCACTCTTACTCTCTCTCTCTGTCTCTCTCCCTCTCTATCTCTCTCTCTCTCCAATAAATACATAAAAATTAAAAAATAAAACTATTAAAAAAAGAAAAGATCTGGGCATGATGGCTCACACCTTTTAGCCCAGCACTCAGGAGGCAGAGGTAGGAGGATCACCGTGTGTTCGAGGCCACCCTGAGACTACATAGTGAATTCCAGGTCAGCCTCTAGCTAGAGTGAGACCCTACCTTGAAAAGAACAGCAAACAACAAAAAAAAAAAGAAAAGTAAAGTAAAGAAAGTTCCAGGATACAGTTTTCTTTGAGGCTTTACCTACCAGTGGTGAACAATCTACTCCAGGCTAGGTTGAGAATCACCAAGGTCACACACGTTTCTTGAAATTGATCACACAAGACCAAAGGTTGTTCTGGATACCACTACACAGAAGAAACAGTTCTCTGTAGGGTAGTAGGAAGAATACACAGAGAGTTTTTATCTCAGACACACAGCCAAATTACCTCCACCTACCAAAGCAGAAAAGCAAGCCTTGGTAGACCAAATTAAACATTTCTAAGAATTTACATCTCCAGCTAGACCCAAAGGTTATTCTTCAGGCATAAAGGTAAAATCAGTAATATTGGCATCTATTTAAAGTTATCATACATGCAAAGAATCAGGAGTTAATTGATGGAAAATGCTGAGAAATTATGCTTGTGTCAAAATTAGGAACACAGGAAAATTTATATCCACATCTTATAATGTATTATGCAACCTTTTAATACTCAGTACCCAGAAGAAAGCACAGGCATGTTACAGGAGATATGGAAGATATAAAAAAAGACACAAATAGAATTTCTAGAGATTAAAAAGGCAATGTCTAAAGGCTGGGATTAATGTAATATTCATGAATTTAAAATCCTAGTGATATTAGCTGTTAAAAAAGGAAGCAGGGGCTAGGAAGCTGGCTCAGTGGGTAAGAGCACTTGCCTGAGCACAAGCATGAGAATAAATGTTTGCTCCCCCGCACCCACTAAAAATGCTGGGCAAAGTTATGCATACTCGTGATGGCAGCACAGAGTGCATGAGGTGGAAACAGGGGCATCATTGGAGCTCTCTGGTCATCCAGTCAGACATGAAAATGGAGAGTCCTAGGTTCAGTGAGAGTTGTGTGATTTGTATGTTAAATGTCCCCCTTAGGCTCAGGTGCTTGAACACTTGGTCCTCCCTGCCTAAGTATACATGCCAAGTATCATGCAGGCTGCTGGGGAGAAAGGTCATCAACAACCTTAACCACTAGTGGACCAGTTATACAATTGGCCAGCCAGGCAATTAGTACAATAGTGGCATGACTGTTATGGGGATAACCAAGTGCTCTTTGATGGGATTTGAGGCCTGCTTTATGGGAAGGAATTCATGCCTGGTACTGAAAACCTAGTCAAAAATCCCTGGAGAGTGAGGAAAGTGGCAGGGTGGGGAGGAAGCTACTATTATTGACTGAATGAAGGATGCCCTATTTGAGGCACACAGCCTTGATTTAGGAAAGACTACCCTCCCGTGCTTTGTTATCTAGACATGGGCAAACTGCTTCCATAACAGCCTGGGAGGTAAGAGAGCTAACTCCTGATCTACTCAGCCCAGGAGTAGGCTAAATGCCTCTAGCAGAAGCCTGAGGAAAAAGGAAACTGAAGAGAAGTTTAGTTTAAACCTTTAGTTAAACTGCTGCATCCACCATCACCATTGTTCTGATGTTTCTGCGGCTGTGGTTTCCTCTGGATATAGGCACTTATTGCCACTTTGAACAGCAAAAAGTCAATGATACATGAACCAGTAGTACATTTCATGAGCAAAGTTTAGGGAACATTTGACTTTTGATAATTCTTAAACATATGTTAAAGAAGGGATTTAGGGGTATGACCTACTGAACTCTGCTGATCCAGAACACACACTGATCACAAGAGCAATCGCTGTAAGTCCACCTGTTGACTTTAATAGACCCATAGGCCCATAGTTACTGACCTTGGTGTCTTTAACACTAAGACCAACACTTCTTAGGCATGTATGTTTATTCTGAGTCAAGAGTCCCAACCAGGCCTTTGAGGAAAGGAGCACAGAGCATATCTTGAGATCAGTCAGCATCTCTAAACATTACATGTCACTATTGGTCATCTGTGCTGTTCAAGGCCACAAGTACACCAAGGCAGAGGAAAGCTAGTTCCATTGCTTTAAGAAGGTGGATTACACAGTTGTAAAATTAACTTTAGATCAAGTTACAAGCAAATAATTTAACATCTCACAGCAATAATATGAAAGCTACTTATATGATCCATAAGAAATATCCCCAGTTCTTTCTCATAGTTCGTTCTCATAGTTTGTTCACACAGTTTTTCTTATAGTTAATCACCACAAATGTATATGTTGAACCCATTAAATTGCCCTCAAAAACTTATGTTTATGCCCCCAAATTAGTGGTGCCCTCACTTTTGGTCAGAAAAGCTTTTTGCAGATGGAGCTGACCACTGGGGAGAGTTAAAACTCATCCAGACTGGGGAGAGGTGACAGTTGAGTGCTCAACATTAAATGCAACATCTCTATCGCACCCACCAAGGCTCAGGGAAATTGCAGAAGATATGGTGCAAAGAATGCAAGAGCCAGAAGATGGGGAGGAGTGCTTTTGAATGCTGTTGTCTGGACATAAATTAGCCATTGGATTCATGACCTCACAGCAGCTCTTGTTACATGAGCAATGCTGAGCCTATCAACATTCATCATGGATGATGGTGGTAGGTAAAAACAAATGAAGAAAAAAAATAAAAATAAAAATGACATCAAAATGGAATAGGGACTATGGAAAAAATGGGCCTCAGTCAAAGGGTATGGGAAGGTCAAAGGAAAGTAATAGGAGGGAACTATGATCAAAATACATTATGTACATGCATAAAAATTGTCAATAAAAAGATCAAACCACAAATATATAATGGGGAGAGAGAGAGGAGATAGAGATTTGAATCCCTAGTTTGATGGAGATTGTAATAATATAATTGAAGAAATAATGAGCAAATTTTCCAAATTTGATTTTCATCAAATTCAAAATAATTTAATGAATTCAGGCATAAGAAATCTGAAGAAAATCATGTGGAGGTCAAATATAATTTAATTGCTTGTAATCTATAATAAAGAGTCACTTTAAAATCACTCATGCTGATATGATATATTGCACACAAAGATATGTAGATAAGGAAGACATTCTAGAGTTCTCATTGGAAACAAGCAAACTAGAAAATAGCCAAAGGAAAAAAGCCACTGAGCAGGAGAAAGTGGGGCACAGAGTGCATGCCCAGGACACAGCCCGGGTTCAGCAATGCTCTGATGAGTGAGTGAATTGGTAAACCCCCTCTACTCTGTTCAGTAGTTGACTTAATGAGTATAGTTGTGTTTTTACAAAAATAAAATAAAATGAAACAGGAATAGAATTGTAAACATGAATACAGACGAGTATTATTCATTTTTGCCATGCTATTTTAATATGTGAGAGAACTTTAAAAACCATTAAGTTATAATCCAAGGGGGAGAGCGAAATGCTGGATTGAAGCAAATAATAATAATAATAATAACAACAACAACATACTTTAAGCTCTTTTCCAAAACAAGTGGGGTCACTGTCAAGGGAAAGCCCCACATTCACTCTGCATCCAACCAAAGCCGGCCGTGCTTTACCACGGCTGGGGAGTTTCCTGTTGTGTCTTTCCTTCATTCTACTCATTGAGCCTGTCCTCCCGGAATGAAGTCACCAAAAAGCAGATGAATGTCCTTAGATGCAAATCTCCAGAGAGCTGCCCACCTTTCTCTTAGTCCAGATGACAGGGTGTGACATCTCACAGGCAACCTGAGAGGCATCCACTGGAGTTCTGTCATGTGTACTGGGGACCATTTTCACTCCTCACCTGAATCGTAAACGTCCCATTATCAAGTTGGAGAAATTGCTGATGATAGATTTTCTTTTTTTTGAGGCAGCATCTCACTCTAGCTCAGGCTGATATGGAACTCACTTGGTAGTGGCCTTCTTTTTTTTTTTTTTTTTGTTTGTTTGTTTGTTTGTTTGTTTGTTTGTTTTTTTAATATTTTATTTATTTATTTATGAGAAATAGGCAGGTAGGTAAAGAGAGAGAGTAGTCCCTCACTCCAGCCCAACGAACTCCAGATGCATGACCTGTGAATTCACTGGGTCCTGGAGTCTCAGGGTGGCCTTCAAACTCACAGTGAGTCCTCCTCTAGCCCAGGCTGACCTGGAATTCACCAGTCTCAGCCTAAACCCAAGTGTTGGGATTAAAAGAGTGTACCACCCCGGCTATAGTTTTTTTTTTAATCAATAATTTATACAAAACAATTGGGATTATGTGGGCTTGTGTACATCTGTGCAAAGACTTCTAAACTTGCTTTTGGTATAATGGCCTTGACAGTGACAAAGTCTCCCACCTGCCCCTCCATAAAAGGATGCATTTGGATCAATGATAATTAGCATCAATTACTGGAAAGTTCTTTTGAAGACTGAGAGCGATCCTCCCAGGCTGCAGGTGCAGGATTATCCCCGTGACCTTTAGCTCCAGGATCTGTCATGGAGAAGAGGAGTGGGAGCAGTCAGGAGGGAATCCAGGCCATTTATCTTCCTCGCGAGTCCTTGTCCCGCCTCTGCTATTAATGACAGCAGCACCGTTTTCCTCTTGGGAAATCAGAAAGGCTCAACAGCTTGTCTGCTGCTCTCTTGCTGAAGCTTTGTGGACTGGCACCTGGTCTTATTTTTATGCCCATTTTTAAAAAAGAAGAAATACTTTATCACAAAGGACAAAAAAAAAAAAAAAAAAACCATAATGGAAAGAACACAGGTGGCTGGAGGCTGACTGACCCCCTACCCTCACCTCACTCAGAAAGTGTGCCAGGGGCTCTTGTCTCTTGGCTCCTTTGCTTTCAATTCTTGCTTTGTCATCAGTAAAGAAGGGAGAACACATGGCAGCTGTGACCCTCTCTGAAGATCTGCTGTCAGAATGATGCACACTGAGTCCTTTTCCCGCTCTTTCTCTTTCTTGGGGTGATCAAACATCCTTGTCTCTGTTCACTGGTCTGTCATGGTGTGCTAGTGGTCAGCTTGTGCCTTACATTATAATGGCCTAGGCCCTGTGTGTAAGCTTTTGGAGGGCCCAGTCAGCACCTGAGCCTGGCTCATTGACCTGTGGTGCCCATGGCCATTGTGGGTTACCATGGGTACTTGATGGTTCAGGGGAAGGGGAAGGACTCCAGCATCAGAGGAACTGGAGCCTGCTGACTGGAACTTGCTGAAGCTTACTTCAGAGTCACAACATGAAAACTGGGATCAAGGAACACCCTATTTCTTGTTATCTCAGTGATATTTACAATCAGACTGGTTTATTGCAGCACTAGTCACATTAGCTCAATTATGGAACCAACCTGGGTGTCTACAACAGAGGACCGGATAAGGAAAATGCAGTGTAAGCACACAATGGAATTTCTTTTAGTAATAAAGAGGAATGAAGTCAAGTTATTTGGAAGAGAATGAAAGCAACTGGAAATAAAAATATTAAGTAAATCAGGCTAAGCTCAAAAAAAAATATCATATATTTTCTCTAATCTTTGGGTCCTCCATTTTATATAGATATATAAAATCATGTGTATATGTGTGGTTCCTGGGATCCCCGTGGTTGCGGTTTCCCAGAGACGTACCAGGCAACTTGGAGCAGGGTCTTGAGTGGCTGTGGGACGGGAAGAAACACCTGGGAGACTGTGTTGGAGGACAGCCCATTTATTTGCCAGGGGAGTAGGTTTATAAATGTTCATGTAGTGGCAGGAAGAGGTACAGGTCACAGGGGGACTGGCTGTGTGAAGGTTGCTGGCTGATACCTTATTAACAAATAGTGATGTAAGCAGACAAAGGTCACAAGGCTCTGGGGATAGCAAAACCTAAGTCTTATCAGGATGTCCAGGTGCCCCGGGGGAAGGGGGAATGGGAGTGGCCTCACTCTGCTGGTCTCAAGATAATTGGGGTTTAGGCTCACTGTAACCTCAGGGTCGGGGACCCTTAGTCATGCCTGAGAGCTCAGGTCTAACTAAGCCTCTGGCAGCCCAGGGGCCTTCATCTGTGCCCTACATGTATGTAAGACATGAAGGTAGAAACAAAACTGTCTAGGGGAAAACCTGGGTGGGGAAAGGCATGGGAAAGGAGACTGGGGTGTCAGGAAGAATATGTGAAACATAAAGTATATACCTATCTGAAAACTAAAAGCTTAAACAATGGAATTCTACTCAGTGGTAAGAAAGAAGTAATTAAATAATGAAATTTGCAGGAAAATAATTAGAGATAGAAAAAAATCATCTTAAGAGAGGTCACACAGGCACAGGAAGAGAAATGCTGCATGCACTGTCTCATATGCCGTTCCTAACTGGGATCAAATGGAGATGGATGCAAATGGACACAAATATTAGAACCAGGAATATGGGCATAAAACTAGAAGGAGACCAGGAGAGAGAAGAAATAGGGAGAGAGGAGAGGAGGAACTAGCTGACAGGTTAGAGGAGGGACAGAATATGGGGAGTGGAAGGGACTTGGAAGGTGTATGGGGTAGGGAGGGTGGAAAGGGAATTACACAAAAGTTAAGAAAACATGAATCAATTCCATAGAATCCATCATTCTGTCTAGCATTCTATAAGATATAACCACCAATAAAGTAGTAGGGTGGTCACAGAACTTTGAGATGGGAAGATTATTCTGGGTTGTCTAATCACAAGCAGAGACTTATGTTCTGGCTTCACTGCCCACTGCCCACCATGTCCCTCTGTGCATTTAATACTTTAAAGATCATTTCTCACTTTTAAAATTATCACCCACCATTCATAGACCAGACTGAGCCACCCCAGTCCAAGTCAAATGGAACACTCTTCCCTTGCTTTTTTTCACAGGACTTTTGTGACACAGATAAATATCTGCTATTTGTCTCTGCAGGATGTGTCCACCAAGAATTTTTCACTTTGCCTCCAAATGTATTTTGTGTTCCCCTTCCCCATCACAGCTCCCAAAGGGCAGGAAGCTGTGTGTGTTTCACTGTGGCTTCCCTGAAGCACCTCACTCAGAGAGACCATTTGATGTATTTCCAATGGTTAAATGACTGCAGAATGACAGATGACCTGTTTATTTCTACAAGCTGTGGACATACCTGTAAGGAATAGTTTTACTCACTTCTCTTCTGAGTTTGGAAGAGAAGCAGATATAGATGAAATGTTAGATGACAGATATCTATTCCCAGGTGTCAGGAAGTAAAATCAGCATGAGCTCTCATAAGTGGTGGAAATGCTTAAGGAAAACAGCCTGAATGACCCTAAATTGTTATTAAAAAGGGGAAAAAAAACTATATAATGTAATCAAAGATGAGAAATGACTAAGTAATAAACCAGGTGGCTATGTGGCACAAATCACAGGAAAAAGAGCTAGCTCCTGAGTGAAAATAAAAGTAAAATCAGAAGACATTCTTATCTACGGGAGTGGACAAAGAAGACAATAAAATGTAAACATGAGCAAGAACAAGAGATGAGCACATGGCAGCGTCGTGAAACGCCAGGTGTCTTCTTTATTACTCGCCAGGCTCAGAAAAATGCACCGAGCTAGTAGAAAAAGCTAAGCATCCTTTACCATCATCCCACAAATGTTATTTGTAGTCCAGAATTGGCAGTATTTTGATAATCATTTCTGGGGATGTTGAATCAAAAGGGTAAACCCTTTCCTCTAAAGTTATTTAAAAAACAATAAAAGTAGAGGGTTCTGTGTGTGTGTTGTATATGTGTGTGTGTGTGTTTCTGTGTGTAAATATATACACACTAAATAAAGGTTTGAAGATGAAAACCTAACCAAGTCTAGAGAATGGAATAAATACTAGAAAATATCAGTTACCAGTTCTTACAAGTATGAGGAGTGTTTTTGATTATATGTGATAGAAAATATAACTCAGTATAAGTTGGACAAACTAAAAATATCATCCACTTCCATAATATAAAAGCTCATGTGCACATCAGGATTAGGGGCTCAAATATCATCCAAAGCCCCTGTTCAAGTTTGGATTTTCCTTTCTTCCAATGGTTACCTTTGTTTTTAGGCTGCTCATAGAAGGAAAAACAAATCCATTTTCTACCTGTTTTATTTCCAGCCTAATTGACAATATGTTCATCATGACTTTCCATAAAATGAGAATATACTGTGCTTGCTCTGATCAGCTCATCTCCTCATCTTTGAACAAATAGTTATGGCCAGGAGGATGTGAGCTTCTGATTGAGCAGATCTTTGCCAGCCTTCCTCTTTGATTCAGGGAACTCTCAACGCCACCTGAAGTACAGGATGGAGAGAAGGAGAAGAGTGGCACCCAGATAAAATTCAGGACGCAATTACCAGCAGAAGGAAGAACAAATGTTGAGAAGCATGGCTTGAAGAAAAGGTGTCCACTAAGCGATAAAAACAGACAAGAATAAGTGAACAATGTAGTTGAAAAAGAATGTCAAGAAATACTCATTTGATCAAATAGTTCTTAGGTTGAATCTTAAATGATAAGAATAACCTAGATGAGTGGACTCTGCCCCTCGCCCCAGTGGTGAAAGCAAGTGAAAACTACCAGGTCAAGGGTCAAGTTACTAAGATTAAAATTGTACAGTTTATTTCGATCATTGTTTTTCCTTTGAGTGTGGCTAAAGGACTTTCCACATCAGCATTATGGAAGTTACTTATTTAAAAATGTGACTTTTCCAAGCTATATTTATTTATATGACTTGAATCTTAAATCAATGGGACTATGTTAGAAAAACAAGTAATCTGAGAGAAACCTTACATCCACTAAGCTGTAAGGAGAATAAGTCTCTACCCAAGTAGTTAACACAGTTTCATAGGAAATCACAAATACAGATATTCACTCAGGACAGGTTGTTACCAAACATCTGATACATACTTGGTGTCTTACAGATACTTTCAATAATAACAAGGCATTCTGTATAATTTGAGAAGCCCCAGTGCAAAATAAAAATGTAGGATACCCTTGCTCAGAAGTTATGACTTAAATATTGAATCTTCTGAATGTTAAGCCAACTGAGACTGCATATGGCACATGCTCACGGAGCCAGCCCTGCCTGCCCCTGTGATGATCGCTGGTCTAGTTGAACTAACACTGACTGCAGAAGCCAGAATACAGTGTGTGCCCTTGCCAAGGACGCTTCTCATAGTGTTCTCAGAACATCTGGTGTAAACACACTAGCCTCAGTAGAAGGTTCCACAACACCCAAGAAAGATATAGGCAGAGCTAGGCATGTATACAGTACATTGTGTTGGGGACTTGCTGACAGAAGCAGTGTGTCAACAATGACAGCAAGACTAGCTAATCCTGGTGACTTGCATTAGAGGAAAGATTTCCACAGTGGAAGGATAACAGTGACTTCTGTCCAAGTTGAAATGAAATATATTGAATTTTTCTCAAAACATGAGCTATCGACAGTGCCCGGGTACAGGTCATACAGCGCCATATTCCACTCTTATGGTTGAATGGCTTTGCTTATCTAAGGATGCTGGTCTACTCTTTGGGAGAAGCAGCATGGAATACTCAGGGAAGTTGAGGTAATTATAACTCAAGATGGTTGTAGTTAAGACAGGCTGGATCCCCTCTCACCTACACAGTCACCCCTAGACCTTTTAGGTTCTGGACTTTCCATAAAGTGGATTTTAAGAAATGAATGAGCTCATATTTCTTCAAGCTCTCCATGCTTTCAATAAGAGCAAGGAGAGCCAGGTGTGGTGGCGCACGCCTTTAATCCCAGCACTCAGGAGGCAGAGGTAGGAGGATTGCCGTGAGTTCGAGGCTACCCTGAGACTACATAGCTAATTCCAGGTCAGCCTGGACAAAAGACCCTACCTCGAAAAACCAAAAAAAAAAAAAAAAAAAAGAAGAAAAAGAGCAAGGAGCATCTCAGTACAGTGTGATAGACATACTTTTTCTACTTTATGACAACAACAGTTCTCAGTATGATACCCTTTTTGTAACATCAGTATCGCCAGGAAACTTGTTAGTACTGGCCTATTCAATCTGCTTCCCACCTGAGCAGGAGCACTCATTTAAACAGTCTTCCTATAACAGTTTTCTCTGTGGTAAGACAGTTCCAATCAGTGTGGTCTCGGGACATTGACATAGCAGTCAAGTTTATTAGTGCTGGGGCCACCACAGTGGCTGTCACAAGTCAGGGCTGACAGTGGAGAAAGTTGATCATTGGCCATGCTGGCCAGGAACCTGTCTCTCAAGCAACAGCCTGGTCCTATGTCATTCTACACTTCACTGACTGAGGTCATGGGGCCGCTTTGCTTGAAGAACACTTCCATCCTCCCCTTGGCCATGTGAGACTCATTGCATGGGGGGCGGGCATGGGATTACCAACTAAGGCTGCTGCTTCAGGTCCAGGTCATGTCTGGGGCTGGGGTGTACTAACAACATCTCTCTAAACCCATTAAAGAAATCACGAATGAAATAAAACAGTGAGTGTGAAAATAGGCCCAATATAAATGGTAAACCATTTTATAATATAGGTAACAATGCAGTAAGTGATGCTGGGATAGATTTGTCTTTCTCACTGTATATCAGGTTCAGGTCTTTTTCAAAATATTTTACTTTTGTTTATTTGAGAGAGGGAGAGAAAGAGGCACAGAGAGGGAGAGAGAGATATAGAGAGGTAGAGAGAGAGAATGAGTGTGCCATGGCATTCAGCCACTACAAATGAAAACCAGATTCATGTACAACCTTGTGCATCTGGCTTATGTGGGTCCTGGGGAATCAAACCTGGGTCCTTTTGCTTTGTAGGCCGGTGCCTTAACTATTAATCCATCTCTCTAGCCCAGGTTCAATTCTTAATATCCCACAGTTGGATATGTGAAAACCATTGATGTACTGAAAGATAAAAATAGGGAAATGCCTTCGGAGATAAAGGCCTTATAATTAACTTGAAGTTATCCCTAAATCACAAAATAAAAATATATGTGCATCTTATTTATATGCTATTATTATTATTGTGTATATATTGTGTGCATGTGTGTACTCATGTATGTGTGTGCTCATGCCATCATACTTGTGTGAAGTTCACAGGAAAACGTGGGTCAGCACTTACCATTCTGTCTTATTTGATGCAGGATTTTTTTCAAAGCTTGCCATTCAACCAGTGAGATGACAAAAGCCCTCCACAGCTTCCAGCTATTTTACAAGGGGTCTCAAAGACCTGAGTAACAAATACTTTATCCCCTGAGCCATCTCCCTATTTACATGTTTGATATTACTCAAAAGAGTACCTCATGGCACAAAAAGAAAAAACTTCAAAAGAAAAGTAACCAAACAAAATTTGTTTGCTACTATCTCATAGACTAAATGCCAATTTCCAAAATTCATAAACTGATAGAAAAGAAAGAGGCCAGTATCACAGCAGGAAATGGTCAGAACAAGTTCATAACAAGACGATGACTCAAACACACGGGAAGATGCCCCCCACCCCCCACCCCCCCGTCATGCAGTGAGAGAAACGAAGACGGAGCTTCCAACGTGCCCCTTTTACTTCTCCTGCTGGAAAACACTTGAAATTTTGATTGGCACCTTTGGAAATGCTATTGTCAAATACACATCGTCACATTATTGGTGAACAGGGGACTAGTAGCAGATAATTATCCATGTTACAATTGCATATACTCTTAGAGTCACACCACTTTCAGAAGATGTGCTTGTATGTATGTAGAAAATATGAATAGAAAATGATATTTCAGCACTGTCAGGAATAGCCTAAGATCACTCAAAGTGCCCATCCGCAAAACACAGATTATACAAATTAAATGCTTCCAAATACATGAAACAAAATGCAACTGTAAAAGAAAAAAAAGGCATGACTTCCTTCTGAAGGGATACTAAAGGGAAATTAAAAGCTGCAGAACAATGGGTATTATGTATAATCACTTGTTTAAAATAAGAAAATATTTTAAAGTATATGATCATTTTCTTTTTTTAAGATTTTTATTTCTATTTATTTATTTGTGACAGAGATAGTGAGAGAGAGTGAGAATGGGCACACCAGGGCCTCTAGCCACTGCAAACAAGCTCCAGATGCATGCGCCACCATGTGCATCTGGCTAACGTGGGACTTGGAGAATCGAACCGGGGTCCTTAGGCTTCCCAGGCATGTGTCTTAAATGCTAAGCCATCCCCCAAGCCCATCATTTTCAATTTTAAGAATTATGTTATTTGTTTAACATTTTTTGCTAACATTTCAGAAATGTTTACTGTTAAATAAAGCACTCTATTTAAAAATACTTTTTATTTATTTTCAGAGAGAAGAGAAAGAGAATGGGAGAATGGGCACTCCAGGGCTTCCTGCCACTATAAATGAACTCCATGTGTATGTGCCACTCCATACATCTGGCTTTACATAGGTATTTGGAAATTAAACCTAGGCCAGCAAGCTCTTTAGCCACTAAATTGTCTCCCCAGCCTAGTATTCTATTTGTAAAGTGCCCCTTTACTGCAATCCATTAAGCAAGTGCTTATAGACAACACACACTGGGAATTCCTTGTTGTAAAGCTATGTGTCTTCTGCCCATGGAGCACAACTAAAGACTTTGTTCTTATCAAAATGTATATAAATGACATTAAGACCAATTATGCTGATTGCTAGAAGTTATGAAGTACCTTCTGTTCTTAACATTTTACATTTTAAAAATGTAAAATTGATTTAATTCTCAAAATAGTCTTATAAGTTAGATAACAGAGTATGGAAATCACCAAGCCAGGAAAGTGAAATAAGTATGTGGAATAGTGCACCACCCAAAACATCTTCCTTCTCCATCCCCACTTCCTCCCCACCTCTTTAGAACACTCAAACAGCAGTGCTTTGCAAAGGAACAAAACTGATACAGGTCTATGAACAGGGCCTGGACAGAGGGAGCCAAAAAAAAAATAATAATAATAATAATAATAATTAAAATACAATTTTTCATGGGAAAATGTGCTACAGTTGGGTCTTTAAGTGTCCTCCAAAGGCTTATGTGCTGAAAGTTTGGTCCCAGCTTGGTGGTGCTGAGGGTGGTGAAACCTTCATAAGCCAGGGCCTAGCAGGAGTGCTCTAGGAGACAAGGAACATGTCCTCAAAGGGGATTTCCTTTCTTGCTTTCTCTTCTGAGCCATGAAGGGAGCAGACTCACATTGCTGTGTGTTCCTTTCCTGCCACCCAGCATCTCCCTGAAAGGGCTGTATGACCCCAAACTGAAACCTCTAAAACCATCAGCCAAAATAAACTTTTTTAATATTTTATTTTTATTTATTTTTATTTTTGGAGAGAGACAGAGAGAGAGAGAGACAAGAAGACAGATAGAGATGGGCGCACCAGCAGTGTCTCAGCTGCTGAGAACGAAATCCAGATGCGTGTGCCCCCTTGTGGGCAAGTGCAGCATTGTGCCCTTGTGTCACTGCATCTGGCTAAAGGTGGGACCTGGAGGTTGGAACCGCTGGAGATTGGAACCAGTGTTCTTAGGCTTAGGAGGCAGGCGCCTTAACCGCTAAGCCATGTCTCCAGCCCAAAATAAACTTTTTTAGTGGTAACTTATTTATTATAAGATACTTTCATAAGGTATTCATCATAGTGTTGTAAACTAACACAGAGCACATGTAATTTATAGAAAATGGCCTGGACTTCACTAAAGGAAATATGGATTTTTTTTTTCACTATTTAGAAGTTCATGGAGGTTCATGGGGCTGGGGCCAAGGTCACAGAGGATGTCACCACAGCCACATCCATCTGGTGTCTTACAGAACCACATGCCATCACCATTCACCTTGTCCCTATTCCCATGTCTGCACCCTGTGTTCCTCTGGGTTGACTTCTTTCTCCAGTTGACTTAACTGTACCTCACTCAGCAAACGCAAAGCCCCTCTATAAAATCGGGTTCTTCCCACTGCTTGACAGTCGATTTCCCATGAGTGTTATTTTTATATCTTGGTGCCACGTGTTTGCAGAGGGAGAATAAAGCGCAGGGAGTTTCTGTAGAGCAGTGCCCAGGGAAGCCTGATCCAACAACAAAACCTTAAGTTCCTTAAAAGGAAGAGAGGATTTTAGGGGAATACAGCTTTTTTTTTTTGTTGTTGTTTTTAATTAAACAAAAGCGGTCATTTAAAAAAGCAAAACCCATCTTTGCTTAAGCAGGGTTGCCAATCTCCTGACTTTTAAATGCCACCCGGGAGCAGCTCACCTTTTCAATTCATCTGTTCAGGGCACTGAGAAAGTAAATTGAAATATGCCAACTACCATCACAAGGAAAGTGGAGGAGAAATGCAGTTGGTATGAGCTTTGGTTGCCAGTTCAAAAATTCCTCTTCCTTTCTCTGTTTTGTTTCCCTTGCTGTGCCAAAAAACAAAAAAGAAAAGGAAAAAAAAATACTTCTTTAGAAGCCAAATTGGAATAAGTGCTATGGATTACCTTCCTACATTATCTCAATTTAAAATCAAGTAGGCAGTACTCAGGTAGAAAGACCTGACTTTGGAAACTAGATTTTTTTTTTTTTTTTCTGGGACTATTTAAAGTGAATCTGCTTTCCCAAGATGAAACTTCCATTCTCCCCACCCAACATATTTATCAAGAAGACATTTGTTGAAAATGTCTGTTTTCTTCCTCTTGTACACACACAGAATAATCCATCATTGTGTCTCTTTTCTCCATGTAGATCAGGTAGCAGAATCTAAGCTATAATTTCTAATGAATAGGGCCCAAGTCTGGGTTTCAAGGGACAACTGTTTAGAGGGTGACCAAGTCTTTGCAACTGTCTGAATTTTCCCCCAATTTTAGTTTTGAAGTTAGAGCTTTTGTGTTATAGAAACTCCCTTAGTTTCCAGTAAACTATTCTCTGTTCTTTAAATACATTTTTTAATTTAAATACAATTTTTAAAAATTTATTAGATGTGCTATTTGAGGCAGAAATAAAAAATAAATCACATAGACCTTAGGTTAATACTTAATGATTATTTAGCTTGTCTGAAGGAACATTGCACATTCATTTATAAGGCCAGATTTTACACTGGGTTTGAGAGTTCCAAAGACATAATTTTCAAGTGCCCACTGAAATGAGTAAATGTTACATACTCTAATAAAATAATTTTATGTCACCAATTAAAGAAGCAAGAAATGTAGAGTAAATACACAGAGAAGGAAGTTAAGTTGCAGAAAATGAGTACTTTATAGGCTGAAATATAAAAATACCATGATAGGTTTCTCAACATCCTTCTCAAGTTTCCGGATTTAGAATCCAAGGTACATACCTAATGAGAATTTTGACAGCTTGTTTTTGTTTGTTTGTTTTGTTTTGTTTTTTAAAAGACCATTGTACATGTGAGGTGGTTCAAGTGTCCTGACTATTTTCTGTCAACCAAGTTTCAAACTGTTTTTTCTAAAACGTCACAGTAAAGAAGAATAGATATATTCCTAATGAGTCACGCTTCATTTCTTCTGCTATGTTTGGCAAACAGAATCTACTTTGATTAGTGAGCAGATTAAGGGTGAGTAGAATAAAAGAAAGCTTTCTTAGTTATAGGGACCATCCCTGCCATCAACTGTCCTTGTATTTCCTGGTACCTTGGCAGTTCTCTTGTAGCCCTGAAGCCAAAAGTTCACCAACGAAAGTATAAATGGAGGTCTTTCCATTGGCAGCTAAGGACCAAAGTGAACTCTCCACCGATGCCTTGGGTAAAAGTGTAAAATAGAAGCAGCCAGATTCCTGAACCATTGTTGGAAAAGCACTAAACTTAACCACAGCATCAGACTGGCTTCAGATAATGATGTGAGCAAGAAAAACTCTGGTTTATTCAGTGGTGTTGCACCAAACCTTGGAGATTAAAAGTTTTGGGCTATTGACCTATAATCTGCTTGTTGACAACTAATTCAAACTAATTATTGCCATTTAAGCCCTTCTAAAATTTCTTCTTTGAAGATTTTCTTTCTTTCTTTTTCTTTCTTTCTTTCTTTCTTTCTTCTTTCTTTCTTTCTTTTTTTTTTTTTTTTTGCTTTTAGTGAGTATATTAAGGATACATTTATACATTTCAGTAATTGCTTAAACTCTAATATCCACATTTAAGCATATGGACATGTGATGTTAAACATACAATTAAAGCTGTTTACCAGAAGTTGCTATACTGCCACCATTCAATTACATTCAGAGCCCAAGTCAAATGGCTTGTAAACCTATAACATACACAGGGAACACCTTCCTGGATTATACATTCATATTGCTTTTCCACACTCAGGGCTCTTCACTTTAGTTTCTTTTTTAAAAATATTATTTATTATTTGTTTACAAACAGAGAGATGGGGAATGGGGGTGGAGCATGCCTGGGTCTCTTGCAACTGCAAATGAACTCCAGATACATGTGCCATTCTTTGTGTCTAGCTTTATGTGGGTACTGGAGGATTGAAACTGGGCCATGAGGCTTTGCAAATAAGTGCCTTTAACCACTGAGACATCTTTCCAGCCCCCTTCACCTTCATTTCTAGGTTACCAGGTTCTGTAAGTCATCACTCAAGGGCTTATTATGTTCCAATTAGAATCGAGACTAGTCCAAATAGACTTGAACATGCATACATACATACATACATGTATACATAATTAAATGATGGCAAAGAAGTCAATGGACGCTAGAAGTGCCCTCAAGCAGCAAGTTCTTTAGAAAGGTATCATTTCTGTCTGACAACTCAGGCAAAATTATCCATTATGCCACTTTCAAGCAATGATTGAGGTAACCATTGTGGACTCATTGTGAGAATGCCTAACAATTCCACTTACTACAAAAACCCAGAGAGACCAACACTGCTCTATAATTTTTTCTCTTTCTGATTTCCAGTAAAAGACGGACTTGTAATTCCCTAGCTTAATCATGAAGAGTCCTTCAGGGAATTCAACACATACACCTAGCATTTTAATCTAAGTTTGTCCATGTACTCTGCTAAATCAATCACAAGGTATGGCTAAAAAGACACTTGGAGGACTTTTTAAGGAGCTGTTTTCACATGCCAAAGTCATTGCAATACAGGGCAAAGGGCAGAGCTTTTATATATGTGTTTTTTCTTCAGTTACCTTTTAAAGCACTGCTATAGTTGAATATTAATGCAAAAACAATAGTAAGCAGTAATCATATTATGAGTACAATCCTTTACTCACTCACTACCTCATATTACATGCCAGCAGTGAGTGACAGTCATCACTCCATCAAAAGGCTCAATCCACAGCATCAGCTCTGGGATAGTGTTTACCATTCTCGTGGCTTCTCCATTGCCATGGTGTCTTTTGCCACCATTTGCAGAGTCCATAAGGTCTACCTGGTCCATTTCATCAGTCTCTTCTGCTTCCTTCCTCTCTCAAAGGAGGTCTTTTCCAGCAAAGAAAGTTTATCAGGAAAGAAAAGGCCATTTTCAGGGAAGTTTACCTTAAACTTGATTACTATGCATCCCTTTTCACATGGCAGATGGTACTCTTAGCCTGCTTTCAGTTGAACACACATTCGCAATCTCCATGCTTGACAATCCGACTTAGGAGAGAGGTGATGGCTATGCTTTGGTTGTAAAGAGTGGATATTGGCTTCAACTAGCTGTATATCCCTATTCACAGGAAGACGGCATGTTCTTCCTGGTCTAACGTATGATAACATCGCCTGGCTCCACTCCAGATTTTTGGTCTCCTTCACCATGGAATGTTATCTTTGGCCATCTTTCATGCCTTTGTCAATATGTACTTCTAAACTATTTTTCTCAAAATTCCTTCTTTCCCATGGCAGCTTTTTTATCTGTCTTTAGGACTGATCTCTTCCCCATGGCCCTGGCAGCCATGCACAGAGACAGTTTCCTGGTCTTTGCTGATGAATCTTTATTTGCATTCCAGGACCTCAGCAGTTGGAACAGAACTCTGCCACTCTTTTCTCACCATCTTGGCTTCACATTGGTCTCAAATCATAAGCTTTTGGTTTCTACTGGCACCATTATATAAATCGAAGGTTACTGAGAGGTGATGCTCAACATTTCTACGTCTCCTCCTTACCCTCATTCTTCCTCCTCATCCAAAGAACATACAGAGATGTACACAGGGGAGCCAGAACCATCACCTCCTCTACGCTTCTGGCTTGTCCATTCTCCTCCTTTGTCATCTGATGCCCTTTTCTTGGAATCAGAGAGAACTCTGTAAACTGGAGAAATCTGTTTAAACTTCCTCCTTCATTTGAATTCTTATCAAGGTGGTATTTCAAGACCACTTTTCCTGTCTTTTTTTTTTTTTTTTTTTTTTTGAGGTAGGGTCTTAGGCTGGCCCAGTCTGACCTGGAATTCACTATGTAGTCTCAGGGTAGCCTTGAACTCAGGCGATCCTCCTAACTTTGCCTCTCGAGTGCTGGGATTAAAGATGTGTGCCACCATGCCCAGCCTTGTAAGTCTTTTTTAACCCTTTCTGAGTGTCACTGGGGTTTGACCTCCAAAGCAACATAGTTAGTGGGCTTTTTTCTTTTTAACCATTTTCTATGTCCCAACTGGGCAGAGGCTGGAGGGGGAACAGAAAGACTTCCCTAGTAGGGTACAACTCTCAGAGGAAGCCATTGCTCCTCTGTCTTTCACGCAGTGTTCTGGAAAGTTCTCCTCTTTGAAGATCCAGAATCTGTATTGCAAAGTACTAGGTGAGTATCCCATAGCTCATCACCTAGAGAAATGCCATGCCACCACTTTTGCCTTTGGTAAGACTCTGTTGTATTATTTATATATATTCTTTAGTGGGAATCCTCTTTATGCAGCCCAGGCTGATCTCAAATTTGCATCCTCCTACCTCAATTTCCCAAGTACTGGCATCCCAGACTTTTCCACCACCATAAGTTCAGCAACGTTCATTAGAAATCTGTGTCCAGAAGAGTGTGAATGCATTGTCTGGTGTGAAGGGCAAGGACATTGTACCTGTTTTCCTTGTATTACACAGCTACTCTGGATCCCCACTCATTGTGTCCCTTTCCCTTCCAGCCCCTCTTACAGGCCAGCCTTCTCTATTCAATATACATGATCATGGCACATTCACATGGATGTGTTCATTATTTGTTCAAATGGAGGAGGCTGTAATAAAGCAACGAAGTAGCATAGCTTTACTCAGAATCCTTCCCTTCATGATATCCTGCTTAGGGCTGTCTCACAGTGAGTCAGTCCCTGCTAGGGTGAAGCACAGGTCCACAATGCTGAGTCACATGTGGCTCTCTCCACTAATGGACTGCTTGACCTGAGCTGAGTAATTCACTACTTTAATACTTGGGGTCTTTTTGATCTATGGAATAGAAATAATGATGTCTAGTTTATGCTTATTTAAGAGATGCAAGCAAGATAGTCCTGACTGCTAAGTAAATAGGGATTGACTGCATCCACATACACAGAGAGCACAGAAGACAGGAGCATGCACAGTCTTTATAAGAGTTGTGTAGAGTGCTTTGCTGAAAAGTTTGAACTGCTCATTATCCTGGCATAGAGCCCAACGTGAAATCACTGACTATGGAGGTGTAAAGCAGTGTGCAGTAACACACCAGCCTGTGGTATTGTTTCCACCACACAGACATCGAGGCCAAGACGTGCCAGTGCATGCCATTTCTACCACACAGACAGCAAGGCAGAAACACACCAGTGGTGTGGTATTCCCACCACACAGACAGCAAGGCAGAAACACACAGTGTGTGGTATTTGCATCACACAGACACAAAGGCAGAAACACACCAGTATGTGCTATTTCATACCACATAGATACCAAAGCAGAAACACACAGTGTGTGGTATTCCTACCATTCAGATACGAAGGCAGAAATAGACAGTGGTGACATATGACGCCATGTGCTGTAGAACAGCAATGTGTGGTTGTTCCACCACCACAGACACCAAGGCAGAAACGGATAGTAGTGACACAGAGAAGGGTTATTAAGAAATTATCAGTCTTCATTTCCAATAACTTTATATTTGTTACATTTAATGTTTAGAAAATTCACTTTTTGAACAACAGTCACTTAAAAAATTGACTAACAGCTCTCCTTTGCTGGTGTAAACTGGTTCCTCTACACACTGTTTCTCTGCCTAAAGTGTTTAAATTAACTTATAGTGGTGAACTGCACGTGGGTTATTCCATTATGTGACTTATGGCGGTGGGAGGGGGCTGGGCAATGAATTGTACAACACAATAGGACAATGAGAGGACTCCCACTTCTAAGATGTGTCAGCTTTGGTACTTCAGACAAATGGCTGAACTTTTCTAATCCTCATTATCTTCATCATTAAAACTGAGGTTAAGGGGCTGAAAATAAGACTCAACTCATAAGATATTTATAGATATAGATAAATTAAATGAAAGTACTTCATGTCAAGATCCTGATATTCTGCTGAGGACAGCCTATGAATTGGGTCATGTTAGCACCCTCCTGCTCTCGCCAATCCATTGTGGTTTACACAGTGTCTTGAAGAAAAATAAACTAACCAGGAAACCAGACAGCACCCCTTTGGTCCTGAGAACCAAATAACCTCTCCCAGTTTGTGTCTTTGGGTGTTTGCATGCATCTTTGTTGTCCTGCCAAAATGCAGTCACTAGACGGAGCTAAAAGTGAGGCCCTGTGGGAGCATTACTGTCTCCTTGAAGCAGCACTTGCATTGCAAGAAGAGATGAAGAACCCTGTAAGAGCTGGGTCTTGAGTTTGGGAAAAATGAGATGTTATGTCTGTATCACATGTTTGCACAAGCATGGAACGTCTTGAAAATGCAAACATCCAAAGAGAATCCAGGACCCAATTTGAAGAAGTCTTTGACAAAGCCATTCCTGGCCTTGCCAATTTCAAACATGAGATTAATACTTAACATAAAAATCCTAAGTAAAGGGCTGGAGAAATGGCTTAGTGGTTAAGGTGCCTGCCTGCTATAAGCCTAAGAACTAGTCAGTTCCACTCTCCAGGTCCCACGTTTAGCCAGATGCAAAGTGACACAAAGGCGCAATGCCACATTTGACCACAAGGGGGCGCACACATCGGGAGTTCATTCACAAAGGCTGAGAGGCTGCTGGTGCGCCCATCTCTATTTGTCTTCTTCTCCATCTCTCTCTGTCTCTCTCTGTGTCTCTCTCAAAAAAAAAAAAAAAAAAATCCTATGTAAAGGAAACATAATGTGACTTTATTCACTATGTAAAAAATATAATTAATTTAATATTAAATCCTTTATTTTGTTTTCATTTCAAAAGCCTACTTTAAATTTAGCCATTAAAAGAACAACTAAATCACAGGGGTCATGCACTGATAGCCACTGTACCAGCTGATCAAATACTATTCAGAACTTCTATTTAAAGAAAACCTCAGATGGGTCAATTTTAACCTTAGCCACAGGAATGTGTTTGAAGAATGAATGTTCTTCACAGATGACAATTTTACCTTTATGTTTTGCATAACCAACCAAGTGTCATCAACACCACCAAGCTGCCTGGAAGCATGCTGCAACCCACTTTGTTCTGCTTCTTAAAGAAGTTCTGCTGAAGCGGCCACCCTCAAGGCCAGTAACTAAGAAGAGCAGCAGCTTTAATGAATAATAAATAATATCATCAGTGCCACTTGGGAGGCTATGGGTGGGATGGCAGGAAAAAGGTGCCCTGAGGTCGCCGTGTACACAGTGTGTACAACATGGCAACTCCAAGCACAGTGTGGCTGTTGTTGGGACATGATTCAATGATAGAGAGTTTCCCAAGCACACAAGACCCTGGGGATTTGATCCCCAGGGCTAAAAAATTAGGAAAAGCAAAGAAGGCAGAAGAAGAAAAGTTAAAGGGAAGGGAGGGGAAGAAAAGAAGTTTTGTTTTTAAATATTTTAGCCATTTATTTATTTCAGAAAAAGACAGAGGAGAGAAAGAGGCAGATAGATAGAGAGAAAGGGCTCCAGGGGCTCCAGTCATTGCAAATGAACTCCAGACACATGCACCACCTTGTACATCTGACGTGGGTACATTGAACCTGGGTCCATAGGCTTTGCAGGCAAGCCCCTTAACCAGTAAGCCATCTCTCCAGCCCAGGAAGCTATTGTTTTTTTATTATTAATATTATTGTTAGTTATGTTTATAGTGTGTATACAGCCTTCTCCCTATCCTCCCCCCATAATGGGGATTGTGGGTTGTGCATTGTGGGGGTAGCATCAGTTATGGGGGAAGGCAATGTTTCTGTGCATACTGACCCAACTTATGGCTCTAACAATCTTTCTGCCCCCCTCTTCTGTGAATTTCCCTGAGCCATATTGGGTTCATTTTAGGTCTATTTCAGTGATGAGGTCTTGGGAGTCTCTGTGTCTCTGGATCTCTGGTTTGGTAGGAGTTGAGTGTTCTCTGTGTCTATCTCCTTCACCCTTGTGTTGATAGCAAGCTATTCTTAATTTGAGGTATGTGTAAGTACAAAGTATACCCAGACTTCAAAGACTTGAAATTAACAAAATTTTGGTTTAGAAACCTGTAAATTTGTTGTTTTGTTACTAATAATATGCTGCTACCATCTGGATATGGACTACAGAATAAGAAGGTGGATTTGGGCTTATACTTCTGGACATCTAAGATTGAGAGGTGGCTTTCTCACTGTCAAACACAAAGGTTGCGAGGGCCATCCCATGGAGAGAGACATAGAATACACGTGTGTGTGTGTGTGTGTGTGTGTGTGTGTGTGTGTCCATGCACATGCTCACGTCTCTTCCTTCTCTTACAAAGCCACCGGAAATAAATCATGGAGACACCACCCTGATGAATTCCACTTTCTTCCCAGAGACTACACCTCTAATCACCATTGTTAGACAAAGTTTCTGCCCTCTTAGTACCTTACAGTTCAGACTGCACTCTAACATAGGTCTCAATACCATAACCATACTCAAGCTAGAGCAACCTCATTAACAATTTTTATTATTATTACATGTGGATATGATAACAGTTTGGATATAATTCACTAAGTAAAGCATGCTACTAAATTTAAACTCACCTGTTTCTTTTTAGTTTTTTAAACTGTCTACTAGAAATCATTACATTTATACACATATTTCTCCTGTACAGTGTTGGTGTAATAAAGTTTTCTTGAATAACATATTGAGTCAAAAAAAATCTGCCAAACAAAGTATTCCTGTCACGGTACTAACTGTGATTAGATTATGAGGTTACCTGATTATTTCCTTTGGCTTTGTCATTGAATAACCTTGTATTTCACATGCATATTAAATGACATGTTTATGTTTCTATGTGGAAAGACTCTAATTGCTAAAATAGATAAGAACAAAATCTCTAAGAATTTTGGGAAAAGACCAAAATAAAATGGGATCCGAGATGTCTGAGAAGCAGGCAGGATGAAAAACACAGTGGACCCCAAAGCAGGGCTTTGGGGTTCTACTACCTACTGTGCCAGCAACTCATTTGATTTTGTTAACAATGCCCCTTCTGGTCTCCTTCACCTCAGTGGCACATAAGAGTGAGTCCAACCCCATCCAATCCCTATGACATGATGTCAAAATTTCATGAAGCATAAAAAATGTCACTGAATGTATAAGCATCAATAGCACTTGATAGGAAAAGTGGGCTGGGATTCTATAAGGAAAGGAGGTGTTTATCTTAATCAGTTCCTGAAACAACAGTACTTTTGGAGGAAATGGTAAGTAGATGAAGAGAGTTAAGGCAGATCTGTGAGAGGAATGTTGGGAATATTAAAGGGTAAACCATAGAGGGTTCCTAATAGCAGAGTAAGGAAATGGAATCTACCTCTGAAGTCAGTGTTTCTTGGCCTCCCCACCTCCACTCCTCACCTCATAAGGCATTTGACAATCTGCAAATATAATTTTATTTTTCACATACAGGTAAGGGGCAGCTATGTTTGGCAGCTCAGGGTTAGAGGTCAGGGTGCTGCTAAATAAATATCCTACATTGCATAGTCCCCGGAACACTTTCTTGCCAGAACAGACAACAGTTGAGAACCCTGGTCATGGGTAGAAAGAAGCTACCCCTGGTTAATGATTTGGCCAGTGGATTTTTCCTTCTGTTCACAACTAGGCATGATATCCATGTACCTTAAGAGAGCACAGTGATTTATATTCTGTCCTCTCACTCCCACAGTGAATGGGTACAAATATGCCCATTTTAAATAAAAATAGGGCTGGAGAGATGGCTCAGCTGTTAAAGCACTTGCTTGCAAAGCCTAACAGCCCGGGTTTGGTGCCCCAGTATCCATATCAAGGCAGATGCACAGAACGGCACATGCATCTGTAGTTTGTTTGCAGTTGATGGAGGGGCTGGCATGCCCATTCTCTTTCTCTTTGCAAATAAATAAATAATTTAAAATAAAAATAATCATTATGATGCCGAGAACTTTACATGGCTGATATTCTCCAACTTGATGCTTTATGAAATTATTCAGCTTTAAAAGAGCACACTAATTACTGAAATGAACTAAGCTGTTCTCATAATAATTTTAAAATGACTTGAAAATGAACTTATAAAAATCAGGAATGTGTTCACACATTTAGAATTTTGTTTTCAGTTTGTCTCTGATCTGAGAGATGTTGAAATAGAAAATATCCTCATTGGATTTTCATCTGGAAGAAAAATGATAAAAATATTGGAATAATTGTAATTTTGCAAATTACAAAAGACATCTATGAAGTGAAGTATTATTTTCAAAATTCCTGAAACAAGATTTAAATAAATATATTTTCCTCTCCTTTTGTTTACTCATTCCAAGAATATCTAAAACCTCTGGAGGCAGACATCATTTTGAAGAACCTTTTCTTTTCAAAACTAGATACAATGTATCATTTTTTAAAACTTCCAAATTCCCTGTTTCCAATTTATTTCATGCTAAATGCAACATTAGGACCAAGGATCACATTATGCCTCACCACATAAAGCACTCTGTTCAGTATGCATAGAAGTTATTTGGGCACTAGCTCACAAAATAAAATGGAGCAATAAGCTTTGGACGTGTTTCCTAGTGATTTTGCATATCTCATTGCATGAAATCATGCCCGTATGTTTATGGCTATGATACTGTTTATCTCTAGCCTAGGCCTCATTCCTCAATTCCAAGCTCATCTGATTACCTCTCTTATAAGCAGATCTATTTCAATGGCCACACAATCTCTTGAGTTGATTACACATAGAAAAGCTGGTCATTTCTATCCCCTTATTACTCTGGTAGCCTCCACATTTTCATGGATGGAAATTCTATCCTTACCAGTGCTCAGTCCAAAATCTTTCACTATCTTACCTTTAAAAATACCCAGTAATCAATCTTATTCTTGTTACCTCACTTTTATTCTTACCACTTTTCCTGGTCTGAAAGTCAAAAATGTCTTCCATTGCCATATGTTTGAATATTTGGTCCCCAGCTGGTGGTACTTCCTGGGCAGGCTATGGAGGTATAGTCTTGCTAGAGGACATGCATACTGGAGCACTGAAATTTTACAGCTAGCCCCACTTGCTATTTTTCCTGTTTCCTGACTGTAATGTGATCATCCAGCCTGCCATGAAGGCCCCTCCATGAAACTTCTCTTCAAAACTGTAAACTGGATTAAATCCCATCTTTCCCTAAAGTGCTTCTGGCCATGCATTTGTTCACAGCAATCAGAAGGATACTGAGGCTCTATCTCCATTGCCATCACCATGGAATTGGTCTTTGCATCTGTTTTCATCAGAGTCATCAGAACAATCCTTTTAAAACATGTCAGATCAAGTTACTCCAATGACACCCCATTTTACTGAAAGTCAAAGTTCTTAGAATGCCCTTCAATGGCCAGCACAGGAGTCTCAGATCTTTTTGTGAAGAGACAGAGAAAAAAATATTTTTGGCTGTGTAGATGAGAGATTCTGTGCCTTGACTACTTGACTCAAAGCAGTTAATTAGAAAATATGAATGATCCTGGTTATGTTCGCATAGAACTTTATCAACAAAACCAGATTTGGCCAGTTGGCCACAGTTCTGGGAATACATCCCTGTCATGTCTTATTTCCATAGCATTCTCCTGCTTTGGTTCTACAACACGTAATAGCACCTGATATATTTCTTATTACTCATTTATTTTATGAATCTTACCCTTAGGATATAAGCTACATGAAGGAAGACACATCATCTTTTCTTCTTTGTGTTTTCTAGAATATTGAACAACATCTGGCACATAGTGGACCCTCAATAAATGTGTATTGAATGAGCTAATGAATGAATATGAAGAGGCTGTCACAAAGGAGATTGTTGATGTGCTTGGGTGACTGTATCACTGTCCATACAGAGCCCACATTCTGTTTGCATATGCTGCCTTGCACCCATCTCATCAAATCAGGAAAACATTCTCCAGCAGTCCTTTCCGATTTCTTGATCATGAAGGTAACTGAATTACTATCACAAAAAGAATTCTTCATGTTTTTACAACTACTTTTTTACATCTACTTAGTCTCTGTTATTCAGTGTCATCAAGATCACAATCCTGGAGCTGGAGCGATGGCTCAGTAGTTAAGGTGCTTGTCTGCAAAGGCTAAGGACCCAGGTTTGATTCCCTAGTACCCACGTAAACCAGAAATACAGATGGTACATGCATCTGGAGTTTGTTTTCAATAGCTAGGTTCCTAGCACTCTCTCTCTCTCTCTTTCTTTCTTTCTCTCTCTCTCTCTCTCTCTCTCTCTGTGTGTCTCTGTGTCTATTCTCTCTCTGCTTGCAAATAAACAAATTAATTTTAAAAAGATAACAATCCTATAAGGAATCAGGGAGAAAATACAATTTACAGGTTGTAAAAGGGAAGGCAGAGGTTAAAATCTCCCTAAGGATCATAGAGTTAGTGAGTCCTCGAATAGAACTTAGGCTCTGTGAGCAATCACTTTGCCATGATGTATTTTCCCCTTATAATACATTGATTCTCAGCAGTTAATGTTTTATGTTTCATAATAAAATGGGGATATATCCAGGTGCAAAAAAAATGAGAAGAACTTTGTCCCCTAAAGTACTTGGCAAAGTTGTGGAGAGAGCGAGGCAGTTAAATTCACCCATCCCTGAAATAATAACTCTCTGGGCTGTAATAAGAGAATTATTGGTGCTAAATGACAATTTGCTAGTAAGAATGAAGAATTGAGGCAATATTTACTAGAGAAGGTAGTAAAAACTTTAAAAATAATCAAACCTTTAAACGACTATGACCTCTGATTCCCAAGAGGTTTTTCCCCCGCCGGGTTTTGGCAAGTTTCACTCATGGCCTTGAAAATTCTTTTACAAGTTGAGGAACCAGTTGGTCTGTTTTCTTAGGGGCAAAGAGGCAGCAGGGAAATGTCTGAGTTCCTAAGTGTGAGGCCAACATATGGAAAGAGAGAATGGCGATGTGGAACGAGGCATCTTCAGCATGACATGCTAATTCATGGCATTCTGCATGCTATGGCTTTGTTCCCTTTAGAGACAGAACGAATGCAAATCTAACACAATTACTCTTTGTACTTTCCAAAGCAACAGTGGACACGTGTTGCCTCATAAGACCTGAAATATAATTTCTATGGAAAAGTAAACTTGAACAGCTCCTGGCATCTGCCTTGAGACTCTCCCTTCTATTCTTTATCTACAACTACACAATCAGAAAAAAAAATCTTTATCACCAACAGTCTACCAGTCAAAAACCTTTCACATTAGTCTACTGAACGAATCCCCAATTGCAAATGTCTCCAGTGAGAAATGGATTGAGAAGGAATCTCAAGCTGTATCTGGGCTCAGCAGGAATGAAGCAAGTGTGATGGTTTTAAAGGAAGAGAGGCACAGTGCCACAGGTTGCGCATGCTGGACACTCTGCCCTCTGTTCTTCATCTTCTCCCTCACCACGCTCTCTCGCAGCTCATGTTCTCCATTGAGGTCCTGCTACCTCTGTTCTAGAAGATTGCCTGTCTGATTCTTTTACTACAGTGCTCTCTCCTCAGTGTGGCAGGGGTCTGTCTGAGGTCAGCCCCTTTCCTGGACACTCTGCCTCTCCTTCCCTCTACCTCCTACACACCACTGGGTTTGCATAATTGAAATTAGTACTTCCTGCTACTTTCTAGTACTTCAATATTTTTACATTTAACCATCTTCTCCTTCTCTCTCTTTTAATTCTGGGAGGAATTTTAAGATTTTATTTTATTTTTTTTATTTTATTTTTTTCTGAGGCAAAGATGAAAGCTTTCATTTGGGAAAAGCATGAGCTGCCAGGGCTGACTCTTAAGAGTGGAGCACAGCCAACCTGAGTTTTTCAGGTAGTGGGCTTTATAGGGCTTCTTTAGTTGGGGGAAGGTGAGAAAGGGAAAAAGAACTGTTAAGTTGAATAAAAAAAAGTTCCTTTAGGGGAGAGCTAAGATAGTCAGGGTGTGAGACAAGAACAATGACCAGATAAGGGGGCAGGAAACCATGACCTGGGGGCAATGTGAGGCAAGGAAGGGATAATGGCTGGGCGGTTTATTGAGGAATGAGGATAATCCACTTCCTTATGACTCTGTCCTTGGTGACTCCATTTTGGGAGCCTGTCCCAATCTAACATTCCAGCCTTTCGTTAATGATAAGAGACAAAGGTTAATTTCTCTTCTGCAATATTTTTATGCTGACCATAGGGGTGATGAGTTCTTATGGGAGAAGCTGGATAATGTGGTCGATGGGTCTACCTCCAGGGCAGGAGATGAACCTTCAGGGCAGGAGATGAGAAGGCAGTTCTATGGTGGCTAGAGGCGGCAGAGGGATAGTGAGCACCTTCCGACAGTGCCAGTGTAGCGTGCTGTTATGACTTTGTCCTGAACAGAGACGTTTCTCATACCATCCCTGTAGTGAGCTGGCTTTGGGGCAGTCTCTGTTATAGAGAAGGTGAGGGAGATGGCTCTGTGTACTCTGGGAGAGGACAGAAAGAAGAATTAAGGAGCTTGTTACCTTTGTCAACAGCTATGACATCAAAATGCCAGGCTCAAGGGGAGGATGAGCACTCAGAGATGAGGGATAGAAGGCTTGGGGCAAGAGAGAGGAGGCAGAGGGGCATCAGTGTATTCAAGAGGAGCATTTTGGGATCAGAGGAAGAGGAGGAACACGAGAGAGTTTAAGTTTGAGAGTGTCTGTTGGGGAGGCGGTGTACTTATCCCTGGATGAGATAGGGTAAGGGCTAAGGAGGGAGGGGACCCAAGGAATGTCTCTGAATCTGGCTAAGGCAAGTGGGAGGAGCTGGGGTCATGGTAGGTGAAGCTCAGAAGTAATCAGGGACAGGCCAAGGCAGAAGCATGAGTTAATGTTAGAGTTTAGTATTGTAAGCCAGCATCAGACAGGGGAGCCTATTAGTCTGAATCTTTGTTTATATTGTAGTTATATTTTTCTTACAGGGTGATTAAGACCATGTAGGCTGCCAGAATTAACTGTATATTTTGGAGTTAATAATGGCTCTAAATGAATTTATTTGAATTTTGAAATATTCTAATTTTATCCATTTATTTGAGAGACAGAGAGGTAGATAGACTGAGAGAATGGGCTTGCCAGGGCCTCTAGCAACTGCAAATAAACTCCAGACACATAGGCCACCTTGTGCATCTGGCTTATGTGGGTACTGAGGAATCTAGCCTGGGTCCTTAGGCTTGGCAGGCAAGTGCCTTAACTGCTAAGTCATCTCTCCAGCACTGTTTGAATCTTTTAAAAGCAGATTCTATGTAGTGAAAGGCTAAGTATAGTTGGTTCATAAATGAGTAACTTTTAGCTTTTCTAATGCCTTTACATCCTTTGTGCTCTTGAACTTGCAGTTGCTTATGAAATTAGATCAAAGCTGCTGATAGTTCTATGCAGATTCTTATTTTTCAAACCTAAAGGCTGTCTTCCAGCCTCATTCTCTACTTCTTAGCATTGCCTCCCACAAACACATGCACATACACATGTACACATACATGTGCATGCACACACACACATCCTTTAGGTCAGAAAAGTGCTAATACCAGATACATAAGTTCACCCTGTTTTGTTTTATTTCTCCTTTTTCACTGCCTCGTCCTCCTCCTTCTTCTTCACCTTTTGGTTTCTTTCTAGGTAGTGTCCCACTGTAGCCCAGGCTAACCCGGAACTCCCTCCACAGTCCCAGGCTGGCCTGCTTCTCACAGCAATCCTCCTGCCTCTGTCTCCTGAGTGTTAGGAATAAAAGCATCTGTCACCATACCCAATGCTATACATATTCTTGACATATCCTAATTTTTTTTTTTTTTTTGCTGCCATACATTGTCTTTTCCTTCCTAAACTATGTGGGCCACCCTTCCCCTTACCATGCAAGCAGCTGCTCAACCACAACTGCTCTCTGAAGTCTCTCTGGTCTTTGCTCTTCCCTCCACCCAGTGGGGTGATACCACGTATGCATTTTAAGCCATAGTCATACCAGTCACACTCTCAAAGCCAAGGCCAGGTATCTCTAGGTCTTCCTCTGCTACTGGATGATGACAATCTTGGAATCCGCGTCTTGTTCCACGTGGTTGGAAGAATTCAACAAATATGAATTGTATAAGAAATGCCAAAGGAAATCATAAAAGCCTAATTGTTTCCCCTTAAGAGAATTTAAGCCTTATTTAAGGTAAGTTAGGAACTCATACTCTAAAATATTTATAAGTAACTTTAATCAAGATCCTGTCAGGGGGAAAATTGTATCAGTAATTTAAATAGGAGAATGAAATATAAATATTTTTAACTAGTAAAAGTTTGCTAAGAGGACTAAGTGAGAAATCTAAATAGTCAAAATTTTCAGGCATGAAATATATAAGTAAATAAATAAAGCAGCTGAAGGAAAGAGGTAACAAAGGGACCAGAAGCTTTTAAGAGGGCCTCCTCAAGGGAAATGTTCACAGGGCTTCAGAAAAAGTGGGTCTGAGGGCTCAACCAAACCTCTCACAGGTTTGACACAATGCATCTGTTATAAACTGTTCTTGGGTGGGGACAACATGGCCTGAGGGTGCAGGGTCATGAATCCCCTTCTCTAACCAGGCCACCTCTCAGCAGCTGCAGCTGCTTTGTGCCACACACAATGAAAAAAGTGAAGAAAGCCCCGAAGTGGTGGTGCTTACCTTTAATCCAGCACTTGGGAGGCAGAGTTAGGAGGATCACCATTTGTTCAAGGCCACCCTGAAACTACATAGTGAATCTCAAGTTAGCCTGAGCTACAGTGAGACCCTACCTCGAAAAACCAAAAAAAAAAAAAAAAAAAAAAAAAAAAAAAAAAAAAAAAAGTGGAGAACCAGAATTAGGAAGGAAGATATTTTGCAAATATCACTTCCTGGTATCCCACCAGTGCCCTCTATTGACAGAGACTAATGCTGTGAGGACTAGCAGAGAAATGAGAGAAATGCTCACAGGGTTCAACCCCACTTTCAGCAAACAGGGGCAAGGAAAGGTGACTTGGAAGCTGAAAACTAATAAATTGATAAGTCTAAAGCAAAACCAAGCATGTTAAATTAATATGGTATCGATATGAGATAAAAATGTGTTTGTGGGGCTGGAGAGACAGATCAGCAGTTAAATCATTTACTTGCCTGCAAAGCCCAAAGACCTGGGTTTGATTCCCCAGTACCCACATAAAGCCAGAAGCACAAGGTTGTACAGGTGTGTGGAGTTTGTTTACAGCAGGAGAAGCCCTGGCACACCCACTGTCTTTCTCTAACTTTTGCTGTCATAAAAGTCAATAAATAAATAAAATATTTTAATAAATGTTTTGTGACTAAAGTTAATCCCTTACATTTTATTCTTGAAAATTAAAAATTAAACATTTAATGTATAAAAAATACAGAAGTAGCATTTCTTAGGTTAAATTGGTTATAGGCTTTGAAATTTCAAGAGTTAAATAAATGTATTAATTTTTGAAAAATTGTACTTTCATTTTTAGAGATTATGTAAGTTTTGAGAGTACTGTATATAACATGAAATGATGTGCTTGGCCTTTGCACAGCTGAAATAGTATCAGGATTGTTGCAGCCTGTCTTAATCGTAAGCCATAATAGAAAGTATTTTCCATAGAATTCATTCTTTCCTCAGCATGAGAATGCTGAGAAGACAGAAGACCAAAGAATGAAAATGAGAAGAAGTGCATTCATCTGTTTCACTATCTCTGCTGACGAAATGAGACTTCATTTGATAGGATGGAGGAATAAAATAAATTTATATCTTGAAAAGACACGAATAAAACTCACCTGGCTGACACTGAGTAAGGGACAGAGAGACTGCAGGAGCACAGAGCCACAACTTGGGTTCAGTGTCCTGACAGCTGCAGAGTATAATGTGACTGTCCACTCTGTGGCCTTGCCTAAGCTGTCTGCTTATGAAGTGGATTTGGATATCCTGTGTGAAATTCTGTATACTGTGAGATGTAGAGAGAGAGGACAAATATGGGCACACCAGGGTCTCTTTCCACTGCAAACAAACTCCACATTGTGCATCTAGCCTTATCTATCAGCAGAGATAGTGAAACAGATGAATGCACTTCTTCTCATTTTCATTCTTTGGTCTTCTGTCTTCTCAGCATTCTCATGCTGAGGAAAGAATGAATTCTATGGAAAATACTTTCTATTATGGCTTACGATTAAGACAGGCTGCAACAATCCTGATACTATTTCACATAAGGGTACTGGGTAATCAAACCTAGGTTGTCAGGCTTTGTAAGCAAGCAGTGCCTTTAACTGCTAAGCCATCTCTCCAAGCCCTTTATTTCCTTTTTTTTTTTTTAAGAAAAAAAATTTTTTTGCTTTTTTATTTGAGAGAGCTGGAGAGAAACAAAGAGAACGAACATATCACTTCATCTAGACACATAATAAAATCAATTATGGAGACAATGTTGCTTTCTCAAGTTCAGAGGATGTGAAGAGCTTAGAGAAATCAGAGCTGACAGAGAGAAAGCGTCCTAAGAGCACCTTGTACCGCGCACCAGAGGTTCCTCAGTGGAAGCATGAGGATATTCTAAGTTGTCTGATTGTCATGAAAACGTTGGAGAACTGACAGGCTGTGAGTGCTGTGGTACTGGCAGAAGAAATGGTGGTTTTCGTGATTTTTGTGGCATAATAAATGGTGATTTAAGGGTGTGCTTTCAATGTAGCTTTTGTACCTTCAGCTCCTGCCCCTCGGCTCAGATTCTCTTCAGCTGAAAGCAAACACCATGTGTCTCCTGGTGTTCTTTCCTTCCTTATCGCCGCTACATCAGAAGATTTCTTCTTTAATTTGCCTTGGGTGACCTCCTGACACAGGCCACTGGTTTTCCTGGAGGAATAGAACAGAGCCTATTAGAAATGCATGCTTTGCCTTGCAAGACAGCACCCATGATGCACCGCTTCTTCTCACCGAGCTCAGCTAAGCTCAGTGCATATGTCACAGGACTCCTTTTGAAAAGACAGGCCACTGAATGAAAGTTGTTCTTTTCTTTGGGGAGCATCTGGGAGTAATATTCCCATGTGTCAAATCTCTGAGCTCCTGTCTCACCCACGCCAAGACACCTGGCCGCCAGACACACACACGGACTTGTCAAACCCTGACAATTCAGCGCAGAGGGCCTCTGGCCCCAGGTGGCCCCAGGGTGGAATGCTTCCCAGGGAAAATATCACATCCTATCCTTTCTCAGTGAACAATGATTACCAGAGGGAGCAGTCACTGGTTTACCTCCTTAGTGCCTGTACACACTCCTATGATCCTTTGGTGGAGCAATGTTGGAAAGGATCACAGTTCATACTTCTGGTGTGTTCACACTCATGTGCATCTATGTGTGTTTTCTCATAGACAAATTCTCTTGCTCCCTAAGCAAGACTATTCTTCCTTTTTTTTTTTTTTTTTAAGTCGGGGCTCACTCTAGCTCAGGCTGACCTGGAATTCACTCTGTATTCTCAGGGTGGCCTCGAACTCATGGCGATCCTTCTACCTCTGCCTCCTGAGTGCTGGGATTAAAGGCATGTGCCATCATGTCCAGCTTTCTTGCCATTTTTAAAATTTTTATTATTTATTTATTTGAGAGAGAGAGAGACAGAGAGAGAAAGAGGCAGATATATAGAGAGAATGGGCACGCCAGAGCCTCTAGCCACTGAAAACGAACTTCAGATGCATGCTCCCCTTTGTGCATCTGGTTTACTTGGGTCCTGGGGAATCCAACCAGTGTCCTTAGGCTTCGCAGGCAAATGCCTTAACCATGAAGCCATTTCCTCAGCCCTTTCTTGGCATTTTTAATAAGACTCATGACATGCCTTAGAAGGGGTAGTTTCTCTGCAGGCACAGTGTGCTGGAGAGGTTTTTAATGTGGCTCAGGTACTTCAGGCCTTTCCTGAGAATGCACTTTGGTTTAAATTCAAAGCTGACTGAACTCACCAGCACATGTTTCTCTGATGAATTGTTATTTATGTGAACTGACTGAGTGTTGTGATCTTCCCAACAGTCATTAAATCTGCCCCTTTACAATAACTGTTTATTCTCCTCATGTAGAATGAGCTAAATACATTAGCAACTTACTTTCATTATGATTGGGGGAAAGGAATAATAGCAAATCTTTAAAAAATTCTACCTCTAACATTATACAGTACTTCACTGGGTTCAAAAGTAGGAGAGACCTTTCTGCTAATTTACTGCTATGATAAATACTCAGCAAGTACTTAATAATGTTGGATACTTTTTATCTCAACAGCTACTGAAGGTTCAAATACACTGAAGGAAATTAGAAAAGATAAGAAAATGAGAAATCTTTGCCAATGATGGGAGCAAGATGTAGCCGATCACCTCTCAATGAACTTGCTTTATATGGGATATGTCAAAAAATTAAGTAATAAGAAATTGTTGTTTTTTTGATAAAGAAGCAATTTAGAGACTATATCTTTTCTCCCTTTGTACCCTATTGACCTATCATTAAATGTTTCTGAAATGAATGGCTCAGGGTTTTTCTGAATTTCAGAGCTAGTGAAAAGTATAAAGAAAAAAAAAACGTGTAAAACTTGTCCTCCAAAATGAATAAATCCAAAGTTTCTTAATCTTAGAACTCTTTGACAGTTTAAGGCACAGCATTCTTTGCTATGTGAGATATTCTGTTCCATTGGAGGAAGTTTAATATCAGCCTTGGTCTCTACCCAGTTAATGCAGGCAGTACCTCTCCTATCCCAATTGTTGATTGACAAAAACAAACAAACAAACAAAAAAAAACAGTCTCTAGAAATTACCAAATGTCTCTTGGGAAGAGAAATCAATCTATAACTCCTGACACATACTCAGACCTCCATTCTTTACAATCTGAAGAATACTCTACACATACAACATTTAGAATTGGGAATTACTTCAGGAAGCCCATTGTGAGGCTGGGATGGAAAGGTTATAAGATTTATCTGGGTGATGCACTCAGGAAGCATCCACAAGAGAATAGATGTAAGAGTAACACAGATTGGCTATATGTTTATTGACAGATTGTGGTAGTTTGAATGTGTGTCCCCCATAGACTCATGTGTTAAAACAGTCAAAGAGCCAGGTCAAAGAGGGTACCAACACATGATGTATTCATATGAAATATGTTGCTAATAATTATAAATTTAAAAAAGGACATGAGGTTAGCTGACTACCTGCAATGAGTTGTGCCACCTCTACCACATCTGCCAGGGCTCAGGAGAAACTGCAGGGAAAATGGGGACATGAACACTGCTCTTACTGCTAGCCTGACAACCAGACCCAGGTGGATGGTGACAGACATGGTGATCAATCAAAACCTATCAGAAATGAAACCCAGAGGCTATAGAGAACTCAACACTAAATCAGACTGCCAAAAGACCTGCCATGGCTCAGGGAACATTGAAGAAGAAGGGGCGGAAAGATTGTAAGAGACACAGAGTAGGTAGGAATATCCTGAGGTATGGTCCCCTGCTACTCCACAGAGACTGAATGGGGCCGTCATGACCCTACAGTGAATAGCATAAACCCACTAAGGAGGATCTCCAGGGTAACGGGAGCTGGAGCCAGGGGATAAAAGAAAATAACCTGTTATAATTTATACAAAATAATAATTAAGATTTAGAAAAAAAACATTACCTAGTTAGAACATGCACTCAGCAGTGGTAACTCAAAATTACATTTAACTCAGTAAGAAACGCTAAATAAACCATTTATGTAAATTTTTAAAAACTTGTGGAATGAGTCGTTTATTTATTTATTTATTTATTTATTTTTTTTTTTTTTGGGAAATGGGCCTTGGGTTTTGATTCGGGATTTATTGGTCCTCAGGGTTCTGATTGACGTAGAATAGAGCATCAGTATGGAGGCTTTCATCATAATGTTTTGTCCTCTTTAAGTTAGTTAATTTAATTCATTTCATTTTCAAACGGCTGGTCATACCTACAATGAGTTTCAAAATTCTTTACTCCTCTACAATTTATCTTATTTCACTTGTAATTTATCTGTATCCATAAAGCTTGTTTCAAATCTAATCTTTATTAAATTTTATAATAAATGTGAGAGAAACCTGTGTTACCTGTTCCACTCATTGTGCATTTTTGTGTCTTGATTACCATCTTTCTGAAACAAAAACAGACAGGAAAACATCTTCCTGGAGGTTGTCATGCGTAAGTCCCAAAGAAACCACTTTTGTTCTTCACTCTTGAAACCATATTCCTACTCCAGTTCCCTGTATTGTGGGGAAAAGGATCAAATGTGTGCTGTTGTGATTTGGCTAACAGTATTAGTTCATCAGCGTTTCCCTGCTTAACAGAGTCACTCCTTGGAAGGGGTGGGATGATGTATCTGTTCCTATTATCTTTTCCAAGAAACTACTGGAAGTTGTCAGAAACTTGAGACTGAGAGAGGAATGGAAGCAGCAAAAAGAAGCTCACATCTGTGTGGGGGGAAGGGGTGGTCATGGGAATCCATCCTATTTCATGTCTTATTGGCAACAAAATGAGGAGAGAAAGAGTTTATACCTATATAGATCCGCACTGGTTTACTTGTTTATTTTGTGCCATCTATAGCATATCACTTACATCTGGGGTTAATATTTGAAACCTTTGATTACCTAGAATTGAAAACAGAATGCAGAAGTCTTGAGGATTAGTTCCTTCCTGCTCTTACTAAGCTATCTGATTACCTGGAATGACTCCAGAAATCTGAATAAATTTCAGCATAAGATCTACTTATGTCACATACATGCGTACATAGATATAACAACATTATATGTAAAAATGTGAATTTTATTACATATATATGCCTAATAGTAAAGATAACTCTTAAGGCCGGGGAGATCACTCAGTGGTTAAAGGTACATACTTGCAGAGCTTGCTAGGCCAATTTCTGAGTCATTCACGTAAAGCTGGATGAACATTTGGTTATAGTAACAAGAGACAATGGCATGCCTATACACATACACTCACATGCACACACACACACACACACACACACACACACACACACAATGTTTTAAAAATGAAGATAATGCTAGTTTAAATAAAAAATGTAGAAAGACTACTTCATTTACTGTCTACTTGAAAGAGCAGAATTTAAATTCTAATAAGTTTTTTGGGATTTAGGATAATTCCATTATATGTTTAAGTATTGCTCATTTCACCAGAATAAAACTTGCATGAGTAGAAACTTCTCTTTTTACTCAACAAAACATAGAAAACTACTGCATGCAAAACAAAACAAAAGGTTTAAGAAAATGGCTGCTTTATTTGTTTGTCTGTCCTGTTCACAGAAAATTTGAAAAGATGTAATAAACCAAATAATTAAATAAAAGAATAAATGAGATTGGAGTTCTAGAAACTAGAGGAAATGTCACAAATAGGAGTACTGTCAGGGTCTGCATAGTTCTAAGGTCAAAGGTTCACACCAAGTACCAGCATGCATCAATCTGCCTCTGTGCATAGCATGTTTTCTGCGGTCATTACAAAGCTTCTCCTCAAAGCTGCAAACCAAGTCAAACCCTTTCCTCCCATCAGCTGTGTTTGGTGTTTTGTCCCAGCAATGTAAAGGTAATGACAAGTGCTCGCTCGAGCTCTGATGAGAATTTTCTTAATTTTTGTGAGGGTGTAAATTGATGAACAACCAAGAAGCCTGACTTATTAAAGATCCTCTGTCTCTTAAGTTTACCATACAGAGGACAGGGCTTCTAACACATGAGCCTTTGTGTGACATGTTTAAACCATAACAAACAAACCCTAAGAATTAATAACATGACTCTTCCTGGGAACCACTGCATGACTAGAAAGGGGATGGCACTCCCACAGAAAGTGAAGGGAAGGCTAAAGCTACAGAAACCTGTATAGTTTGATCTAACACTATCCTGGAAAGAGAGAGAAAGAGTAGGACTTGAATCAGAAATAAAAGCTTTTTTTTTATTTTATTTTATTTTATTTTATTTTATTTTATTTTATTTTATTTTTTTTTTTTTTTTTTTTTGCTGCAGTCATCCACTGGGCACTATAAAACTGCTCTTTAAGTGATCCAGCTTTCTGCTTCTGATGTTTCCTAAGTGTGTTAGTTACCATTCTCATTGCTGTGACAAGAAAGAAGAATTTATTTCCATTTAAAATTGGAGGATAGAGTCACCGTGGGGAAGACACAATGGCAGGACCATATAACAGGTTGCCTTCAGTCTACAGTCCACAAGCAGAGTGATGAAGGCTGGCACTGGGTTAATTTCTCCTTTTCATACAGTCCAGGATTCCTGACTTAGGGAGTGGCTCTTTCCACATTTAGGGTAGGTCTTCTCACCTCACCTAACAAAATCCAGAAAATCACTCACAGTCATGTCCACAGATTGTTCTCCATGACTTTAAATCCTATCAAATTAACAATCAAGATTAGCCATCACACTAAGCAAAGCTTTAAAATGGCAGGAAGAGCTTAATCTATATGAAGACTGGCCATCCAGATTGAATCGGATTCACACATTGGATTAGAATGATGCAGGCTCCCCAAGCCTTATCAACTGATAACACGGGCAACCCCAAGAGAAAGTCAGTGGAAAGATATCTGTTCAACTGTACAGGCCCACAACACCTTCCTCACTCTCCATAAATATTATCACATAGTGAGGTTGAAATGAATTACCTAAGTAAGTTTTTTTCCAAGTGCTATTCTGAAAGAAATTTCTGAGGTAAGTTTTTTTTTAAAAATATTTATTTATTTGCAAACAGAAAGAGACAGACAGAGAGACAGAGAAGAGGTGCACAAGGGCATTCTGCTGCTGCAAATGAACTCCATATGTGCCACTCTATGCATCTGACTTTATTTGGGCACTGGGGAATCAAACCTGGGCCATTAGGCTTTGCAAACAAATACCTAAGCCACTGAGCAATCTCTCCAACCCTGATGTAAGATTTTTTTTTCTTCATATGGTCTGTCCTAAATAGTTGATAATATCTGGAATCAAGGAAATAAGGTGTGTGGTTTTCATTGTGTCCTTTATAAAAACTGACAATGTGAGTTTGACATGGTGTCATACATCTTGAGTACCAGCTGTGGTGGTAGGCTGAGGTAGGAAAATGGCTGTGAGTTTGAGACTAGCTTTGGGCTATAGACTGAGTTCCAGCTCAGCCTAGGCCTAAGTGAGACACTGCCTCAAAAAAGACAAACAATGGCTCCTAATTAAAAAAAATGCTTCAGTGTATGGGACTATCCATTTAAGCTATCATAGGTACATAGATAGACAGATAAATAGATAGGTAGATAATATATTTAGATTGATACTAGATATAGATAGATTATATATAGATATAGATGTAGATAGATGATATATTTTTATTTATTTATTTATTTATTTATTAGAGACAGAAAGAGAGAGACAGAGAGAGAGAGACAAAGAGAGAAAATGGAACACCAGGGCCTCTAGCCAATGCAAACAAAGTCCACATGTATGTGCCCCCTTGTGCATCTGGCTTACATGGGACTTGGAGAATCTAACCAGGGTCCTTAGGCTTGGAAGGCATGCACCTTAACCACTAAGCCATCTCTCCAGCCCAATGATAGATATAGATAGATAATATAGCTACATATAGAAAGGAGATAGATGTAGATAGACAGATGGTAGTGAAACATATCGAGAAAGCAAATGACCATTCATTGGATTACTGCAGTGATTTTGAACAGCCTCCCAGATGGTGGTAGACACTGAAGAGACTCAAAATTCATCAAAGCAGAAAATCAAAGGCTGCTGAGAGCTCAACAGAAGAGGAGACTACTAACATTCCCTGTAAGGCTCAGGGAACATTGCAGAAGAGAGGCTGGAAAGAACAGAGGAGGCACAGTGAGGGAAGGTATATTTTTTGTTGTTGTTGAGATTAAATTAATAATTACTTATTTATTTTATTTTTTTTTAGTTTTTATTGACAACTTCTATACTTATGGACAATAAACCATGATATTTCCCTCCCCTACCCTTTTCCCCTTCAGAACTCCACTCTTCATCATATCTCTCCCTCTCTCCATTACTCTCTCTTTTAAATTGATGTCATCATCTTTTTCTTCTATTGTGAGGGTCTTGTGAAGGTATTGCTAGGCACTGCAAGGTCATGGATATCGAGGCCAATTTCTATCTGGACAGTTGCATTGTAAGCAGTGGTACCCTTCCTTTGGCTCTTACATTCTTTCTGCCACCTCTTCATCAATGAACTCTGTGGTAGTTTGAATATATGTCCCCCAATATATTCAGTGTTTTATTAGTTATAGTTTGTATCTGCAATCACCTTGCTAGAGGCAATGTCACTGGGGGCTGGTCTTAAGATGTTAATGGTGGGTTTGAGATTCCATTGTAAAGATATGCAAATGTGCCTAGCAGGAGTTCCTAAAGTGTGCTGTGTGACCTTTTGGCTGTAGTTTTGCTCTGTGTGCTGTGGTGGCTGGTTGGTTTCTCTCTCTCTCTGCTTGGCCCTGTGGAGAGCAGGCCACTTCTCTTGCCATTATGAAACTTCCCCTGGATCTGTAAGCTTCAATAAATAATATCCCTTCTTCCATAACTGTGCCTGGTCTGGAAGTTCATATCAGCGAACCTGAAGCTGTCTGCAACAGTAAAGTGGTACCAGAAGTGGGGGGTGAGATGAACCTGACTGTGTGAATATTCGTCTTTTGGAACCTTTGTTTTGGAGGAATGGGCATGGACTTGGTGCTTGCAACTAAAGATGCCTTCTGGAGTGGTAAGCCAAGTTTTATGGACTATTCTGATGAGAGTTTGAGAATGCTAAGTGCAGATAGCACTGAACTTCGAGGCTTGGCTTATGAGGTTTCTAAGGGGAAGGAAAGACTACAGAGGACTTTGTTGGAACTGGGCTACTGACATAAGGGATGGCTACGTTCTGCTATCCAGGCCCAAAAAGTTTAATCAAAGTTAAATTTGTAATGGACTGATGTGCTTGGCTGAAGATATCGGACTGAGATTTTAAGATTTTAAGTTGGAAAACCTCAAGCAAGTTAGAAGCAGAGGCACTGAGACTGGTTTAGCTGCTATTGTCAAACACATTAGCAATCTTAAGAAAGGTGAAAGGAAGATGGCCAGACTTGATTTACATTAAAACAATGGAAAGGATGCCTGAGGAAAGACTATTAAAAATGCAAATTCTTGGAAAAAGCTGACTGGAGAAGGAACCTGCTTTTCAAGGCTATGATTTATTTTGTCCCTGGATTAAGAATATGACTGTGTCCTACACACCTGGTATTAGTTTTAAAAATATAAAAAATACATAAAATGGTCATGAGTTGCACACGGTTCCAGGAGCCGCTGCTGAGATGCAGCATGAGGCAGGGCATAAAAACCCTCAGGAATAGGCTGGAAGAGCCTTTGGAAGATGGACTGTGGTTTGCATGGAGACCTAAAGATGTTTTGGATATACCAGGACTGTGCAAAAGGGCTACCATGGAGTGCAGTGTTGGCATGGAATAAAAGTTTTCCCTGGAGACTCTGCCCAGCTGGAGGGGCGGAATTGAAAACACTAAAGACTGTCAGTCTCTGGTTATATTGAACTTGAACTGCAAAAGTTTGATGACTACTGATGGTGGTTGAGTTTGCATTATTCTAGTCTCTCCTTGCTATTCCTTATACCAGTTAAAATATTTACTCTGTGCCTTTATATGTTGAAAGTATTTAACTTGTTTGATTTTACAGGACTATCTTAAGTTGGTCAAAACTGTGAGACCTTTTGAAATTGGACTGAATACAATTTACAATATGTGATAGTTATAAATCTATTGGGGGCCAGGAACTAAATATATTGGGGGCCGGGGCGGAATGTGGTAGTTTGAATATATGTTCCCCAATATATTCAGTGTTTTATTAGTTATAGTTTGTATCTACAATCACCTTGCTAGAGACAATGTCACTGGGGGCTGATCTTAAGATGTTAATGGTGGGTTTGAGATTCCATTGTAAAGATATACAAATGTGCCTAGCAGGAGTTCCTAAAGTGTGCTGTGTGACCTTTTGGCTGTAGTTTTGCTCTGTGTGCTGTGGTGGCTGGTTGGTTTCTCTCCCTCTCTCTGCTTGGCCCTGTGGAGAGCAGGCCACTTCTCTTGCCATTATGAAACTTCCCCTGGATAATAATATCCCTTCCTCCATAACTGTGCCTGGTCTGGAAGTTCATCTCAGCGAACCTGAAGCTGTCTGCAACAGTAAAGTTAAGCCTGGGAGGGAGTGAAAGAGATGTTTCAGTGCTAGACACTCCTCTGTCCCTTCTTCTCAGCACCATGTTGCCTTGTGGGTCATCCCAGTGGTCATCACCATCTAAACAGAAGCGAGAGTAACACCAATATATGAATATGAACATTAAGTGTAGTGCTTTTAGGGCAGTTTGGTGGGAATAATATATACATTTAGCCAGACAAGAACAGACTTTATACCTCTAAGGCTCATGACTTCCCCTGCCATAGTCTTTTGATTAGTCTTGTCTGTACCAGAAATGTATTCCCTCCCATAGAGTCGGCCTTAAGTCCAATTAGGGAGCAGTTGGTTTCCCCAAGAGCAGACATGCCAATATTCCATCCATTTGGTCATTTGGCTAGTCTGGCCAAACTTGAGGCTTCTGGTGTCCACTGTTTTCACTGCTGATGATTTCTGTCTCCCATAGGGCTGCATGTAGTGCAGTTTTTTCCAGCTTTCAGTTGGCCGGTCTACAGGGAGAAGGTTTTCTGCTCAGCACCAGACTGATTTTTCAGTGACCTTGCCACTCCAGCAAGTGAAGTCTTCAGCAATAGGGTCTTACCATCTGTTTCTCAAGGAAAACCAAGAGCCTTGGCAATAGCCTTTAATGTTTTGGAGGCTATAGGGATCTCCTGGCCAACAACTCACTGGAAGGTATCCCATCCCTGGCACTGAAAATTTTCTAGTAACAATCTATGGCTTCTGGATGTGACATTATTCAGAACAGTAGTTTTACAAATGTCTTATACAGACTATCTTGAGTTTTTATTGACCCCATGCCGCACCCTTCTTTTACACATTCTCTTCCCTGGCCTCACTTAGGTCTTTCCCCTCCCTGTAATCTGTTCTTCTATTTTCATATATACAATACCATCCTCTTAAGTCCTTCCCTCTCCTCCCTCCTTTATAGCCATTTTCTTTTTCTTTTTTTTTTTTTTTTTTTTTCCAAGGTAGGGTATCACTCTAGCTCAGGCTGACCTGGAATTCACTGTGTAGTCTCAAGCTGGGCTTGAACTCATGGCAATTCTCCTACCTCTACCTCCAAAGTGACAGGATTAAATGTGTGAGCCACCACACCCAGCTCCTTATAGCCTTTTTAAGCTTACTGGCCTCTGCTACTGATTTTTGTTTCCAGCTCATCCACAAGTCTATACATTTGTACCTAGGATCCACATATGAGAGAGAACATGTGATGTTTGGCTTTCTGGGCCTGGGTTACCTCACTTAGTATAATCCTTTCCAGTTACATCCATTTCCCTTAAAATTTCATAATTTCATTTTTCTTTACCACTGAATAGAACTCCATTGTGTAAATGTACCCACATCTTTATTATCCATTTATCTGTGGAGGAACATCTAGGCTGGTTCCATTTCCTAGCTATTGTGAATAGAGCAGCAATAAACATGGTTGTGCATGTATCTGTAAGGTAGTGAGAAGAGTCATTTGGATATATGCCTAGAAGGGCTATAGCTGGATCATATGGTAAATCTATTTTTAGCTGTCTCAACAACCTCCACAATGATTTCCACAATGGCTGGACCAGATTACATTCCTACCAACAGTGTAGAAGGGTTCTTCTTTTTCCACATCCCTGCCAACATTTATTGTCATTTGTTTTCTTGATGGTAGGAGTGAGATGGAATCTCAAAGTAGTTTTAATTTGCAATCCCCTGATGGCTAAGAATGTAGAATAATTTTTTAGATGTTTATATGCCATCTGTATTTCTTCTTCTGAGAACTCTCTATTTAGTTCCATAGCCCATTGTTTTGTTTATTTATTTCAGAGTGACAAACAGAGAGAGAAAGAGGCAGATAGAGAGAGAATTGGCACGCGAGAGCCTCCAGCTATTGCAAACAAACTTCAGATGCATGTTCCACCTTGTGCATCTGGCTTACATGGTTCCTGGGTAATCAAGCCTTGAAATGGGGTCCTTAGGCTTCATAGACAAGTGCTTAACTGCTAAGCCATCTTTCCGGGCCCATTACTTGATTGTTTATTCTGGCTATTAATCCTCTGTCAGATGTATAGCTAGCAAAGATGTCCTTTGTTGTACAAAAATTTTGTAATTTCATGAGATCCCTCTGGTTGATTAGTGCTTTTATTTCCTGACCAATTTGGGTTATATTCAGAAAGTCCTTGCCTATGCCAATATGTTGACGGGTTTCCCCTTCCTTTTCCTCTACCAATTTCAGAGTTTCATGTCTGATATTAAGGTCCCTGATCCACTTGGACTTGTTTCTTGTGCATGGAGAAAGACAAGGATCTATTTTCATCCTTGTATATATAGATATCCAGTTTTCCCAGCACCACTTGTTGAAGAGGCTGTCTTTTCTCCAATGAATATTTTTGGCATTTTTGTCAAAAATCAGAAGGCTGCAGACGCCTGGATTAACATCTGTGTCCTCTATTCTGTTTGATGGATCTACATGTCTGTTTTTTTGACAGTACCATATTTTTTTTGTTAATATGGCTTTATAATATAGCTTAAAAATCAGGTATGGTGATACCAACAGCCTGATTTTTGTTGCTCAGAATTGTTTTGGTTATTTGAGGATTTTTGTGCTTCCAAATGAATTTTAGGATTGTTTTTTCTATTTCCATTGGAATTTTAATGGGGATTGCATTGAATGTGTAGATTGCTTTTGGTAACATTGACATTTTCACAATATTGATTCATCCAATCCAAGAACATGAAATGTCTTTCCATTTCCTTGTGTCTTTCTGCAATTTCTTGCTTGAGTGTTTTAAAGTTCTCATTCTAGAGATTCTTTACTTTCTTGGTTAAGTTTATTCCAAGGTACTTTTTATTTATTTATTTATTTATTTATTTATTTATTTATTTATTTATTTATTTTTGAGGCGATTGTGAATGGGAGTAATTCCCTGATTTCATCCTCTGCATGCTTGTTGTTAATATATAGGAAAGCTACTGATTTCAGTGTGTTTATTTTTTTTATGCTGCTACATTGCTGAAAGTATTTATCAGGTCTATCAGTTTGCTGGTAGAGTCTTTAGGGTCCTTTATGTATAGAATCATATCATCTGCAAATAATGATAATTTGATCTCTTCCTTTCCAATTTTGTATCCCTATATTGCTATAGCTAAGACTTCCAGTACTGTATTAAATAAAATGGGGACAGTGGACACCCTTGTATTGTTCCTGAATTTAGCGGAAAAGCTTCAAGTTTTTCCCCATTTAGTATTATGTTGGCTGTAGGTTTGTCATAAATAGCTTTTATTATGTTGAGATATGTACCTTCTATTCCCAGTTTCTGTAATATTTTTACCATGAAGGGATGTTGGATTTTATTGAATGCTTTTTCCGCATCTATTGAGATAATCATGTGATTTTTTTACATCAGACCATTTATATGATGTATTACATTTATTGATTTTCATATGTTGAACCATCCCCGCATCTCTGGGATAAAGCCTGCTTGGTCAGAGTGAATTATCTTTCTGATATATTCTTGTATTCTGTTTGCCAATATTTTGTTGAGAATTTTTGCATCTATGTTCATGAAGGAGATTGGTCTGTAATTTTCTTTTTTGGTTCTGTCTTTGTCTGGTTTTGATATCAGGGTAATGCTGGCTTCATAGGAGTTTGGCAGAATTCCTTCCTTTTCTATTTTATGGAAAAGTTTGAGAAGCAGTGGTGTTAGTTCTTCCATGAAGGTCTGGTAAAATTCACCAGTGAATCCATCTGGACCTGGACTTTTTTTAGTTTGGAGACTTTTTATAGCTGCTTGGATCTCCGTACTTGTTATAGGTCTATTTAAATGGTTTATCTCATGTTGATTTAATTTTGGTAAGTCATATGAATCAAAGAAATCATCCATTTCTTTCAGATATTCAAACTTAGAGGCATATATAGTCTGAAAGTATGTCTTTATGATTTTCTCAATTTCTTTGGGTATCTGTTGTAATGGTGCCTTTCATCTCTAATTTTATTAATTTTTGTCTCTTCTCTCTTCTGGTCAGAGTTACTAAGGGTTTATCAATCTTGTTTCATAGAACCAACTGTTAGTTTCGTTGACTTTTTGGATTTTTTTTTTTTTTTGGTTTCTATTTCATAATTTCTGCCCTAATCTTTACTATTTCTTCCCATATACAGATTTTTGGTTTGCCTTATTCTTCTTTTTCCAAGGTGCTAAGGTGAAGCATTAAATTGTTTACTTGTAAACTCTCTAATTTCTTAACATAGGCCCTTAGAGGTATAAATTTCCCTCTTAATACTGCCTTCATTGTGTCCCAAAGGCTTTTGGTATGTTGTATTCTCATATTATTTGATTCTATGAATTTATTGATTTCCTTTTTTATTTCTTCAATGACCCATTTAATCATTCAATAGTGTACTGTTTAGTCTCCATGAATTTCTGTATGCTCTGTAGTTCTTCTTGTTGCTCATTTGCAGTTTAATCAGATAGAGTACAAGGGATTATTTCAATTTTCCTGTATTTGTTAAGATTTGCTTTGTGTTTTAATAGCTGGTCTATTTTAGAGAATGTTCAATATGCTTCTGAGAAAAATGTATGTTCCGCAGTATTTTGATGGAATGTTCTGTATATATCTGTTAGATCTGTTTGTTCCATGACATCATTTAATGCAGATGTCTCTCTGTTTATTTTTTGCCAGCATGACATATCAATTGATGAAAGTGGAGTATTAAAGTCACCCACTACAATTGTGTTTGGTGTAATATCTGACCTTAAGTCTAATAGTGTTTGTTTGATGAAATTGGGAGCCCCCATTTTAGGTGCATATACATTAAAGGGCTGTAATGTCCTCCTGTTGGAGTGTTTCTTTAATTAGTATAAAATGACCTTCTTTATCTTTCCTCACTAATGTTGTTTGGTATCTATCCTGTCAGGTGTTAGGATAGCAACTCCTGATTTTTTCCTAGGCCCATTTGCTTGAAGTACTATTTTCCATCCTTTCACCCTAAGGTAGTGTATATCTTTTATTGAGAGATGAGTTTCCTGGAGGCAACAAGTGGCAGGATCCAGTCTGCAAGCTTATGAATTTTGGTTGGGGCATTGAGGCCATTGATATTAAGAGTTATTATTGAAAGGTATGCATTTATTCTTGCCATTTTTCTTGTGTTGTAGTGCTTCCTGCTTTGCCTTTACTCACTTGTTTTAACTGTTATTTGAGTATGGCTTATTTTTTCCTATTTCTTCCTGTGTATTTTTTGCTTTCTTTTCAGTGTGAAGGGTTCCATCAAGTATTTTCTGTAGAGCTGGTTTAATTCTCATAAATTCCTTTATCCTGTTTTTTGTTGTGAAATGTCCTTATTTCTCCATCAATTTGGATAAGATAGCTTTGCAGAATAAAGTAATCATAGTTTACAGCTGTTACCTTTCAGAACTTGGAATACATCATTCCAAGCCCTTTTGGCTTTTAAAGTTTGTGTTGAGTAATTTGCTGTGATCCTGATGGGCTTGAATTTGTAGGTGACTTGCTTTTTCTGTCTAACTGCTTTCAATATATATATTTTGGTTTGTGTGTTTAGTAGTTTAATTATAACACTTCAAGGAGAGGTTCTTTCCAGGTTTTGTCTGTTCGGTGTTCTAAAAGCTTCCTGTATCTGTGTTGGCATTTCTTTCCCAATTTGGTGAAATTTTTATTCTATGATTTTGTTGTAAATGCCTAATAAGGCTCTGGATTGAAGTTTTTCTTCTCCCTCTACTATACCCTGAATTCTTATGTTTGATCTTTTCATAGAGTCCCAGATATCTTGAAATTCCCATTAATACCTTCCTATCAGCTTATTCTTCTCTTTGTTGGACTGTATCAGGTCTGCCACCTGGTCTTCTAGTTTAGATATTCTGTTCTCTCCTTCATCCATTCTACTGGTGATACTTTCCACAGAGTTTTTTATTTGACTGTGTTCTTCAGAGCTAGAATTTAAGCCTGGCTTTTCTTCAGTATTTCTATTTCCTTACTCATGTCTTGTAATGACCTCCTTATTTCATTAAGCTGGTTTCCTGTGTTCTCTTTCAGGAGTTTGTTTTCTTGTTTAATTCCTTTTCTTTGATTCCTTTCATTTCTTCTTTGATTTCTTTGAGTATAGATACATCATTCTTTTAAATCTTTGTCAGGCATTTCATCTAAAACAGTCTCATTGGTGATCATTTCTGATGGATTTCTAATTTTTTGGTGGGATTGTATTGTCTTGATTCTTTGTGATTTTTGCATTATAATGTAGTGACTTTTCCATCCTGAATTAATTTGATGCTTGAGTTTTCTACTTATCTGCAGAGTTCTTAGATGTGGTGATCCACCTTTATATACTTGCAGGATATACCAATCCAACCGCAAAAGTAATCCTAGGTGTTGAGTTTGCCTGCTAAGCAGATATTCTAGTGGACTGGGTGGAACAATTTACTGACAATTTCTAAACTTCAACTGAGAAATATACACATTCAATAAAAACCAGCACAGAGTATAAAAGTGTGGGGATCAAAACAAACAGATAGTCTTATAAAGCCAAAATCCCTGAAGGTGTGTGTTGCTCTACACTCTTAATCCTGTCATCTGGGAGGTAGAGAATTCTGCTCTGAATTGTGTTCCAGGTCAGCCTGGATCTGAATCAGACCCTGCTCCCAGTAATGACAGAAGCAAAAGACAAAGGCCCTATAAATCTGAAAACATTAAAGGCAATGATATTCAACTCCAAAATACAGCTTATTTGAAAATGGTAAAGCCAACCAAAAATATGTAACCCATAACCTTCCCTGACATGGGAAGAGAGATTAGCACTTCCAATGCAGGCCTATGTACCTGTTTTTGTTTTTGTTTTGTTTTGTTTTGTCAGTCAACATCATTAACTTTTGGGGTGGCTTCCAATCTCACCAATCCTGAATGCCCACCTTGATCCCTTCGAGTTGTGCCATGGAGCTGGAGTTCTGTTCAGCTGTGCTGGATGCACTGCTGCCAGGGGCTGAATGCCAGGGGTTCGAGATTCTGATGGTTGAGGGTTGGGGGATGGGGGGGTGCAGGAAGCCTGGGGTTGCTCACTCAGTCCCACCTGTATCCCTTTCAGTAGCTGGTCTCAGCTCTCTTTTTTTCAGATTTCTTGACTTTGCAAGGAGGCTGATGAGGTTGGAAAGTCCTCTTGTTTGGTCTCTGCTGCTGCTGTTCAGTGTGCCCTGTGGGTGGTGCTGGGTACGTGCAGCGCAAGAATCAGGGCCATAAATGTATTAGTGGAATTCTGGCCATATTCTTCCTTTCTGGTGGATCTTGGTTTCTCCTGCTTCTCCACTGTGTCTAAGAAAAACCAATACTCCCGCACTTTTCAGAAGAAGAGAGTATTTTGCTGTGGTTTTGCTTAAATCCCTCCCTAGGCTGGTTTGGCATGGTTCCTATGCTGCCATCTTACCTGGAAGTCAGGAACGTATATTCTGAGGCATTGTTTCCCCCTGCCCACACAGGGTCTAAGTAGTAGAACCATAAGCCCACAGTGATTATTGATACCCTAGTGAGGGGTCACTCTGGGGAATGGAAACAGGGGAGAGGAAACATAAGAGGATAATCCGATGGGAATATGATCAATTTACAATGTGTTCATATGTTAAAATTCCCAATAGAATTAAAAAAAAAAAAAAAAAAAAGAACAGCCTTCCAAAGCTGATTAAGATGCTAGCTAAGTGTTGTGCACCCATTGCTTTATCCTCTGGGTTTCCCTTTCTTGTTGCTTGAATGAATTCATATGATTGGGTAGATGCCACTGCACCAAGCTGCATCTTACATAAGTTAAAAACAATGTGTTGCAGTCAGGTTTGCTTTGCTGGCAAAAATCACCCAACCAAGAGCAGCTTTTGGAGGGATAAAGGGTTTATTTTGGCTTATAGACTCGAGGGGGCACTCCTTAATGGCAGGGGGAAATGATGGCATGAGCAGAGGGTGGATATCACCCCCTGACCAACATAAGGTGGACAATAGTTACAGGAGAGTGTGCCAAACACTGGCAAGGGGACACTGGCTATAATACCCATAAACCCTCCTCCAACAACTGCCTCCAGGTGACGTCAGTTCCCCAATATCCATCAGCTGGGAACCTAGCATTTAGAACACTTAAGTTTATGGGGGATACCTGAATCAAACCACCACACATGGTAAAGTGCTAGTCTCTCTATAGTCCTATGTGCTTCTTAAATATTCTTCTCACATTGTCTTTACTTAACTTCATGCTATATTCCTTCCCTCTTTTATTGTTTAAATACAAAGTAATAAATTAAACATACTCATTTTATTTTCTCTTTTCTTTTTTTCCTTTTATTTTCTTTTCTCTTTCTTTCTTTCTTTCTTTCTTTCTTTCTTTCTTTCTTTCTTTCTTTCTTTTTTGGAAAAGGTGCTAGAGATTGAGCCCATGGTCTTGGCACATGTTTTGCAAACACTCTACTGCTGAGCTCCATTCCCAACTCTAAACTTTCTTCCTTTTTTAAAATTAAAAAAATTATTTATTATTTATGAGAGATAGTGAGAATGGGCAAGCCAGGGCCTTCAGCCACTGTAAACAAACTCCAGTTACATGAGCCACCTTGTGCATCTGGCTTACTTGGGTCCTGGGGAATCTAACCTGGGTCCCTTGGCTTTGCAGGCAAGTGCACTCCTACAGCACTCTAAATTTACTTTCTAAACAATATTGTTTTAAAACTTTTTGTTGTCCCAAACCTTTAATATAATATTAAGGCTTTACAGTTTGGATCGCTTTTCAGACTATTCAAAGCCCCTCCCCAATTTCTTTTTTTTTTTTTTTTTAAATTTTTTTATTTTTATTTAAGAGAGAGAGAGATACAGAAATAGGCAGGTAGATAGAGAGAGAGAATGGACATGTCAGGGCCTCCAGCCACTGCAAATGAACTCCAGACGCATGCATCCCCTTGTGCATCTGGCTTACATGGGTCCTGGGGAGTTGAACCGGGATCCTTTGGCTTTGCAGGCAAGCACCTTAACTGCTAAGCCATCTCTCCAGCCCCCAATTTCTTAAAGAAGCACAAACCCCTGATATAGCTTTCCTTCATTCCTCTGTATTCAGTAATTCTTTTTCTTTTTTCCCATTTTTGTATTTTTCCTTTTTGGTCTGGCCTCACTTCCACTCGCATACTGGAAAGTTTCCTCCAGCCATTGCTAGAACATTCTTTCCACCTTCTCCTGAGGATCGGTTAGCAACTATGAGGCTAGTCAGCAGGGAAGGGAACACAGGGTTAGGGTTTAGCAGCTTCCTCCAAACTGCCAGACCCACAGATGATCTCTTTAGTCACATACCCTCATTCCTCAACGTGGCAAAAATGTCTATGAATCCTATGAATATCTATGTGGAAAAATATCTATGAAGAGAAACAGAAGTAGTGTAAAGCAATAAGAGAAGTGCCTCACAACCAGTTCTATATAAGATTGGCAAGTCTTTGGAGGGGTTCTGGCTAGCACATGCTCCCTGTTCAAAGATCCAGTTACAGTGTAATTTACAGAAGGCTGGGTACCAGGAAATATGCCAATAGCATTTGTAGCCCACCCCAAAGCATGATTTCCAGAGCATACTGGATGAGCAGTGCCTTTGCCTTGGTCAGGAAGCCACCTGGTGATTTTCCCAAGGGGAGAAATGGTCTGTTTTTAGACTGATTTTGAAATCATGAAATTCTTATCATAAATGTAAGAAAGAGTATATGAAGTCTGGGGTCAGATCACTCACTGGTTTCAGGAGTTCTGAATAGAGTTATCGTGCTCTGAAGCAATAAGGTGAGAAGAGATTGTGGTTTCATACTGGTATTTGAATTTTCTATATCTGTTTGCTTGAGAAAGACGCTTATCATTATTGGAATGTCTAAAGAATCGACAGAGTTGTTTTCCTTTTTGAAAATACAATTTTTGAAATAGAAAACTTTAGAACGGAAAACGCTAGCCACATAACTTAAAAATATATTTTATATGACTTTTTAAAAATCTGGTAAGAAATACCAACCCAAAGGTTCACTTTGTATAATTCGTCTTTCATACTCCAGCAACATATTTAAATATAGAAAAGCCTTCATTTTGGCAAGAGGTAAAAAGGAAAAAAAAAGATAAAAGATCCTCTGCCGTGTGATATCCCATGATACTTTCCTCAGTCCTTAGTCACATTGTACTTTTGGCTGCACCCCAGGAACCACAACCCTCAATTACATTTGCTTTCAGACATGTGGAAGAAACACATGCTAAAACAATTAACAAAATTATGACATTTGCATTTTTCCCCTGACTGCCAGTCCCTGCGATTCTTCAGCTTATGATTCCAGGGAACCGAAACAATTATCGTCAATCAACCTGACCGCATTTATCCTTACCTCGCGCTTTGAAAATGTCACCAAGTAAAATAAAGCAGTTTTTCCATAAACTAAGCACACTCCACCCTCTGTTTGGCAGCCAGAACCCCACATGACCATGGCAGGAAGGCAACGCAAGAATCTCCTCCCTGGACCGCTGAACCCCACAAACAGCCAACTGCACTTTGGTAACTAGTAGCTTTGAGCTGTTTTGTTGGCCCTACACTTCTTATTTCTCCTCCCTAGACAGGTTTTCAAGCTCACCAATGGAAATGGGACAACCTTTGCATAGAAAGCAAACTTTTCACAGCATTAGGAGATTAGCAGCAGTGACAAATACACCTCCCCTGTTAGCCCATGTGTCATACATGGTCTTTAAGAAGAATGAGAGTGAAGTGTTTTTGTTTATGTCCCCATATGCAATGTATCAGCAGGACTTGATAATGGTTCACCATTGAGTTGATGTGTTTAAATTCCACAGGCATTTGCTAATCACCTATTTACTAAGCACACATGAATAAGACATATAGCCCTTGTGCCCGGGAAGGTCATAGAATGGCAGGGAGGATAAGCCTACATGTTATCACTAGCATCTAAGGAGGTAAGGTTATAACCAAGCCAGCTAAAACCCTGTATGAAGCCCAGACGAGGAAGAAACAGGCTCCATCTGGAGTCCCAGCAGCCTGTTGCTCTGACACAGCCAAGGGACATCTTTGATAATTGTGCTATTTGTGGCACGTTTTCCTTTCCAGATCTTCTCTGTGCCTTCTTCCCCTGGTTCTTGCCCCAGGAAGCTAACCTCATCAGAAGATTTGCCCCTTGACTAGGGAACAAAAGGGTGAGGGTAAAGAGCTCATATGCCTTAGACTGGGTGATTCCCCCGCCCGCCCCGCATGCCATAGATGCACAGCACCTTCTTGTCACAGGCACAGCCTACAGTAGGGCCCCTCTCATGAGACCCTCACTTCAGGTGCCCTCCATGCTCCTCTGGCTCCATTCAGCCAAGACACTCGCTATCCTTTGTATAGCCTGAATCTTGCATATAGATATTTGTAAGTCATAGAAGACCATCTCTGGTTGCCTGGTCTGAGAGCTTTCTCCATTCTTTCAGGACACTGGTGGCTACAGTCCTCCCAGCCCTCTTAGAGGTGTGGATTCAACCAGCTCAGTGTGACACATAGAAACGTCTCCTAGAAAGAAGAGTGGGGCTTCATCAGCTACAAAGCAAACCTATCTCAAATGACCACAATTAGGTGACCACAAATGGGCCACAGAATCTAGCTGACCTCCCCTGGAGAACAGGACAGAGGAAATTCATTTAACTGTTAATCTTTTTTTTTTTTTTTTTTGGTTTTTCGAGGTAGGGTCTCACTCTGGCCCAGGCTGACCTGGAATTAACTATGTAGTCTCAGGGTGGCCTCGAACTCTTCAGCGATCCTCCTACCTCTGCCTCCCGAGTGCTGGGATTAAAGGCGTGCGCCACCACGCCCAGCTAACTTTTAATCTTTAAAAAAAATATTTTATTTATTTGCGAGAGAAAGAGATTTCATTTGAGAGAGAGAGAGAGGGAGGGAGAGAATGGGTGTATCAGGGCCTCTAGCCACTGCAAACAAACTCCAGATGCGAGGCACCACGTTATGTGAGTACTGGGGGAATCGAACCTGGGTCCTTAGTGTTCACAGGCCAATGGATTAACAGCTAAGCCATCTCTCCAGCCCATAACTTCATTTAAAATATGTATGTCTTCCCTACACCTCAAAAACTGAATTCCTTGGGGCTTGGCAAATGGCTCCGTGGGTAACATCGCTTCCCTTGCAAACATGAAGGCTGGGATTGAAGGAGCCTAAGACTGACTGAGTTTGATTCCTCAACACCTACGTTAATAGCTAGGTGTGGTCATGCATATCTGTAATTCCAGTGCTGTGGGAGCAAAGACCAGAGAATCATTGGTTCTTGCAACTGTGGTAGGCTCCAGAATCAGTGAGAGTCCATGTCAAGAAAAAATGTGGGTGTGTGTATATCAAATGATCATGTGAGTCAGAATAACTTCCTAATTGATGGGTACAATTTCTGGTAATCTTTAAATGTTTCTTTCTTTCTTTCTTTCCTTCTTTCTTTCTTTCTTCTTTTCTCTCTCCTTCCTTCCTTCCTTCTTCCCTCCCTCCCTCCTTCCCTCCCTCCTTCCTTCTCTCCTTCCTTCCTTCCTTCCTTCCTTTCTTTCTTTCTTTCTTTCTTTCTTTCTTTCTTTCTTTCTTTCTTTCTTTCTTTCTTTCTTTCTTTCTTTCTTCTTTCTTGATTTATTGGTCTCTTCTAGGCTGGGTCTCACTCTAGCCCAGGCTGACTTGGAACTCACTTTGTTGTTCCAGGCTGGCTTCAAACTCACAGTCATCTTCCCGCCTCTGCCTCCCACGTGCTAGGATTAAAGGTAAGCTCCACCATACCTGGCCTAAAAGTATCTCATTGGCCTGCTGTTTTATTTCATACAGTGTCAAATTTCAGATTCTGCTAAAAGCTCTGCCCAAAGTAAATGCTTGTGTAGATTTCATGAGACTTCTTTCTCCCATAAATTAATTTCATTTGCAGTTAAATCATGATCATATTTCTGGTTTTGCATGGAAAGGAGCCATCCATATGAGCGGCTCCTCAATCAAAACGACACATGAGGCAGGTGTGGTGAAGAGGCAGGTTTGGAGGTGTACATCTATAACGCAGGCACATAGGTAGGCAAATACAGCACAAGTTCAAGGCTCTTCTGTGCTACATAGTGAGTTCCATATCAGCAAGGGATACAGAGTGAGGCTCTGACTTAAAACATAACAAAAACAAAAACATAAAAACATGAACGTGTGTATGTAAAAGTTACGTGTCAAATGTTCATCAAAGTTTTGCTTCTAAAAGAATATGAGCTCAGAAACTAACCACAGGAAACAGTTCCATTGAGGCGGGGGTGGGGGAGCTCTGGCCTCATACCACGTCCTCATGGCTGCCTTATAGAACTGTTCATGCTAGCTGCCTGCCGGCTATCCATTACACGTTCTTTTCCTTGCTGTGTCAATGGGAAGATGATCTCACACTTAGGTGACCATTTTCACACTAGATGCTATGTGTGGATTCATATAAAATGCCCTTGATCTTCATATGCTTGTAAAGTCTTAGAAGCTAAAACTTTTCTGCTTAAAAGCTTGTAGAATTATGAGGAAAGCTAAAAGAAACCGCTTAATGAGTCAAACAGCCATTAAAAATTAATTATTCTGCTCAATATCTTAGGCATTCAGGAAATAAAAATGGAAACTACAGTGAGATCTAGGGAGAAGTTTTGTCCGTCAGTTAAGTGCTTGTCTCACAAGCATGATGATCTGAACGCCATCCTTAGAAGCCACATTAAAAAAAAATACTAAGCTGGGCATGGTGGCACTTGCTTGAAATCCCAGTGCTGGAGCTAGAGAAAGACTGATCCCTGGGGTTCTCTGGCCAAACAGTATAGCCTAATTGGTGACTTCCAGTCCAATGAGAGTCTTGGTCTTTTTTTTATTTTAATTTTTATTTTTTAGTAGAGACAGAGCTAGGGAGGGAGACAGAGAGAGAGAGAGAGAGATAGAAAGAGAGAGAATGGGCATGTCAGGGCCTCCAGCCACTGCAATTGAACTCTAAATGCATGCACCACCTTGTGCATCTGGCTTATTTGGGACCTGGAGAATCGAACCTGGCTCCTAGGCTTCACAGGCAAGCACCTTGACTGCTAAGCTTCTCTTTAGCCCGAAACTTGGTCTTAATAAAAGTGTGACCGCTTTCCTGAGAATGATACTTAAAACTGTCCTTTGGCCTTCACATGTACATATACACATGTGTACACATATACCCATACACACATGTGCCTGAATACACATGGACATACATACATACACAAAACATGCATAGAAATTTGTTTTAGAAACTATATCAAGGGTCCATCTTACTCCAATCAGAATGGCCAATATCAAATAACAACAACAACAACAACAAATGCTGGTGAGAATGTAGAAAAAAAAGAAACCCTTATATTCTGTTTGTATTAAGAATATAAATTAGTATGTCCACCCTGGAAATTAGTATAGCAGTTCCTCAAAAACTGAAAATAGATAGAACATGTGATCAAGCTATACCAGTCCTGGATATTTTACCCAAAGTAAATGAAGGCATTCAGCAGATAAAGGCTTAACTGCATAGCCATGTTTGCTGTGGTAGTAGTCACCTAATTAAGAAGTAGAGTCAGACCATGTGCCCACAAATCAATGAGTGGATAAAAACAGGGAGTATATACACAATGGAGTATGATTTTGCAGAAAAGAAAAAATGAGATTATGTCATTTGCATAAAAATGGATGGGACATCGTGGAGGATATTTCCAATGGCAGCCATCCTGTTAAACAAAATATACCAGACACAGAAAGATAAGTATCACATAATTGCTCTAATATATGGAAACTAAAAAATAAAGCTAAGGGTTAGGGATGTGGCTCAGTAGTAGGGGCTTACCTTGCATGTTCAGAGCCCTCATTTTCATTCCTTGAGACTGAAAAAAAAAAAAAAAAAGATAAAAGTGAAAAAGAAAGATTGCCAGAAAACAGGAGAGAGACTATTAGAGAAGGAGATTAGCAGGCAGGAGGACAAGGGAGAGCATGAGAGTGTAGATGGCAGGCGGACATGGTGAGAGTATAGTATCTGCACGTATGGGAATGTCGCAGTGAGCCCTTTGATTTGTGCAATTCATGCGCATTACAGCTATCACGTACAATATCCTTTAAAATGTAAATATCAACATACACCACCCGGGCTTCATGGGGCAGCCAGATACTGAGAGTGCTGGGGAACCAGATCAAGAACTTACGTGTACGAAGTGACGACCGTGACGACTGAAGACCTAACGCTGCTCTCTGTGACCTTGTTTTCCTAATTACTCTTCTTGGCGTGCCTTTTTCCAAGACAGAGTGGCCTCTGTTTTCCCCTCAAAATCCCTACTTGAGGGCTGGAGAGATGGCTTGGTGGTTAAGGCGCCTGCCTGCTAAGCCTAAGAACCTGGTTCCAATCTCCAGGTCCCACAATTAGCCAGTTGCAGTGACACGAGGGTGCAATGCCGCACTTGACCACAAGGGGGCGCACACATCTGGATTTCGTTCACAGCAGCTGAGACACTGCTGGCGCGCCCATCTCTGTCTGTCTTCCTCTCCCTCTCTCTCTGTCTCTCTCTGTCTTTCTCTGTCTCTCTCCAAAAAATAAATAAATAAATAAAAGTGTACTTCATGAACACAGGCCTCATTGTCTCTAAAGCACAAACCATGGTGATATGCTCAAGTCATCTACTACTTTCATTTGGCATAGAATCTGCAAAAAATGACACATGGATTCTGACAGAATTGTTAACATGGTAAGATAAAGGACTCTTCGGTTATCCAAGAGCTCTGTGAGGTCAGGGATTCTGTCCCAGCTTTGTGGCTCTACTAGCTACAAAAGCAAAACAGTGCACATGGCATTACACCATGACGCACTGAGCAGCGGGGAGACGGAAGACCTGGATTGGAATATGCCTGAGCTGACTTGCCCGGGGCTTCCTTCAGGTCAGGCTTGCTGCCCAGTGTTATTATTAATTATCATTATCATTAGTAGCCCTGCCTTTCCTTTCTTGACCGTCTTGGCCTGATAGTATGTTACACCCACCCTACTCCTCATCTACAGACACTGCTTTGTGGTCTCCTCTCAAAGAAGAGAGTGGGAAGGGGAGTGGGTAGTGCTCAAACCCAGCTCACTGCTGTCAGGCTTGGGATCTTGGCAAACCCTCAACCTGGCAGATTAGTAAATGTCTTAGTCCGTTTGGGCTGTAACAAACAACAACAACAATAAAAAAACAAAAACATGAAATGCGTAGGTCACCAACAACAGTAATGTATGTCTCATACTTTGAGAAGCTGGGAAGCCCAAGATGAAAATGCAGGAAGATTCAGATTGTAAAGAAAGCCTGTTTCTTGTCCACATCTGTCTTCAGGCTAAATCTTCACATGGTGGAAAGGGGGGAGGGGTGGCCCTGGGGTCTACTTTATCAGCACATGCATCTCACTCATGAAGGTGCCACTCTCCCATTATCTCACCGCCCCCCCCTCCAATATCCCTCATATTAGGGATTATTTTACAATATATCGATGTGAGGGACACACACATTCAACATGTAGCAGCAATCCTTGCTCAGGGGTATAATGGAAATCATGTCGTGCACCTATCTACCTACCACGCCTGGACGGCAGTGTGAATTCCCTCTCCCTTCTCATCCCCCGCATGTGTGAACAGAAGATAGTCCCAGCATGTACTTCCCGGGGAGACTGTGCTATGGCTATAGGGAGAGGCCTGGGGCCCTGCTCTGCAAAATGATTTCTTCAGGCCTCAGGAAGAGAAGGGGCCCTAAGACTCCTGATTACAGTCCTTAGCCGTAATCATTCAATTACACCCTTTTATGTTCTATTTTACTGCATCTGAAAGGGGCAGGGCTATCTGGATATCTAATAGCTACTTTTACCAGGAGGTGAGCTACTAAAAATAGTCAGTCTGTGGGCGGGCTTCCAGGAAGTGCTGCGCTTGCTAGAGCCTCACTGCAGGTGCTAATCAGCCCTTCATCTCAATCACTTACCCACGCTGCTTTTAGAGGGCTGAAGGCATAGGTCCTCTGTGTACCCAAAGAGAAGCGTGGACTCTTAAGGGAATAAGGCAATTAAAACAGCAGTGAACATTAATTCCCAAACATTTGTGTAAACTGTACCAGAATGAGTTTAAGCCAATTTAGAATTGGAAATTGACCTTTAAAATATCACACAACTGTCACTACCATGACCAAGTAGAAATGATAGTTTGTTTCCTTGGGAATGATTCTGTTTCTAGAATTCCAGGCTCCTAATGAAGATGTTTGCTTTTATGTCCTATCTCAAGCTGGACAGGCAGAGAAACTTTATTTTATTTTATTTAAAGGAAAGCAACTCTGATGAAGGCTTTTGACTTCACAGCTGTTGCTACTGACCGCTCTTTGAAAAAACTAACACGGACAATGGATGGTCTATTTTTTTTTTTTTTTTTTTTTTTGCAGTTCTTACAAATGGTAGAGACAAATCCTGATTAGGATGAATTTTTCTTGTCAAGAATTTTGAGTCTGGCATTTTCCCTTGGGTTTAAATGTTACATTAATAAATGTTAAATATAATTTAGTGCCACTACTTTTCTAATTTGAAGTCAGCTATTAAAAGGTCAAACATCACAAATGCTTCTTAAAGAAGAATAATGTGGAGATGAAATACAGCACACATAGTAAGCAATATATTTTTTTATTTATTTATCTAATTTTGTTTTTCGAGGTAGGGTTTCACTCTAATCCAGGCTGACCTGGAATTCACTATGTAGTCAAAGGGTGGCCCCAAACTCATGGTGTTCTTCCTACCTCTGCCTTCCGAGTGCTGGGATTATAGTAAGCATTTTTTATAAAGGAAATTAGTACCTATCTTTAGTTGGCATTAAGGAATAAATGATAAAAATTTGAAGCCAAGTTACTAATTTCCTTTGAACTATATTGCAGTAGATAAAAATATAACTGCCTGACATTAAGCTAGATCATAATTCCTTATCCACCACATACATGTGTGTGTGCACACATACTCACACACACACACACACACACACACAGATTTAAAAAATCTAACTTAACTATTAATTCAAGATGTACTGAAGACATTATGTAAAGAATATTTTCCTGTTTCATTTTTGACAGAATAAATGGTGGCTTTAATTAAGCATATACTTATGGAAGTAAATCTATAGCAAATGTTTTGTCATAAAGAAATAAATAGCTTTACTGTAGTGGACAGCAGTGTTTGGAGGTGAGAACTGATTCCATCTTATACTTTGGTTTTATTTCCATTGTTTATTTCTCTATAGGGTGGGGGTGGGGCTCCTGACAAGCATCTGTCAGTAGGATGTTAATGAGTCATTTGTGGTCAGGTTCACAGACAAAAAGCCTTTTTATTGAATGGACTTGGGTCAGGTTTCCAGATTTTCTTACCATTTCTCCTGCCATGAAGACCAAGCAAGGCTGAGGCAGGCGGTCACCAGGCCACACATCTTCCTTTGAGGAGGAACAGCAATGAAAAGGCTACATCCAGGATGGGCACATCTCCACGCTCACCATGGACCCTGTTCATTCTTCTTTTTTTTTTTTTTTCTTGACTCTTTTTTTTATGTCTCTTTCTTTTTTATTTTTATTTATTAGTTAGAAACTTTGTTGATGGATAAATCATGTGTTGGCCTCATTCCTGTCCTCCCCACCTCCATTCCATAACATAAGACACAACATTCTGTCTTATATTAATGTCCTACTGGGAGTGGGGGGGGGCAGAGATGTAACTGAACAGTGCAGGGCCTCAGTAGCTCTGCCCTCAGTAGTCATGTGACAGACCACGTCATCCAACTGTCATTTCTGAAAAATGATAGGTGAACAGTCCTCAGTTCCTTTCCCACTAATTACCAATACTATGTATATTCTCATTCTGCGTGTGTGTGTGTGTGTGTGTGTGTGTGAGAGAGAGAGAGAGAGGGAGGGAGAAATGAGGAGAGAAAAGATGTACGATATTCTAAAGCAGAGCCCAGGAAATAACAAAGGCCAGATGTCACCATTCGGCTGAATCTTTTATGTGCCTTTTCCATCCATTGCTGTTCCATCCAACTAAAATGTGACTAGTTAAATAAGTATGAAAAGCAGGATATTGAGTTTATAATAATATGAAAGTATTACAAAAAAATCCCTTAGAAAAATTCAAAGGTTCTTTTACATATCTATATCTTAAATAAGATTAAGTATTTCTTTTCTCTTTTAGAGAGAGGATTCACTCAGAAACAATGACTGTTACATAGGTAAATAGTGATAATATGTATGCATTTGTACACATATATTTCACTAGCCTATCTTTTCATGAAATTGTTTTAAAAATGTTTGACATGGAGGGCTGGAGAGATGGCTTAGCAGTTAAGGTGCCTGCCTGCTAAGCCTAAGAATCAGGTTCCAATCTCCAGGTCCCACGTTTAGTCAGATGCAAAGTGACCCAAGGGTGCAATGCCACACTTGACCACCAGGGGTCACACACATATGGATTTCCTTCACAGCAGCTGAGAGACTGCTGGCATGCCCATCTCTATCTCTGTCTCCCTCTCTGTCTGTCTGTCTCTCTCTCTGTCTCTAAAAAAAAAAAAAAAAAAAATGTCTGACATGGAGAACTGGTCTAAAATCCTTTTGGTGTGCAAAGGCATCTCAGTAGATGCAGTCTATGTAGGTGATGGGACTGAAAATATATATTTTCAATTATTGTAATAAAGTCCCATACACTGATATTCACACATTTTAAAAATCAGCTGAAGTCCTTGGCTTGTGTTCTGTAATGTCTCTTCTGCTGGGAAGGTGACTAGGTACATCATGGCTTAGAGCAGGAAAACCTGCTTCTGCTCCTGTTCTGTGCCCTTTCTGTGGCCCTGTGGATATGATTCTCAGTAGCCCTGGTTCCTATTCACCATGTGTGTAAGACAAAAATAAACAACCTTCACTCAGAACAGAGGATCTGATTAAGTCACTTGACCTCACTTCTAGCCTAAGCTTTAGTGAATGTGCCAACTGCTGACTGACCTACGCTAAAATTTTAATTCCTAAGACACACAGGCACATATACACATACATGTGTACAAAGAGAGACACAGAGAAAGAGAGAGAGAAGTGCAGAACACTCTCAGAACATACTCAAAGAGTCCTCCTCTCACTTTCAACCACACTCTGGACTTGCTCTCTCCAGTCTCACTATCCACCTAGCTCTGGGCTGGAAGGATGTAGTAGTAAAGGGACTTATTGGCTGCCCCATGCCTCTGTCTTCCAACATACAACACTTTCTTCCTAAACATAGCTAAGGTCAGCATACCTCATCGGAATGGCTAATCTTCACAGTCAACATGACTTGATTTAGAATCACCAAAGTGATTGAAAGATTGTTAGAGATACATCTCTGGGTCTGTTGAGGGTGTTGCCAGGGAGTGTTAGATGAGAGGAAGAATTCATCATGAATGTGGAATGTTGGAGTTTAGATAGAATCGAGTGGCATCAAGGAAAAAGCTGGGAGACCACTGCATTCCTTTTTCTTCAACTTTCCTCCCCACAATCTCTCGTGGCCATGGTATTCTGCTCAAGCACATGATACTAAGTGACTGTGTATGAACCCCATGACACTGAGATGAAATACATCTTCCTCCCTGTATCAGTTACCTTCTTGTTGCTGGGACAAAATACCTGACAAAAGTCATTTCAAGGGTGGAAGGGTTTATTTCAGTTTATGGTTCCAGATTACAGTCCATCATGGTGGGGAAGGCATAGCAGCAAAAGTGGGTTGTGTTCTACAACAGTGAAGGAGAAGAGTAAAGTGATGGATGCCACTCCTCAGCCAGCGGTTTCCTTTTCATACAGTCTTGGAAGCCAGCCATTGGGACAATACAGCCCACAGTTATGTTGGATGCTTTTACCTCACTCAACAGAATCTAGAAAATGACTCACAGACATGACCAGAGACTTGTTTCTATGGTGATTCTAAAGCCTGTCAAGTTGACAACCAGTGATTAACCATCACACTTTGTAAGTTACTTACATCAGGCATTTTGTGACACCAATGAGAAAAAAAAAAAAAAAAAACAACTACTATGCCTGTGTCTCGAATCACATAAAATTACATTTAGTCTTGCATGTAACGTCCTCCATAATCCACCTTTGCTTTTTTCCTTTTCAGCTGCCCTATAACTTTATACCCCTTGACCCTTAGAAATTCTTGGCTTCAAAGTATATCATCCACTAGCCCCAGATTTAAAGCTATTGTATTATATAGCTGCCACCGCTTTCACACCTTGATTATCATTACTCCTCTCCCTTCACACCTTGATTATCCTTACTCTCCCCCCCCCCCCCAGTACAATCTCACCATCACCAATGTTAGGCACAAACACTGCTTTTATGATGGACTCTTCTTTATTTTTGTTCTGAATTGTTCTTTGAATCATGCCTTCATTATTCATCTGGTCTTTTATATTCCCTCTTTGTTAATAACTGTGTTGTCCCACAAGTTTCTTCCCCAAACTGCTTCCCCAACCTTTGAAGGATTGACTATAAACTTTGTTTCTTATAAACGTGGCCAAGCCTAGCTTAGTGCTTCCTGAGTGATATAAAAACAATTTTAAAATATGCCTATGCTCTTGATTTTATGCTTAATTTCAAAATCCAATCATCTACTAATTCTAGTATTCCTTATTTCTTCACTAAAATTGACATCACATAAAATATACTTACTTGGCAAAATGTGAAATATATAGAAAATTCACAATACTTATGTTATTTATTGTTAGATATCAACAGGCTTTCAAGTCCTTCATTTTAGAAACACAGATGACCAATGATAAGCAAAAGTATTTTAGTATCATATTAATTTAATTTAAATATATTAAGCAAAATTCCAATCTTTAGCCATAGCATTTAATACAATTATTTTAATACCAAAGAAACCTGGATATTTTTCTTTCTTTTGTTCTTCCTTTTAGCCACTGTTTAAGAAAGAAGCTTATATCATAGCCAAAATATTCTTTCTTGTGATTCAAAAAAAAAAAAAAATGTGCATGCAAGTTTTTACAGCACTGACTTCTGGAAAAAGTAAGATGAGCCAGACTGGTTTTAAGAATGACACTATTCAGATGTGATTGTTGGAAACAGTCATAATTTAAGCTGATTAAGAACAGTTTGTAAAGTCTCATTTTTCTATTACTTCAATTTTTCACATACTGAAGTAAAAGACCAGTTTTCAGGAAATTGTAAGGGAATTAAATACAACCCTGTGATGTGCTTTACTCTGGACCACCTTGTTTTTTGTTACCTTTTATGACCCGTGAAGGGGGAAAAAAGAAGACTATAGTGAGAAATTAGAGAGGTGGAAGATATAGGCGACTTTTCTGCCTTTTCCTATGGTGAATTTCTAGTTAGATATTCAGAGCCATTAAAACTGTTAACTCTTGGGAGGGAAACACTATTTTTCTTTGAGGTTTCCAATGAAAGCCAGAGAAAGAGAGAGAGAGAGAGAAGAGGGGAGAAGAGAGAGGGAAGAGAGGAGTGAGGGGTGAGTGGAGAGGGGAAAGAGAACCTGGCTTGGATTATCATATTTTCTCCAAACTCAGTTGTGTTTATTCCTTGAAAAGTCCTATCCTCAAAGATGTCTAAAGAATTTCCCTTATTCAGTATTTTTTAAAGCCCCTTTGGCTGATTTTCTGAATGCTTCTTGATTATCTTTAAAAATTTCTTAAATACTGGGCTTTTAACATAAACTTCTACTTCATGTGTCCCTTCACTCCATCCAAATTCTCTTTTGTTGATGCCTGAAGCTAAGTGTGGAAATTTGTCTACAAATTCCTGAATCTTAGCCTGGTCTGGCAGACAGCTCTGATGGATAAAGTCTTTCTGGCCAAACACCAATGGAACTTGGAAATTCTACATCTCAGCTCCCAATCTGTAGGCACCACCACCATAGGGAGCTGGAAATGTTAGGGACTTTTCAAACTGATTTCTGCAGAGAGAGAGATAATTCCTAAATCCTGCTACTTCACATCATGCTAATTCCTCTCTTCTGATATCACTGTCTGGAAATGTGGTCTCAAGTCACCTAAGGAGGAGACAATAAATTATTCTGGTCAGTTGTGGACATTTCATGGAGCAGAAGTCATACTTTTGAGGTATTTATTCTAGATCAGTTTTTGGAAATCTTTGACTTTGACCTAAATCACCCCTAGACAACCATGAGGAGGCATGCTGGGATTTACTTAGCCAGTGATTTCGATGGGAAAAAGTGGATTTATTGCTACTTGCCTTGATCTTATAGTCCGCCTGGATGAGTCAGCCTTAATCAGTGGCTCTCCAAGGAACTAGGCAACATTTTTCTAAGTGGTTTCTCTGACCCATTCCCAAATGAGCCCCTAGAGGAAAGGGAGTATGCACAAGCTATATCGTTCCCCACTGAAGAATCCATAGAACCTATTAGCTTGCTTCCAAAACTCTGAAATTCTGACTTCAGTTTTCATTTGACAAAATCAAAATTTCTCATCTTGGGAAATGTTGGGTCAAGCATTTGATCTGATCAAACTTTGCAGGCTGAATTCTTGTTGTTTTCAGCTTAAAGGTTGAAAGAAATACACAGCCATTTTGTTTTTGTCTCACTTTCATTTGCTAACCATAAGTTGCTTGCCCACACTTCTAAAGTCACAAGCTCATATACTTTAACCTCATATCATTCATTATAGTCCTGATTAGTAGAATGTGTGCTCAAAATGTGACTGGGATCCCAAACAACTCTCTGGAACCTAGAAGAGGGATAGGTGATGGGCTTACACATGCTATTTTTCTTTCTCCCCCTCTTTCTCTTTTTCTCTTTCTCTCTCTCTCTCTCTCTCTCTCTCTCACACACACATACCACATGCTCTGTTCCAGACCAGCTTCTTGTGGTATGTTGACAGTGAGTTAACAGATCCTAGGCTGGATAATCTTCTCAAACAATTGATTGAATTTTAATGAGATGACTGAAGCTATAGTCTATTAAATATTTAAAGTCCCAAACAAATGATTATATAATTAACTCTTCTACACAAAACATCAGATGTGGAATTTAGATCTTATTTTACTAAAAAGAAATAAAAAGCTGCACGCACCACATAATCAAAAGTAAGAACTGCAAACTTCAATAACAAGCTCTGCTTTCTTCATTAAAAATGTATTCTGGTAAAATAATAACTTCTAGTTACATAAGACACGAAATAGACCAAAACAAATGATGTGAGTTTTTGTTGTTGCTGTTGTTCTTGTTTTGATTTCTTGTTTTGTTGAAACATATTCTCACTATGCTACTCAGATTAGCCTCAGACTCACTATGTATCCTAGGTATCCTCAAATTAACAATCCTATTACCCCCACATCTAGAATTTTGAGGTGATGATCTTGTGTCAACATGTCTAGCTTTAAGTTTCTTGAAAACATAAAACAAGGAAACCTTCTCCTGCGGAGGAGCATAAAAGATAGAGGAGATCTGGAGCTGAACAATAGCTTGTAACATAGCTCTAGAAATCCTGGAACCTGTACAAATTTTGCCTTCATAAAAATGTCATTTCTATTTCATAGAGCCCAGAGACATTAGATTGTTCCCCAAAGTAACATATTCTAAAATATAATCAGAGGTCTACGTGATTCTAGAACTGTATAGTCACACTGGGATTTCCTTGGTGCAGTGTCAATAAAAGCAACTGGTGGGCTGTAGAGATGTTTCAGAGGGTGAAGGCACTTGCTTACAAAGTCTGATGGCCTGGGATGGACTTCCCAGTACCCACATAAAGCCAGATGCACAACATAGAGCATTTGCAGTGGCAGGAGGCCCTGGTACACCTATAATCTCTTTCTCTTTCTCTCTTTCTCTCTCTCGCTCTCTCTCAAATAACTAAATTTTTTAAATTTAACAAAATAAAGTAACTAGTGTAAGGTTTTGGTTAATACTTAGAAAGTACCCATAAAATATGTGCTGAATTAAATCAAGTGAAGTTAATCTCAATATAATTTCTTGAACTCCTACTTGGGACATCTCCAAGAAGATGAAATTAAATCATCCTACATGGATGGAAGTTCTTGGCCTTCTTGGGGTGAGCATGTACTTAGAGTATAGGCCAATGAGAAAAGTTTCTAATAAATATGACCTCTAGATACCCTGAATTCACTGTCTATGGAAATAGATGAAATCAGACTAAAAGTTAAGGTAATATTCTAAATTGGACCTCCCTGTATCTCACATACCATTGAAGGTTCTGTAGAGCTCTCCTGGATATATTTGGGATTTGATGAATTATGTTATATGTCCCTCTAATGTTTTGTAGGCTTTATAGCTTTTCTTCTTCATACCCTCACATCCCCACCCACTGTTCACAGTGCCTTCAGTATTCCCCAAAACAGTTCCCTATATACACAACATGGCTAACTATGGTACACAAGAACATGCTGTGTCCCCATAGTGTGAGGTAATCCCTTCCCACACCATGAAACACTGTCCCTGACAACCCCTTTACCTGTCCCTCTCCAGTTCTCAAGGGGACCCTCCCACATCAATCAAGAGTCTGGAGTGTGGGAAGTAGGGATAATAATCAATGCTAGAACAGTTATTAAGCAAATGAAGATTAGGAAAACACCAAATACTACAAAATAATCAATGTGACACTATTCATTAAAACTATGAATATTAATGATCTCAGTACTCTAATCAAAATACAAAAACTAACAGACTGGTTCAGAAAATAAAATCTATCCTTTCACTGTCTTCAAGAAAGTAACTTCACTGTCAAAGACAGACACTACGTTAGGGGAAATGGATGGAAAAAAATATTCCAAGCAATTGGTACCAGGAAAGAAAGCAGGCATTGTTATTCTAATATCAGACAAATTAATCAAAAGAAATAAACCAAATAAGTTCATTCCAATTAAGAGTACAACCAACCAAGATAACATTAATATTCTAAATATATATGCACCAAACATAGGAGCATTTAATTTTATAAAACAAATTCTACCAGCTTTAAAGTCAGAGATAAATCCCAACAAAGTAATAGTGAGTGACTTTAATACTCCACTATCACTAAGTGAAGGTCATTTGGTCTAAAAGTAACCAGAGAAACATTATAGTAAAATAACACCATAGATAAAGTGAACTTAAGAGAACATTACATACAGGCCCTACAGAATACACATTCTTCTCAGTAGTGTATGGAACTTTCCCTAGAATAGATCAAATATTATGACACAAGCCAAATCTCAACAAATTTAGTAAAATTAAAATAACTCCTATATTTTAAACAACCAAATGTAACAAAGCTAGAATTTAACAACAAGGAAAGCTCCATAAAATACACAAACTCTTGTAAATTGACACACTCAATGGTCATAATTAATAATTAACTCAATAATTAGTCAATACTAATGAATGAGTCATGGAAAAAATCAATAAAGAAATCAAAAAGTTCCTAGAACTGAAAAAAAAAGTGAAAATATAGCATAAAAAAAAACCTATGGGAAACAACAAAGGCAATCCTGATGGAAGATTATAGCTCTAAATACCTATATTACACAAACATAGATCTGTCAAATAAATAATTGAGTGATGTACCTGGAGGCTTCAGGAAAGCAATAACAACAAGTCAAACTCAAATGTACCAAATAACTATAAATAAGATCAGACAGAAATAACAGAAACAGAAAAAATAAAGGAGTTGATGAAATTAAGAGTTGGTTTTTGAAAAATCAAACAAGATTCATGACCCTTAGCCAAACTAACTAAAAGAAAGGGAAAAAAGACCCCAATCAATAAGATTAGGGTGAAGAGGAAGCATTACAAGATACCAACGAAATTGAGAGAATCATAAGGATCTAGTTCAAAAACCTATAGTCCACCAAATCAGAAACTCTAAAAAGAAACTGATGACTTTCTAGATACGTGTGACCTGCCAAAGCTATACCAAGATGAGATAAGCAATGTGAAGAGATCTAATAACAAACAATGGCATTTAAGCAGTATATATAGCAGTATATATATATATATAGAGAACTGAAATGAAACCACTGCTCATGTTATTTTATAAAATACAAAAGGAAGGAGTTCTCCCTAACTCCTTTTACAACACTAGCTTTAAATTAATTACAAAACCAGAGACATGACAAATAAAGAAAACTAGAAATCAATGTCTCTGCTGAATGTAGATGTAAAAATTCTCAAAAAGTACTTGCAAAATGAATTCAAGAATATATCAAAAGATCATTCACTTTGATCAAATTGGCATTATTCCAGAGAGGGAGAGATGGTGCACTATGTATAAATGCATACATGTAACACATCACATAAGTAGACCAAGGACAGGTATCACATGACCTCAGTAGATGCAAAAATTGTTTTGGTCAAAATCCAACATTACTTCATGATAAAAATACTAGAAGGAGCTGGGGAAATGGCTTGGTAGTTAAAGTCACTAGCTTGCAAATCCTGGTGACCTGGGATTTGATTCCCGAGTACCCACATAAAGCCAGATGCACAAAGTGGCACATATGCCTGCAGTTCATTTGCAGTAGCTCTAAGAAGTCTTGGTATGCCCATGTGTGTGTTCTTCTCTCTCTCATAAATATACAAATAAAAATTTTTAAAACACACACACACTGGAGAGACCAGGGATAAGGGAACGTATCTCAACGTAATATAGGTTCTATATAACAAACCTATAACTACTATCATTCTACATGGAGAAAACCTCAAAGCATTCCCACTAAGATCTGGAACAAGACAAGGGTATCTACTTTCTGTACTGCTATTCAATACAGTGATGAAGTCATTCTCAACTAGAGCAGTAAAACAAGAGAAAAAGATGAGAAAGATATAAATAGGAAAGGAAGCAGTCAAATTGTCTATATTTGTAGATGACATGATTCATATATGAGCTTCTAAATACTCTACCAGAAATCTCTGAGAGCTGACAAACACTTTTATCAAAGTGGCAGGATATAAAATTATCACACAAAAATCTGTACCTTTATTATTTACCAATGAGAATGGATTCAGGGCAATTATCAATCAACATTCCAGGACAGATTTCATAAGAATAGAAAACCTAATCTTAAAATTTATATGGAAGCACAAAAGACCCCACACAGCCAAAACTAACCTCTTCAAAAGAACAGCGCTGAAGATATCACTAAACCTGATTCCAAGTTCTACTGCACAGCCATGGTAATACACTGGCACAACACAGACATGTAGACCAGTGCAAGAGAACAGAAGATCCAGGTGTAAGTCCATGGAAATACAGCCACTTAGTTTTAAATGACAAGGAGAAAAGAGCATTTCAACAAATGGTGCTAGACAAAGTATATAACTAAATGTAAAAGAATGAGAACTAGACTCTATTTTCTCATCCTATATAAAAATTATTTCCAAATGGAATCTGAACTTCAGTGCAAGACCTACGTTCTCTAACAACTAATGGAAAAATTAGAGAGACCATTTCAAGATATAGATATAGGGAAGGACTTTCTGAGTAGGACCCTAGTTGCTTAGAAAGTACAGCAAATAATCAACTAATGAGAATTCACAAAACTAAAAAACTATTGTACACCTAAAAAACAGGAAACAGAATAATGGATGGGAGAAATTCTTCACCAGCTACACTTCTGACAGAGATGACTATCTAGAATATTCAGAGAACTTTAAAAAAATTAAATAATACTTAGAACTGTGATTATTAAAAAAACAAACAACATATGCAAATGAGAACATGAAGATTTATTCACTGGTGATGGGAGTATAAAGTGATGCACCCATTATGGAAATTGGTGCAGGTGTTTCTCAAGAAGCTGAACATAGATCTACTATATGACCCAGCTATACCACTCATGGGTGTATACCCTAAGGACTCTATACTTTACTATAGGGACACTTACCCTCTATGTTTATTGGTACTATCTTCACAACAGCTAGCAAATGGGATCCACTTAGTTGCCCCTCAACTGATGAATGCTTTATGAAGATGTGGTACATATACACAATGGGATGGACCTAGACAAGATTTCACTGAGTTAATCCGGGCTCAGAAAGACAAATGTTGCCTATTCTCTCATATACAGATCCTAGCTTTGAATTTTTAGATTTTTATGTAAATTTGAGTAAAAGTTAGATAGAGGCCAGGAAGCTAGAAAGAAACCATTGAGGTGGACAAAGGAAGAGGGCTTAAGGGGAGGGTAGTGTATATGAGTGTATATGTGCAAATAGAGGGGAGGAATACTGAAGATGAAAAGGTTTAGGTGCAGTCCAGGGAAGGGAGGGTGGAAAGGAGAGATGAGAGAGGAAAGGAGAGATGAGAGAGGATTAATCAAAACCAAAGATGTGATGAAAAAGCCAAATGGAAATCTACTTCTTTTTTAGCTAATTGAAAAATATAATTTAATTGTTTTAAAAAAGGGGGTTAGGCAGAGGTAACCTAAGAGGATAGATAATATTAGTTGTGGGCTATCTCCCAGTGAGTCAGGGCCAGCAAGGCCCATAGGACCCTCAAAGTAATACAGGCTATTGCTAATGCTCTTAGTTGCCCACCAGAACTAGATGATAAGACCTGATTGCTTCAGTTTCAGAGCACTGAGAAATGAAGCAGGAACTGATCTGGAAAGCCTCCTCCCTGCTGATTAGCTGTCATAGTACTGAAAAGTGCTATTCAGCCTGCTAGAGGAGTAAAACTATCAATGTGCCAACCAGCAGTGGACCCTGTGAGCTGCACAATCAACCCGCTAGTGGGGAGTACCTGACTGTGCAGTAGTGGCATGATTGTTATGGAGGTAACCAGCTGCTCTTTTGATTGGAACTGAGGCTTGCTCCATAGGAGAAAATTCAATCCTGGCACTGCAAACCTAGTCAAAAGCCTATGGCTGGTAAGTTCATAGTCCCAGAGGGGAAGCTACTATCTTAATGTACCCATCACATTGCCCTGTCAATATTTTATATTGGTGGCCTAGATTAGTGTTGCTGTCACCTTTAGTCAGAATCTTGTATGTACAGGTGTCCGTCAATACTGGGGACACTCTAAACTCTTAAAACTGATTTTTAAAAAAGCTGTTGTACTTTCATACCTCCACAGCTCAGGGAACATTGCAGAAGAAGGGGAAAGAAGAGTGTAAGGGAACTGGGGATGGAAGGAGGACTTCGGGACACCATCTTCCAGCCATGAGGTGACCATTGCATTTACGATGTCACAGTGGTTATCATTACCTTCACAAGATTTGCACAATATTGAGGCCATCAACACTTGCACTTGGATGATAGAGGAGGGTAAACAAAACAAAACAAAACGAAAGATATCAAGCAGAAGAGGGAATAGTTTGGAAGAAGGTGTTCAATGGGAGACCATGAGAAGGAAGGACAAAAGGAAGTAAGAAAAATACTGGAGGAAAACCAAAGACTCCGTGGTACCTGGCAATACCCCAGGACAGAATGCTCATGGTTTTCAGGATCAGGGAGGGCTGCATGAATCCAGCTCTATGGCCATGGTCATGTTGCTGATACCAAATGAACAGTGCTAGAAAAAAGTAGAGTGAAAGAATGTGCATGACAGAAGTCATTTTGTCTCTCAATTAAAGACATGTTGACCTATGAAAACTTGAAAAATTTGAGAAACCAAAAATTTTACCTTATAGAAATAGCAGAAGTAATTCTCCATCCTCCACCCACACATATTCAGAGATCTGAACTTACAAGTGCTTGAAGTAGAGAAACGTGAAGATTGATCCAATCATCTACAAGTCACCAAATACATCCCTCATCCTTCAAGTGAATCTTTATGTGAGTCCATATGGAAATATATAATGACTCCATATTTATGTTAATATATAGCAATTTAAGATTAAAGCAAAGTTCCAAATAAGCATTTCTTTCTACATTCTGAGTTAGAAGTCTATGTTGGTGTAATCAGTATATGACAAAGTAAAAAGAACACAATTGTATAAATGATGTCATGTACACATGTATTCAGATACATAAGTCTGGTGGTAGTTACAGTTCATACGAATAGGAAGAAAACTGCATTGTAATTGATCAATATTTTTCTCGAATGTCCCTTGAAAGTAAATTAATATAATTATATATAAATGCAATTAATGATATCTCATGCAATGAATACTATTGGAAGCTAACAAATTGTCCTTAGGTGTATCAAATTAATATTTGCGAATATTAATGTTTGCCTTAAGATGCTTCCTACTATGAGAGTAGAAGGATGGTCCCCTTATTCTGGGAGAATCAAAAGAAGCAGTGCACAACACACTGTGACAGAAAGCAGTTACAACATGCTGGACACATCCCTATGAACTTAACACTTTGTAATTGAGATATCATAAAAGAAGTGTTCAAATCAGGATGGATAAGTCAGGTATGAACATATATGGCCTAAGATGTAAGTGGTCTCAATTCAAATGCAAACCTGTAGTGCTTGCAAAATGTTTGCCCTACATAAAAGAGGATTTTCATAGGCCTAATCATTTTCAGACATACAATTTAAGGAAGTGAGGCTTTTGTTCTGAAGTTTCTCAAAGCATTTATGGTTATGATATAAATTTGAAGTTAAAAGGGTTCATAATATCCATGGTATTTCCAGAAATCCTTTTTAATTGCTACAGTATAAGTCGAATTTTCATTTTTTTTCATTTTCAATTGAGTATTCTCCCTTGTTAACTACACTGAGAAAAGAGTAAAGTATTCAGCTGCCTGTCTGTCTGAAGTATCATCTACTCAAGCAGCAAATGTTTTAGATCAGGACAGCCTGAGGAACTCTTACCCACTAATCACTGGTAAAGATTTCTTTATTGAAGAAATGCGGGCAACAGAAATGGAAATATCTCAAATTTATCTGAATCTGAAAGAGCATTGGTCCCTCTCTTTCAGAAAATTTGAATTAGTTACCTCACTTTTCCTCAGTAATCTCCTGACTTCTGTACTTGCATGGACCTTTGTCTCTTGACACATTTGTCCACATCATTACTTGGCAACATTTCTTAAATCTGTTCTTTAAAATATTATTTCACTTTCTTTATGCACATACCATGCCTATTCAGTCATATTTCAAGCTCTTCAAGGTTAAAGCTAGATTAAGTGTCGCCCAAAACACATATACATCTGTTCACTGAAGGGTGGGATTGTGCATGTGTCTATGTGAGTGTGTGTGTGTGTGTGCATGTGCATGTTTGTATGTGTGTGTTTATGTATGTGTGTATGTGAGTGTGTGTGGTTTGCAGAATGAAGAAATAAAGAAAATGTACCATTTGAGGGGATCTCACTTCAAAGCCTCTGAAAGAATGTTAGCCTACCAAGACATCCTCAGTTTGGGCTGGATAATTGTGAATGGTAAGCCCAGGAAGACACCACCTTAGACTTGATATGGACCTTTCCATTCTAATGCTGCTTTGAATGTCAATAGCCATGTCATGACACCTGGGAGAATGGAGTGAGGAGGTGGTGCTCAGCTTTCTCTGCAACCTCACCTTGGCCACTGTCTGCATGCTCTGCTGTCTGGTGGTGGGTGGAGTAAACAGGAAAAGGAATGGAGGGCACATTTGAAGTCTTTCTAGTCTCTCACCATGCTCATTATTTTCCATATCCATAAGGTCATCGGACGCTTCTCAGGAAAAGTAGAATTCAGGAATCGAACTGGAAATGTGAGTGTGGATTTGTTGATTTTGTCATTAGCCATGGGTGGAGTCCTACTTTGTCCTAGCCACTATTCTAGGTATACAGACTGCAATGAGGAAGAAAACAGATAAGGTTGCTTTCTACAAGTATCTTCCATTCCAATAGGCAGAAGTATTTTACATGGTAGAAAACAAGCAAAAATAAGCATAGTAAAAGTGAACAGACAAGAAGATAAATATTCCAAATATAATAAAAATGGCAGAATACTAGAAATAATGATCACTAGAAAGATGCTAGTTTTTATTTTAAATATAAAGATTTCTTTCTATTATTTTCCTATTGGCATTTGGAATCTTTATTTCTTAAACGTTTTGTTGTCAACTTTCATAAATATAAACAATATACCATGATCATAATCCCCTCCTACCATCCTCCATGTTCCTCTTCCAAATCCCCCCTCCATTGAATCTCTTCTTTTTTTTTTTTTGATTAATTGTTTTTTTTTTTTTTTTTTTTTTTTTTTTTTGGTTTTTCAAGGTAGGGTTTCACTCTGGTCCAGGCAGGAATTAACTATGTATTCGCATGGTGGCCTTGAACTCACAGTGAACCTCCTACCTCTGCCTCCCAAGCGCTGGTATTAAAGGCATGTGCCACTACACCCAGCTAATTGTACATTTTTATATGACTCTATTGAGTACTGGTCATGTTCCTATCAGGTAAGATCCTTTTTTCTCTTTCCCACCCCCAATTCACTGAGGACCCTCCACAGCAGGGTTATTGGTATTCCCCACAGGATCATGAATGCATCAGTTAGTCTCTATGGGAAATTTTTAAGGCAATAGACATAGAATACAGTGAAATGAATCGCACACATCAGCCCCTGAGGTTCATGAGACTGCTCTTTAAGAATGAGCAAGTGGCTGAGGAGCCTTAAGTACAAGGAAGAGCAGAAGGTTTATGTGGCTGGAATATGTGAGCAGTGCTAAAGGAAGAGTGATAAGAGTCCAGACAATCACCACAAGATGAGGCAGGCAGTGCTTCATAACTTTGGGAATCTCTTGGGGTTTATTCACAATGCAGTAGACATCAAAAGGAGGGCTTAAGACAGATGCAACACACTCAGATCTAACTATTCAAAGATCATTGTGACTTTTTTTTAGGGGAAAGAGTTTGCTGGAAGGAGGACAAGTAAGGAAGGTGGGATATGCCATCATAGTGGTTAGGCTAGCTTGACCTAAAGCAATCACTGGGATTAAGAATAGAGAAATTGGGCTGGAGAGATGGCTTAGCGGTTAAGGCACCTGCCTCCTAAGCCTAAGAACGCTGGTTCCAATCTCCAGCGGTTCCAATCTCCAGGTCCCACGTTTAGACAGATGCAAAGTGACGCAAAGGCGCAATGCTGCACTTGACCACAAAGGGATGCAAGCATCTGGATTTTGTTCACAGCAGCTGAGAGGCTGCTGGCCCACCCATCTCTATCTGTCTTCCTCTCTCTGTGTCTCTCTTTGTCTCTCTCCAAAAAAAAAAATATAGAGAAATTCCAGATTATTTCCAGAGGTTCTTAAGGAATCAGAAAACAGAGTAAAGGGCAAAAAAAAAAAAAAATTAGGATTAGCTTTGGGGGCTCTGGAAAACTGGTGAACAATTGTACCAACTATTAACATGGAGAAGACGCCCTTAGGAGAGAAGGTGGTGGGAAACCAGATTGTATTTTTCTATGTCAGGGAGTGTTATACTCCCAGGCTTAATATTGTAACAGTTTTGGAGGGGGCAGAAATACACAGTAAAATCCAGCTTCCTGTGCAGCCAGCAGGGCATTACAGGGACAAGACAGCCCATAGCTGACTAGTCTAGGTGAGATTTATGGTAATTTCTCTAATGTAACAGACCCCAAGGAGAACACATTGGGAGCATTAGGAGGAAGGGACCTGAGCTGACTCGTGTTAACTTTCATCTTTGATGTTCCACAGCTAAGTTAGCCTGCTCTTCTGAAAAACACTTCTACTTTCCCACTGAGCTTCCTTTTGGCCAGAATCAATAACCCTCCCATATCCATCCTTTTGTAAGAACTATGAAAGGAAATGGTAATTATTTTCTTTAATTCTTTATGACTAATTCTTTAACAACATTGACACTTGATGAAATCAAAGCCCGTCTGTAAGTGTCATTGGCTGGAACTGCTCACTCAGTGGACTCTTCATGCTGTACAGGTAAAGACTAAAGCTCTGCCTTTGTTGCAGCCATCTTCTCATTGTTGAGACAAAGACCCAAACAGAAGCAGATTAAGGGGAGAAAACGTTTATTTCAGGTTTACAGATACCAGGGGAAGTTTCCTCTTGGTGGTGGAAACCAGCTCACCCCATCATACATCCATGGCAGAGAGCGGTAACCAGAATAGCCAGAGTTCAACCTGGTACAGAACACATCCTAGGGCTGGACTCCACTCCAAGGTCTGCCCCCTCCCAGCTCCCAGCAAGGCTCCCAAGTGCTCTACTAGGTGGGGACTAAGTAGGAAATTTAATCACAAACACCTGAGGCTATGGGGGCATTTATAATCAAAATCACCACAACATTCTAGTACATCATCAGTACTACTCTGTTTGAACTATGAATGTAAAGGGTCATATGATTTTTGAGGCTTACATTCTCCAGCACGCTGAAGCTATTGGTGTCACATGCTTGTATATGATTTTTTTATTCAATGGGTGGCTCTTGAGTACTCAGAAAAATGAGGAGTCCTGAACCCAGTTACAAACTGATTTTATCAGTGGAAAATGACTTTAGGATTGGAGGCATGGCTTAGTGGTTAAGGTGCCTACTTGCAAAGACTAAGGACCCATATTTGACTCTCCAGGTCCTACACAGGCCAGATGCACAAAGTGACACAAGTGTGCAAGGTCGCACTTGCATGCAAGTTGGCACAAAAGTTAGATTGCAGTGGTGGGAGGCTCTGGTGTGCCAATTCTTTTTCTCTCTTTATAAACAATTACAAAAAATGACTTTAAATTCTCATGCTTTTCTTAATATAAAGTTTATTTTACCTTAATAAGTATTCACTGCAGCCATTACAGTCTGTGGAGTTAAGAATTTGTAGAAATTTACACTGTGGTTTGAGTAGATTTTTGAAGATTCACATAGGATAATGAAAAAATGCATACATGTATACACGCATACATGCATAGATATGCACATACACCAGTTAAAAACATTCCAGACTGCATTTGAACATGTTGGATAGATGTTAGTATAAATTCTAATCAAATAGAATTCTTAGGCCAGTCATGGTGGTGCATGCCTTTAATCCTAGCACTCAGGAAGCTGAGGTAAGATGATCTTTGTGAGTTTGAGGCCAAACTAAGACTACATAGTGAATTGAAGGTCAGCCTGAATAGGCTAGAATGACACCCTACCTCAAAAAACTAAAAATAGAAAAAAAAAAAATTAAAAAAGAAGAAGAAGTTTTAGAAAAGTTAATCCTTTTTATAACCTCCTTGTTGCCCCTAAAGGGTTACTTTTCCTTAGAGTGTTCAAGGAGTTTAGGAATAGAATGAACCACAAAGGTCATCCAAGTTGGCTGCCATTTCCACACCTATGCACACGCTTATTGGACACACATGCTCTCTATTTTGTAGGGAAGACGAAGTTGATCATTGGATAAGCTTGGCGCTAAGGCAGTGAATCCATCTGGGACTGTTCCCACATAAGCTCCAGGGAGATCCAATCCAAAGGCAGCCATCCTCCATCCAGTTATCCTGTGGAAGGCATGTTTTCTGCAGCTGGGAAGTTGGGGGGACAAGATGAGGCTCTGAAAGGCAAACTTGGCTGTGTTCTCACCCTCCATTGAACAGCCCTCCATTCTTCACTCACTTGTCAGAACCTGGAGTCCGCTAGTGGAGCAGAGAGGCATCTGCTCTTATTTAAACAAGTTACAGAGCATTAGAGTCAGGTTGGGAAAAAAAAGAACTTTAAATTTGGAGGAAAGCCTTTGTTTAATCACATCAAGTCTGTGTCACAAGCTGAAAAATGCCAGGAAATTCCAAGCTAGAGGCAGATACTTCATCCATAACTCATTGCATGAGGCTTATTTTAATTCTTACATATGCCTGCAAACAGTGGATGAAACATCAGAAAAATGCCAAATGTTATTTTCTTGGTCTTGTCAGTTCATGTCATAACCTTGGCATTACTCTCTCTCTCTTTTAATTTAATAAGAATATGTGATTAAACTGAGCCTGTTCTCCTATTTCTTGATAGTGCTGAGCAAGCACTTTTGGCACTCACAGTTCAAATCCCTGCCCAGTTGCTTTTTGCCTTAGTTTGCTTGACTATGAAGTGGAGAGTTTTGACCTATCATCTGTCTTCAAGGCCTGAGAAAGAAATCATTGTAACATTCCTTCTCTGTGCTCATATGTAAAAATCTGTGGTCAATGGCATGTCCACAGCTTTGCAGTGAGTATAACACCATGAAGAGCAACAACAAGCAGAAAAAGAAAAAAAAAAAAAAAACGTAAGGGTGAGGCAGGAGGGGTGGGAGTGGGAATAAAAAATACGAAGACCCAGTAGTAAAAGAGTATTAAATCCCCTGCTTTGTAGCCAGTGTGGGTTCTGGGTCTTATAAATGAGATGAAGAATGTATGTAACCCCCAAAATATGTAACTCCCTTTTAACTGTGGAAAGTGTTCATTTTCCAGTCTGCATGTCCTGGCTTTCTGCATTGCTTTTAGAGTTGTATGGTGTATAATAAAAACACAAAGCCTGGCCCAGACACTGTGCGATTCACCTCATCAAGGGTCTGAAAATTTGATCATTTCAGCCATCTGTGAATAAAGGAGAGGAAAGGAAATGAGCCCACGGAGGTAGCTTTTCCTGATAATGATGGCCAGTCATTGAGAAGGATGAGCAAGCCCTTCAAAGACCCAGAGAGGAAGATGGTGTTAGGGAAACAGAAGATTCTCTGTAAATGACTCACTTTTAGACATAGTTTCTCCTCAATTGCAAAGTACTTATTGGAGACCAATGCTTCACTAACTATAAAGACAAGTTCTAGAGCCTTCTTCCAATGTGATTCCCATCTAGCTTTCATGTGATTATATAGGATATAATACAGTGCCTAAGCAGACACTAAGACTTAGAAATTCACAAGCAGGAATAGACAGCTGTGGTGGTTTAATTCAGGTATCCCCCATAAACTTAGGTGTTCTGAATGCTATGTCTCCAGCTGATGGAGATTTGGGGGCAGTGTATTGTTGGGGGTGGTTGTATATGTGTGTTATAGCCAGTTTCCCCTTGCCACTGTTTGGCACACTCTCCTATTCCTGTTGTGCACCTGATGTTGGCCAGGAGGTGATGTCCACCCTCTGGCTCATGCCATCATTTTCTCCTGCCATCATGAAGCTTCCCCCTCAAGCCTGTAAACCAAAATAAACCTCTGGTTTTCCCACAAGCTTCTCTTGGTTGTATGATTTCTGCCAGCAATGTGAACCTGACTGCAACAGATTGATATGTGTAAATAGACCATATCTGGGCTAGAGAGATGGTTTAGCAGTTAAAGTACTTGCCTGCCAAGCCTAGGGACTCAGGTTAGACTCCCAGAACCCACATAAGCCAGATGCATATAGTGACACATATGTCTGGAGTTCATTTGCAGCAACTAGAGGCCCTGGAGCACACATATTCTCCCTCCCTCTCTCTCTCTCTCTCTCTCTCTCATAAATAAAAATAAAATATTAAAAAAGAATCCTTTAAAAAAGAATATAGACAATATGTAATGTTTTATCCAAACAGGAAATTATACTGGGGAAAATTGCAGAAGCCATATGAAAATCCAAGGACATGCCTTTTAAGGAAAAGCATGGATAGAAGAGAGAAATATATCAGACATGTACAGTGCCAATAGGGGGAAGAAATAAAGGGAAAACATGATGGCTGCAGTGGGAGGTAATTAATAGTGGAGCCCCTAAGGGTCTACACCTTTATTTTTAAAGTTTAACAAAGTATTAGATTTATGAAACATTACTCTCAAAAGTTCACACAACTAAATACACAAATGAGCTTGTTTGTTTTGGACTATTCAGTGTCTCAGAATGAATTACTCATTCAAGCTTTAATAAATTAGAATTTTTCTATTTGACCATTGCAAAACTTTACTTAAGGACATCACAATATCTATCAAGTTAAGGCTGGCTTCTGCAGTTTTTTAAAAGCTGGCTCAAATCTCAAAACTCCAAGAGTAAGAGAAAGTTCAAGCTATTTATTAATGTGTGCCTTCTACTCCACTGATTTATAGTGCCTGCGAAAACAAATCCTGAGACTCACTGGAAGTAAACTATGAAAGCAGCATGAATGTACCTGTATATCCTAACCCAGTGAGGGCACCTCTTACACAAAAGGAACATGCCTGTGAATTCTAACCCACTGAGGGTACCACACAAGCCTTTGTGTAGTAACCAAGACCAGAAGATTTTCCTCTGCCATAAAATAATTTCTAATGATTCCCCATTCCCTTGAAAAATGTCACTCTGAGCCGGGCGTGGTGGTGCATGCCTTTAATGCCAGCACTTTGGAGGCAGAGGTAGGAGGATCGCTGAGAGTTCGAGGCCACCCTGAGACTACACAGTGAAAATTCCAGGTCAGCCTGAGCCAGAGTGAGACCTTACCCCAAAAAACCAAAAAATAAAAATAAAAAAAAAAAAAAAAATCACTCTGGATCCAGTTTTCCCACAGGCTGAAGCATGTTGTTTTCTTTTAGTCTCTACTTCAATGTGCTTTTAGTGAATTCAAGATTTTCTAAACACAAAAGAGTATATCTTTAACACCTCCTCCAAATCTATTTGGAAACCATTTCTTGTGGGTGTGTGGAGAGGTAAATAGTCATGAAGAGTAAGGTGGAGAGTGAGCTAGAGCGTCATGATAGAGAATGAGGTGGAGAGTCACAGTAGGGAGTAAGGTGGAGAGTGAGGTGGAAAGCCATGATAGAGAGTGAGGTGGAGAGTGAGGGGGAAAGTCAAGATAGAGTGAGGTGGAAAGTCAAGATAGAGAGTGAGGTGGAGAGTGAGGGGAAAAGTCAAGATAGAGAGTGAGATGGAAAGTCAAGATAGAGAGTGAGGTGGAGAGTGAGGTAGAAAGCCATGATAGAGAATGAGGTGGAGAGTGAGATGGAAAGTCAAGATAGAGAGTGAGGTGGAGAGTGAGATGGAAAGTCAAGATAGAGAGTGAGGTGGAGAGTGAGGTGGAAAGCCATGATAGAGAATGAGGTGGAGAGTGAGATGGAAAGCCATGATAGAGAATGAGGTGGAGAGTGAGATGGAAAGTCAAGATAGAGAGTGAGGTGGAGAGTGAGGTGGAAAGCCATGATAGAGAGTGAGGTGGAGAGCTATGGTGGGAGTGAGGTGGAAAGCCATGATAGAGAATGAGGTGGAGAGTGAGATGGAAAGTCATGATAGAGAGTGAGGTGGAGAGTGAGATGGAAAGTCAAGATAAAGAGTGAGGTGGGAAGTGAGGTGGAAAGCCATGATAGAGAATGAGGTGGAGAGTGAGATGGAAAGTCAAGATAGAGAGTGAGGTGGAGAGTGAGATGGAAAGTCAAGATAAAGAGTGAGGTGGGAAGTGAGGTGGAAAGCCATGATAGAGAATGAGGTGGAGAGTGAGATGGAAAGTCAAGATAGAGAGTGAGGTGGAGAGGGACGTGGAAAGCCATGGTGGAGAGCCATGGTGCAGAATCCAGAGCTGCTAACTTTCTACTATCCAGGAAGAAGACCAAAGGAGACAGAGGTGTCCAGGACAAGTGTAACACTCAAGTACATATAAGCTCAATGACCTATTTCCTCCAACTAAGTTCCATCTCTGAAGTTTGTTTGCAGTAGCTGGATGCTCTGGTGCCCCCATTCTCTCTGTCTCTCTTTTTCTCTCTATGTGCTTACAAATTAATTAATTTATTAATATTTAAAAATTTAGCCAGGAATGGTGGTGCATGCCTTTAATTCCAGCACTCAGGAGGCAGATATAAGAGGATCCCTGTGAGTTCAAAGCCACCCTGCGACTACCTAGTGAATTTCAGATCAGACTGGGCTAGAGTGAAAGCGTACCTTGAAAAACCAAATGTACATAAATAAATAAATAAATTTTTTAAAATTAAAAAAAATAGTGTTGTGAGCTCTTTCTCCCTGCCACACAGGGCTGTAGCACTATGAGTTATCACAACAGTGGCCATCCACATGATATAGCAATCTATGCATTAGTATATCTCCATTTATGAATTTTACTCACCTGGAACTCTAGGAGCTAAGGCATGTTCATCAAAGAACAAGCTGCACTTGAGACACCTCACTGGAGATGGTGTACATAAGAAGAGCCAGTCTGAGCCAGCTTCATTCATTTATCTAGCTCATTAACTTGGGGAAGGCTATGACCTTGTGCATAGCAGAGAGACTGAAGGAAGCAGCACTTCTGTCTTCTGCCACCATCCCCTCCTGGGACATCCACAGGCCAAGTCATTAGGTTTGCTATTTCTCTGTAAATCAAGTAAGACCAGTTGTCTTTAACAAATGCCTGTTCATGAATTCATTTATCTGGCATATATTTATGTGCCATTGATTAACTAGCAGGTGTGTTTTCCTGGTGATACCACTAATGATTCAATATGTTCTTTAGTACAAAACTATTTGGATTTTAGCCAGGGCAAATGTCTTAATTCAAAGTAATGACCATTATCAGACATTTTGATAACGAGACATTCTCAGAGACAAATTTCAGGAGTTTTTCCCTTCGGCATTGTATGCATCACCTTTATGTGAGCAGTTCTACAGGTGAGGGAAGGAGGGTAGAACAGACGGAAAGTAAGTCAGCAACTTTCTTCAGTTCATTCATGGTATGGATGGAGTGACAGGTTTTAACACACACACACACACACACACACACACACACACAGAGAAAGAGAGAGAGAGGTGTTATATAAAGGTGAGAGTGGAATGATTCTGGATACAAATTGGGAATAGAAACAGCTCACCTCAAAGGAACAATAAAACACAGTGTCACACTTGAGCTTACTACTCTTCAGTACTGTACTGAACTCCAATTTTTGAAATTGAGAAACTGTACTATGCTTATTTTCTTATGTTTATATCATTTTTACTGGCCTTCAATCCTTTTAGTCTTCAATACTATATTCTTACTGGTGGATTTATGTGAGGAATTTTAGGGACCACATTTCTGAGAATTACCTTGGATATCTATTAAAAATAAGACTTTCTTTCTCTACACTCCAGGGATAAGGGATACATGGATTCTACATCAGCATTTTAACACACTCCCTATGGATAAGTTAAGTTTACAAACTGCACCAAGAACCCAACTAGGAAGCACAGTCCTCATATCATCTCTAGCATTCTGAGATTAAGAGATGGATTAGATAATGTATATTTGATGCTAGATTAAGTGATTTTATTTTTGTATCATTTTCTTTTGGGTGCTTTGTATTGTACTGTGCATCTTCATTTTTTGTTGCTACTTCTATACATTTTTATTATCCCTCATTTAGTCAGTATCTTTACTTTATGAATATAGGAAACGGATTTTTTTTTCTGCACCTAGAAAGTCACTAATTAAGTAATATGGAAGTGCTAGCCACTGATGTAAGAACTACTCTGGCAGCTGGAGAGATGCTTGGTGGGAAGAATGCATAAGCATGAGGACCAGAGTTTGATCCCCAGTACCATGGGGAAGAATGAAGAAGTGGCACAAGTTCCAGGGAATAAGACAGAAGAATAGAGAAGGATATACAACATCCTTCACACATGTGCACAAGGGGTACATGCACCTGCACACATCACATGCACCTAAGCGCGTGCGCATGGCGTACACACACACACACACACAAGCTAATTACCTTGAGAAATTCATGATTGAAAGCAAACTTCCTAATTTTTTCAAAGTGGAACAGAAGAGGAGTTTATGCTTATGTTGTTATTAACTCAGTCCTCTGATGTTCAAGTGATATTTGTCCTTTATCCAAAATGTAGATTAATTAATATCTAGTTGTTGTATGTATAACAGGTGTTTTCAGATGTATAATTGGAATTAACTCTGTTCCTGTTAAGCTACAACCCTGTACATACAACCAGACAGGACACTAAACTGAAACAGTTAAAGACCTTCTGAATTAGTGTTTCTTAATTGAGCCATAAAATGATAGACCGGTCATATTGAGAATGCACCACAACTCTTCCGCATCCTCTAATACCATCTAGGCTGCAAGGAAATGGTCTGTCATATCTCTTCTCCTCCATCCTCTAATACCATCAGGCTGCAGGGAAGTGGTCCATCACATCTCTTCTCCTGCATCCTCTAATACCATCAGGCTGCAGGGAAGTGGTCCATCACATCTCTTCTCCTACATCCTCTAATACTATCCAGGCTGCAAGGAAATAGTCCACCACAGCTCTTCTGCTACATCCTCTAATACCTTCCAGCCTGCAAGGAAGTGGTCCATCACATCTCTTTAATACCATCCAGGCTGCAAGGAAGTGGTCCATCACATCTCTTCTCCTACATCCTCAAAACAAAGAACAAAGGCGACAAAGTGTCTCAGTGGTAGAGCACTTGGCTAGCATGCATGAGGCCTTGGACTCAATCTGTAACACTGAAGACAAGGGGGGCTGTTATGTCTTGAGTGTGAAATGTCCCTAACAGACTCAAACAAAGTTCAAACACTTGGTCCCCTGCTGACAGTGCTGTTTTGCAACATTATGGAACCTTCTGGATGTAGGGTCTAGCTGACAGAGTAAAGCCATGCAGGTGAAGCTGGAGGGTTATTACCCAGCCTGAACTCTCTGCATCCTGACTGCCTGGGAGATGTAACCAGCTGCCTCAATTCCCTCCACTGACCCTGGGCCTTCCCGTCCATGATGAACTGTATCCCCTGACACATGCATCAAATAGACCTCCCCCCTTCAATTGTTTCAGCCAGTCATTTGGTCATAGTATCAAGAAAAATCACTGACAAATAATAGTTCTAAGACGTCGTCAGTGTGTCATTGCCTTCTCTCTTAGTTTGTGCTCCTGTAATACTCTATAGACTGAGATAGTTTCAAAAGAATAGATATTTGTTTTCTCACCAATGAGCAAGGTAGAAGTCCAAGATCAAGACACAACATGTTGGGTGTTAACTGAGGCACACCATGCTTGGTATCTGATTAAGGCCACTTTACTGTATGCTTGGTTTATGGTGAGAGATACAGTACTCTATTCTCGGTGAGTGTTGAGGACTACCACACTGTATCCTTGAAGGAAGGAATACACAAGAGAGAAGGCAGAAGAGCAAGCCAACCGAATGCTAATAGAGGCTTCTTTTATAATGTCTTGGGAGCACACCACAGACAAGTCAACTCTTAGGGGCTCTGCCTCTCAATGCCATCCCATTAACATCAAGTCTCAGTGTCTGAATTTTGGAGAGATGCATGAAACCACCGCACCAACCTTAGAGCTGTATAAATACTGTTTCAAAGAGCAAGAATGCCTTGTGAGGTGAATCAATTAAGATGCATGACAGATAAATTAAATTGCCAACTCCCTCCTCGCAGATAGCATGAATCTGTTAGAGTTTTGCATAATTAAATATAATTTCCTAGCAATATCAAGGACATGAATTTCATGCTTCTCTTTGAGTCTGTGTTTGTAATTCTAACTATTCACAAAAATTAGCATGGCACACACATACTGTGTGTTGATCAGATCACATTCTGAAGGCATGACTCTACTAACTTAAAATAGGTCAAAATGGATAGACCAGTCTGTTTCCTTAGCACATATTCTGTTGCCAAGATTTATAAATGATAGGAAGAAATGTATTTACCATTACAACAAACACTGTGGACAATCATGACGTTAGCAGAGTTGGAGTCCAAGAACTATTTAAATAGCTATTCTAGTAACCTTGGCTACACTTAGTAATCATGGTCCTTTGGTTTATCTTAATTATGTATACTGATCTCCTCCTCAACTCTTTTGTATAACAATTAGAGCACCCATGGTGGAACCATCATGGGGGTGGGAACCTGAGGGTTAGATGGGTAAGGGTGAAAGACCAGCATGGCTGCATAATGATGTTCTCCCATAGTTTCATTTTAAAATCTTAGTGAGAGCACACTCACTGACAATAATTAAGAAGTGGATCTTGGCAGGTATAATTGATGGAGAGACAAGAATCTGAAGTGGACCACAGTGACAACAATTCCTTACAGAAGTTCAGGGTACGTCCTAACAAAAGTGGACATTTCTGAAAGCTATGCTTGAGTATTAATCATGAAAATGATAGGCTACTTAAAATGAAGAAATATGATTTCTGAGTTACATAACAGAATACACGACATACACATTAACAAGGTGGGCAGTTGGTTATATAAAATAATCCACCCAAGAAATTATTCATTTCTTCTGATACTATGACACCCAAGGTCTCAGTGAACTGTAATATTGATGTACTTAATATTGCTTTATGTGTTATTTCAGATCATTATGAAAGTAGACATTTTTAAAGGTGTTCTCTTCACATATTTATAACGCCCATACCTTTAGATTCCTCTATTTCAAAGCACCTCATGAAATTACCTGACATAAGGAAGAGGTGGGCGGTTTTCTTTGCTTTATTTGCTAACTCTTCCTATCCTCTAAGTCCCAGTGTGAATCTGTGACAGCTGGTTGCCAGAAAGTAATCTATCACTTACAAATAATCAAATTTCATCGATTTACTGTTGGAAAGAATGGGCAACCATGTAGACTAAAATAGACTTAATTTTATACATTTTTGGAATACAATAAAACTCCAAATGATATTTGAGAATAACTGGAAGACCAATGTCATATATCCATCTTGGAAATTTTAATGTTTTATACTGTCTAATGAAGATTCTGAATGTCCTTTATAGTTAGCAGAAAAAGCTACTAGGTAAAGCAATATTTGATCATCATTATTATTCTAAAACACCTTTCAAGAAACAGCATATAATTTGTATAAGTCAAGTATATTTTTATAATTCTATGTACAATTGCTACAGGGCACTCACTCTGTCTTCTCCTCAGCTCCCTGGTCCCTGTGATGAATCATCAGGTTCTCTGTGGAATGAACTCAGATGAGACACAGAATATAGCACAGGAGATACAGCATAGAAGAGTATACTACAGAACAGCATAAGGCACTCTCAAGGGTTAGATGGTCCATTGCAGAGGAGAATGCTCTCATGGGGTTACAGTGGACAATGGTCAGAGACAGCCTTATGTTGACTTGCATTTGGAGGTAGACTTTTCATTAGATTCTAAAGTCTTATTTCTTTTGTAAAGTACCTTAGTATCATAGTATCTTTTTTTTTCTTAACTCCAAATAGTCTAAATGATGCTCAGAATAAATTCTGATGCTTGTATTTGGGGACATCTCATTTTCCTTCCTTAATAACTGCTATTACAAATAACATATATAGAGGAAGATAACAGATAGAAATTGATATAGTAACAGTGAGATATTATGTCTTTGAAAGAATTGAGTGATGCTATTTTAGGATTACATATCTGCATTTATTTCTTGGTTCATCTTCAGAGGTCTGATAGACACATGTGCTGCTTATGTGGAATGGTAGATGATGTCCACAGTTCATCAACAGTTCCTTAATCTTATGTGTGTGGACTTTGTAGAGTTCTGCTGCCTTTCTTGTCTTGTTTTTATTCATGAGTCTCCTGGTTACATTTTTGTATTAAATTGAATGCATTTAATAGGGGTATTGAAAATCCTAAAACAATATAGAACTTTCACATATTTATCTCAACATTGTTGTCTCATGCATGCTCAGTAGATGATAAACTTTTCATAACAAAATTCAGGCCAGTGCAGTGTATGAGGCATTTAATTTCAAGTAAAAAGAATATAATCTCTTTGCATTTATTTCTTTGAGATTAGTGTAATCATTTCATTTACTCTATGTGCATATTTAGAAAGATGTTTATTTTATAACAAAAATAATACATCCAGTGAAGCTCATTTCACCATGTGTTAATTAGAAATAAAAATAAATCTTATCCATCTATTACATAGCTAGTGATACTAAATTACTAATTTAAATTTACAAAATATACCTAAAATTGTGAATTATAAAAATAAACTAATGCTTGCTCTTTCATTTGTACAGAGTTTGGGGCTGTATGTAGTTGGATAACCTGAGCTCATGGTATGTTCTAATTAACATGTTCATTCTGTTCACAATTTTCATTCAGCTCAGGCCACATGTGACTTCCCATCTGAGTTCAACAGTAGTCAAATAGGTTTCTTCACACTGTACAGCTACATGAATCACAAACTGAAATATCGTGACAGGGTGAAATTGGGAAAAACAGACCTCAGTGACTATCCTTAGTTTCAGTGCTCAGCACTGAGCACAGGGCCACAATTTGCAGCCTTGTGACCTGGGTACATACTTTGACACTAATTTCACTAACATTGTCCAAGTCTCATGAGCTGGGTACATACTGTGACTGACACTGAATTCACTGACATTGTCTTAGTCTAGCCTTCAGTTCTGTTGGGTTTACCTCACCAGGTATACACTGAGCACTGTGTTCTCCTAGGGACGGAGGTGACTCAAACACATACTTCAGATGGAGATGTTAGTAAGACTACTCAAAGAGACAGACAAGGATGCAGATGATACTTTCATGTCATAAATGAAGGATGTTTAGTGAAGGACCCAAAAATGCAATTAACTCTGTTGGTTTGAATGAAATGTCTCTAATAGGCTCATATGTTTTGAATACTTGCTCCCAAACTGGTGAGCAATTTGGGATGATTATGGGGCCTTCATGAGGTAGAGCCTTGCTAAGGAGGTGTGTCACTGGGAGCAGGCTTTGGAGTGATGCCCAGTACATAGACTAATTCCTTCCTGCTGCTGTGGAGATGTGGTAACCACCTGACTGTTTGCTAGTTCACGCTTTCTCCACCCTAGTGAAGCTTCTCTTGGAAACTGTGAACCAAAATAAATGCCTCTTCCAAAAGCTACTTCTGGTCAGGTGTATTGTCCCATTAATGAGAAGGTTGCTGCTACAAACTTAAACAGGGATCAGAAAATATGGGACATCGTTGTATAGAGAGAGGATTCTTCAAGAAATAGCATGGTGTAGCCGTATGTTGAAACCACAGATAACTTGGTTCTCTTGAAGGGTGAAGTACAAGGCAGGATACAAGAATAGTCTACCGTATGGAGGCCTTGAACAAACAGGAAAGCTAGTATGTTTCCTTTTGAGTGTTTTTTATTTACTTATGAGCATGTGAATGTTATTCACAACACTACCATTTAAAAATATTAGCATGTATTGATTATACAATGTATGAGTTTCATGGTAGCATTTTCATTCGAGTATATAAAGTATTTTGACCATATTTCCTTACCCATTCCTCCCTATTGTCCCCTACCCCCTTCCCAAATAGTCCTCTTCCTTTTCCTAAATAGTCCCCTTCTGCTTTCCAGTCCCCAACCCACCATTTCATTGACAGCTCACACATTCTGCAGCGCTTAGCTGGTGTGTGTCAGTCTGTTCTATGGTCCCTAGTGCTTCTCTTCCTGTCACTCCTAATTCTTTCTATAACTATGCCCAATTATTGCTGAATTTTTCAAGAATTGAACATCCAACATGGACTCAGCTTCGGATTCTTGCTTCTCTCTCTCAACATAGACACAGCTCTTAGATATATTTCTACATACAGTAGATTAAGAAGTAAACAGCCAGGCATGCTGGCACATGCTTTTAATCCCAGCACTCTGGAGGCAGAGGTAGGAGGTTCATTATGAGTTCAAGGCCACCCTGAGACTACATAGTGAATTCCAGGTCAGCCTGGGCTACAGTGAGACTCTACTTCGGAAAAACGAAAAAAAAAAAAAAAAAAAAGTAAAACAGAATGGGTTTCTATTTAGTTTCTATTTATTTTAGATAATTGTATTACTTATAGAAAAATGATATTTTAAAAATATAGTTGAGGGACTAGAGATATTATTCAGTGGTTAAAGGTGTTTGCTGGTAAATCCTGAGTCCACAGTCAGTTCCCTAGAACCCATATAAACCCAGATGCAGAAAGTAGTGCATGTTTCCAGAGTTCATTTCAGTGGCAAGAGGCCCTGGTGCACCCATTCTCTCTCTCTTTCTCTCTCTCTCTTTCTATTTCTGTCCTAAATAAATAAATAAACAAACACATAGGTGAATAATTAAATAGTTGAACATTACTAAAGAAATGTCCTTTGGGGGCCTGGAGAGATGGCTTAGCAGTTAAGCGCTGCCTGTTACACCTAAAGACCCCGGTTCAAAGCTTGATTCTCCAGGACCCACCTAAGCCAGACGCACAAGGTGGCACATGCATCTGGAGTTTGTTTTCAGTGGCTGGAGGCCTTGGTGGGCTCATTCTTTCTCTATCTATCTACTTCTTTCTCTCTCTGTCTGTCGCTCTCAAATAAATAATAATGAACAAGAAATTTTTTTAAAAAAAGAAATGTCCTTTTCTAATTCTGTATATGGCATCATTGACTCCATCCCTCATTATCATGAATCATCCAAACCCCTATGTCTCTAAATTAAATGCCCAACCTGATTTCCTCTCATAAAATTACTGATCAAGTGTGCCTCTTTTCCTGGGTTCTGACTTTCCTTTTAGACTTTACTCGGATCATGAATCCATCTGTTCACTGTGAAAACCACTTGATCACTCTGAAGTGGTATTGATTTGTTTTTACCTCGTGTCTATTTTTATTTCTTCACAGTAGAACCTAGTTGTTGCCCTTTCCAATTAATCGACGGATTAAACTGTGAAGTTACACTAGTTACAGCACAAGCAACCTTTTACTACAAGGCATGGTTGGAAGCCATGTCACCAGACAGTCAAAAGAAACTGCATTTTTATAGAAATAAAGTAAAACTATAAAATATTGGGTTTTGATCTTTCATATGTATTTATTGAATCATTTGCTTTTTTATGTTATTAGACTTAACTATTCAAAATAAGAGAAATAAAAATAACTTATTTTGTGGCTTACCTTTGGGTTAATACTTTAGCAGTGATGTTTAAAATTAATTATCCTTGCCAGGCATTTTGGCTCACACCTATAATTCAAGGACTCGGGAGGGAAAAACAGAATTGCAACAAGTTAAAGGTCATCTGGACTACATAGTAAGATCTTGCTTCAAAAAAATTAAAAAAAACAAGGCTGGTGGGATGGCTTAGTGATTAAGGCACTTGACCATGCAGCCTAAAGACCTCCCCAGTACCCTTGTAAGCAACACAAGGTGGCGCATGCATTTGAAGTTCGTTTGCACTGACTACATGCCCTGGAAAGCCCATTCTCTCTCTCTCTCTCTCTCTCTCTCTCTCTCTCTCCATCTCTCTGTCTCTTTCTCTCTCAAACAAATAAATAAATACAATATTTTTAAAGATCACAAAACAGATATCCATATATTACAGTGCAATGAATAAAATGTGTATGAATCCCTGTCATCAATAAAGTAACTTTCAGGATGGAGAGCTGGTTTAGCAGTTAAGGTGCTTGCCTGTGAAACCTAAGCACCTAAGTTTGACCCCCCCCCAGAACCCACATAAACAAAATGGGCGTGGTGCATGCATCTGGAGCTTGTTTGCAATAACTAGCAGCCCTGGCATGCCCATTCTCTCTCTCCCTCTCTCTCTGTGTGCCTCTAATAGTAAATAAAAATAAAATATAAAAAAAGACTGCTATTTTTTAAAAAGTAATTTTCTATATAAAAATAGAAATTATTTATTCATATAATAGGCTAACTATAATTTGCATATCATTTAAATATTTAACTGTGTTTCCTGATTGAGAATTGGAATAGTACCCTGACTGGTTGGGTTCTTCTCACCATTTCAGGTCATTGCTCCCTGAGTGTAGCTTGCTTAATTAGGGGGTATTAGAAAATAATAAGTATAATTACCCTTTTCATCCTTCATTGCCATGGGGCCATTTTGAGAGGTAATTGCCACTTGTGAGTGGCCTTATCACTTCTTTGGAGAAAGAAGGCAAGAAGCCAGCATCTGGTAGTCACTTCTTTCAAACTTGTGCTACCCGAAGAATTGTGACAACTGGGCCAACGAACACGAATTGCATTCAGTTGGGGTTGAGAGGTATAGTGAGTGACTGGTGGCCAGTGAAGGAGCAGGAGTGTGGTCAAGGTCGAAGCTATAAGAAGTGATGATAAGATTGAGTACAGCAAAGCAATGAGGATCCTAAACTCAGCATTCACCACCTTTGGCCACTACTTGTTCCTCAAAGAACTGTGGCAGACATGCCAGTACAGTCACCTGTGTCATTTTCATTGTTTTAATCATTAAGCAACAATCATCTTCGACAAAAAGGTCTTTAATCATGAAAACATGTTTTTCAAAGGATATCAATATATTTATAGCCATGTGCAAAATATGTGACTTGACACTGTACCCTCTGAATTCTTGTATGTCCCTTATATCATATTTCTTATAAAATTAGGATTCTATACCGAGATTTGGGTTTCTCAAGTTAGAGTCCCTGGGAGTGGAATGACTGCCTGTACCCTCAGCTTCCCCAACAGGACTTACACGAGGAAAGGGTTCCAAACTCTGTGCAGAACTGCTCTCTACACCTCCATTCCACAGTTCCATACAACTGCAGTACACAACTCTATTCCATAGTGCTTCCCTCCTGCCTTTTTATTTTTTACTGTGACTTCCTCACCCACCCAGAAGGTTACATTGATGAAAATTTAAAATAACAAAATCCTAAGTACATTGTGTTTGCAAATATCCTCACTGAGGAAGCCATGCTTTTGATGTTTTATTCTTTTGTGCACATCTGGAGCCTGTTTTCAGAGACTGGGTCTTCCAAGACCTGGCTGCTACTTTGACTCAGCACTGTGCTTGAGTCTAGAGGCCCCCAGCTGGCATTATAGGATTCCATGGGAAGGGGGAAGAAAAGGGAGAGTAACCTTCAGATGACCTTCTAAAGGATGGATGAAGTATTTACTTTGAACATGTTTCCCTGTGGGTTAGGAAGACTTCTAAGGGAGGAAAATGGTTTGTAATTGTGGTCTAAAAGGATACATTGAGGTCCATGGAGTCCATGAATCTGGGACAGTCACAAGAAAGATAGAATGTCTTTGTTGAAAAATACGCCCTCATTGAGACATCAGTTATAATCAGATTATAAAATTAGTGACAAAATTAATTGTTCACACTCAAGTGTAACATCAATACCATACCAAATTGTATTTTTAGCAAGTATTAAAAAGCATGACATGTAAAGACAGAGGAATTAGATATTCAAGTAATAATCTATCTGTAGTTTGATAAGGAAAATAATTACATAGTCAGCTAAAATGTTTATTCCCCAAATAATTGTTAATTTAGCAGTGTATCCCAGGTTGACTTCAAACTCAAAGTTCTCCCTCCTCTGCCTTCTAAGAGCTGGTATTACAAGTATACATTATTACCACATCTGGATTTATATAAATGTGTCTTAAGAAGAGAGTCTCCCTGTATGTTTTCAAAAGCTAGGGCCTTCCCAGCTTCTAATACTGCTCACTCAGAGAATTTCTTATTGGTAGGCTCTTACCAGGCCCTAGAATATTTTAATAGAATTCATCCTAACATAATTATTTCTAATAAAATATCTTTGTTGGTTTGTTTCCAAAACAAGAGAAATTATTCCCAATGGCATTCATCTCTGAACTTTTCCTATCAACTCATTGAATAACCTAGCAATTTCTTCCTAGCACAAGAGACTGTTCTAGCACTATGGTGTTTGTGATCAGGTGGGGGAGGGAAGGAGGGATTTATTAGTCATTGAAGAAGCAATTTCACAGAAGATTACTTTTCTTTGAAAGTTTCATGTTGAGGATTTCTGTCTGGAAAACTCTGAGGGAAAGAGGGCTAACCAGAGGCCAAGGCCTCACCCCTTCACCCACTATCTTCAAAAGATAACCTTTTGATAAGCAACTTTACGTTACCATCTCAAAGCGAACTGGGACAGGACCAAGTTGCCATTCGGTATAAAGGGTAGAAAGAATAAGACTTCTTAATTCCTTCCCCATTCACTCCTTTGACTCATGTTCATGGAAAAGACAAAGTGACCCCCACCCAGAGCTCCCATGCTCTCTCTTCAAGTCAGACAAGACTGTGAAACTTGTCTAGATTGCCATCCATAAAGCAAACTGGGAAATACCCACGTGAATGTTTCAGATTTAGATCTATTCACATGATTGAGTAAAAACAGTGGTAGTGTGAACTTGTAGGTTCATTAATATATGAACATGTGGATAGTGCATAAATTAAATAAAAACTCCTTACCTTTTTCAGCTGCCTCACTAATGTGTTATGGTTCAGGTTACTATTAGGTACGGATAATAAGAAAAAAAAAAAAAAAAAGAGCCGTGATGCTATCTCATAACTACCATCAGAAAACAAATTCAAAATATGCGTGCTATTTTAAATATATATGTGTCATATTCTTAGAAAATCAGTAACAAAAACATGAAAGCATCAGTTTAGATATCCTCTAAATTTGACACTTTTTATCACTCCAGAAACTGCATGAAAACATTCAGTTTCATCTACAAAATTGTGAGCCTTAATATAACCAATTTAGTAGTAATATCATGCGGGACATATGTTTAGGTTTAAGTATAGCATGGCATGCTTCTTCCAGCTAGTATGTCTGAATACTTCAAAGTACTTCAGTATGACTGATGAAAATTCCATGTCTTATTGCGAGAAAAATGGGGTACTTGTTATTTCCTATGAAGTAGTTGCCTTTGAGAAACACTTATGAAAACACCTTTATTGATCTCACATGAAGTGAAATCTCCAGGTTGATTTTTCTGTGGAAAAGTCATATTATAATTCTTTTCTTCCCACTGCCTGTTACAGAGTTGAAGCATAGTATATAAGTTAGATGAAAATTTTTGGTGGCTAGGTAATGCAACATTTTCTAGAAACAGAAAAAAAAAAATACAGTAAGATCCTTTCATCTGCTTGACTAAAACATTTTTACAAAAGAAATCATTCCTGAGGGCTGAGAATTATTATATGGTTTATTTTCTTTCTTACTACATAGAAAATACGAGCTTGCCTGAGACAGGAGACAGTACAGTGCTGTGCTCTATATTGATGCTGAAGCCCCCAGTGAGAGGTAAGCAAGACTCACTCAAGACAAGAAAAAAATGTCTACATGCGAGAAAAGCCCGGCGAGGCAAGCTTAGGATCTTTCAGCATGGCAGAGCTGCACGAGTACTGGATTTTTTTTTTCTGAATAATTTTGGTTTCTGCTTTGATAAAAATAAAAACCCTCAGTATAATGACAGGAATCATTTCTGAAGCCACTGATGTGTTTTTCAGTGTCAGCACACGACTCTCATTGACATTGTTTCTGTCATTGTGTGTTTCCACACTCTCTACACTATCAGAAGATTTTAAATTATTTCTTGTCTTTTGACATATTAAGTAGAACTTGCACTGTCCAACAATTTTCTACTTGTTTCTAGAAGGTCATATTTTCCACACACAACATCGAAGCATCTAAGGAAGACTCACCCATCCTTGGAGCTGGGCTGCTCTGGTCAATGATGTCTTTTACCATTTGTAACTTTGGGGAGCATCCTATGACTTGCAGAAGTGTGGTAGACACGTGTATCCATGTGTTCACAGAAACTGGCTGGTGTCCATGGGATCTATGACTGAAAATCATGTGTGTGATCGTGAAAGCCAGCGTCCACTGAGCACTGACTGTGTTCCAAATTCTCAGCTGTTCTTTGACACGATCTCAGGTATCTATTCCTTTCAGTCAGGAGTTCTCCAAAGACCCTTGTCATAGATGAGAAACAGAGGCACAGATGTCATAGTACTTGAATTACTCACCTAAGGTCATAGAGTTGATAAGTGTCAGAGCTGGATGTATAACCTAGAAAGTCTGCTTTCAGTGTCATGACCCTTCACTGAAACCCAGTGAGGAAGGCCATGGGATCAAAGAATCACGATGTACAGGCTCTGATTGTAACAGTCGTCCCAGGCCTTTGATCAGTCTTCATGAAAGTCACAAGCTGCGTATGAAGAATTAAATTCACTTAGCCATGGGTGTTCGGTGGAAGACCAGCAGCGCCAAGGTTCTGGAGATCCTCAGGTGTAGTCAGAACATGATAGGCTCATAGAGAAGGCTGAGATTGGAGCTGTATTTAAGCCATGTGAAATAGTACCTGAGGGGGATTAAAGGTACCTGAGATGGATTATTCCAATAAGGCACTTTCCGAAAGGGCCCATAGGAACTGCACACTGTCACAATTGGGGGTTTTATGGAAACCCAATCATGGAAATACTTGGAATGAAAAGTCACATGGCATTTAAATTACATAAGAAAGAACATCTTGCATCAGTTGTACTGAGCAATGGAATGAGCTGACTTGGGCAACAACAAGCTCCTTTTCACTGGAAAGGACCTCTAGAAACCACCGGGTACCTAACAGCTGAGCTATGGAAACTGTTTCTGTATGGGTGGAATTTCAAGTTTCCTCTCACCTAAATGCTATTTGAATGTCTAATTCTAAATATATTAGTCTTTTAAACTGACTTGATTTCTGATGGCAAGGATAACATTTTTTTAAGATCCAGAAAAAAACGAGCGTACTAATTAAAACACAATTTTGTGGCTGGGTCCTGTATCCTAACCCCTTTATTTCCTTATTGTCTTCATGGAAATGGCTCTTTCATTTTCTTTCTGATTCCTTTCCTTTCTGTTTCTGTGATTTTAAGTGAAGTGTAAACTATAAAAATTCTTTAGGAGGAAAGTAACTGATTCTTAATACTATAAGAATTTTAAGCTAGGGAATGATTTTGGGATAATACTAAATTCTATATGCTACAAAGATTCAAGCGTTTCTCTTTAGAAAATCAATCATAAAAAGTGTTCTGATTTCTACAGTGTTCTGCATATTAATGGTTCCAAGAACATTTCAGTCAGGAGCCGAGGAAGTTGGGAAGTAGAATTATGGCTGGATTTTCCAGGACGTTCACATGTGCAGCCAACTCTGTGGCTATGCCTGCAATCTGCTCTTGGCCCAAGATCAGATACATACATAAACTCATACCACATTTTCATCCTATCTGTTTCCAAGAGTAATTTTTCACGAATGCTAGAAGTCAGCTTCACTTTGTACCCATTTATTAATGACCCGCATAATCAGTAATTTTTCAGACCTTGGGAGACTCTAGGTCTAGCTGTGTCTCTGTTGTCCCCACTTTTCCCACTTGGTTTTACTTTCAAGTTGTCTCTTCTCTTATCATAGGCTATGGGGTGAGTGCTCTTCAATTTTACCCTTTTTCACAAATTCATTCAGAAAATACTTATTTTGTTCATGAGTTTATTTATTCTTGAGCAAAGTCATGTTATGTAGCCCAGGCTGGTGGGATCTCATGTAGCCAAGACTGGCCTCTAACTAGTAGAAATCCTTCTGTGTCTTCCTCCTGACTGCTGGAGCTACAGATGTGTAGCCATGCCTGGGTAGAAATGTTTCTTTTTTTAAAAAAAAAAAAAAAAATATATTTTTTATTTATATTATTCTGATTTTACATTCATAGTATTGATTCCATTGTCTTCCTCCCCGTCCTCCCACTTTCAAAGGGACCCTCATCAATGGGGAATGTGGGTCATGCATTTTAAAACCTGTTGTTGAAGGGGTGGATAGATAGCTGGTAGATAGGGAGTTAATAGCCTATTAAGACTCCTTGCAGTTCATACTATGCTTCTATCACTATTGACTAAAATTCCACTTGAATTTGTACATTTATTTATTTTTTTTTTTAGAGAGAGAATTGGCATGCCATGGCCTCAGCCACTGCAATCAAACTCCAGACACTTGCACCTCCTAGTGGGCATGTGTCACCTTGTGTTCTCCTTACCTTTGTATGCCTGGCTAATGTGGGATCTGGAGAATTGAACATGGGTCGTTAGGCTTTGCAGGCAAGCACCTTAACTGCTAACTATCTCTCCAGCCCTCCACTTGTTTTTGTATTTTATTATGACTGCCCTCTGCTTACTAAGCTACTGTACATTTAAGACAATACTCTCACATGACTCACAAACCCTCTGTCCCCATCAAACACTGGCTTTGTCTAGAATCTATGGCTTGGTGAAAACAATAAGTCTTCCAAATAATCTCTGAGTCCTCACGGCTTCTGGCTACTGACTGTGATTCCAATCTCCATCATAGAGTCACTCTCTTCTTCGAAGGAAACTCATCTACCCCCAGCCTACTGGATATATGCTCTGAATAGTAGCTTCCAATTTCGCGATTGACCTTGGCTCCATGGCCACATATATGGGCATATGTTTACTATAGGCATATATTACTAAATGTTATGCTGCCTATAGTAAAATAGTTTGTTTCTTCACATAATAAGAACTCTAGAGTCAGACAGATACTCTCATGGATCACAGGAGCTCAGAGTTAGGGCCTATGTCTCTGTAATTTCATGGGAATTTCCTACCTATATATCAATGCATGATCATTATTTGAATTCTATAACTCAAAATAGTGTGCCTGCTCTAAATGAAAAGGCCATAGGAAGAAAAGAAACCCTAACCAAGTTTACCCATCTTATTGTTAGAGACCACAGTTTTTAGAAACTCCTAAAGAATGTATTTTTTAAAAAGAAAGTAACTGCATGTGAGCGGTTACAATACAGCCATTTGTAAGAGGGAGAAGGAAGCTTGAAGAAATGAGGAAGAGTATCAAGTTTAGCCTAAACTATTAACGATAAATTACATAAGAAGGCAGAGCCTAAAACATTCATACATGAACTTGGGTCTCTGCTATCAGCTATGAAGCTGGAAATGGGAGCTGAAAAGACAGGTGAGCTTTAGGCATTGAGTATATGCCTTGACTCCAGCAGTCTGTCTACTGGTGGCACACACATATTCAAGGCTGACCAATGGGACTTTACTCAAAAATTGTTTCACTCTCTCTAGACAGCTGCCCACGGCTATAGAATTAATCTAACTAATAACGTGGTCTTAGGGAAGTCAGCTGACAGGGCGAAGAAGAGACAAGAAATGGGAAAACAAAACTAGGAACTCAGTTTTATAAAATCCTGCTTCAGACCTCTTGTCACAGCAAGCAACCAATTCATTATAAGCTCAAACCAGGCCAGTCTAGGTTACTATCCCTTACAAGCAAGGATGTCTAACAGGTTTTCCAGCCTCTTCAAGTTGAATCCAGTTGAATTCCAATTGAATGTAGCACTAAGCCTTCAGTCTCCTTACCTCAGGGGTGATATTCTCATCATTTTTTTCATGCAAGGTGAAGCTCAAACAAATTACTCTAATGAAAGCCTTTTCATCAACTGATGACACCCCCACACATGCACACACACACACAGGCACACAGATGTTTTGATTATACTCCTAAAATGTGATGTGCATTCCCATGCCACAGCCATGCTGGACTGTCCTTCCTTGTCTTGGTCAACTAGATTTCTCTAATTACTTCCTCAGAGCCCAGTCCTGCCACTGTGGCCTTCACTGACCCAGGTAGTGGAGTCACACTGTTATGGGCTTCTCTCAGCTCTCCTCAAAGGAAAAGATCCCTCGGAGAGACACAGTTTAAGCAGAACTGTGTTTAGCAAAGGGCAGCATGCACTCCAAAGGCAGAGTGGAGTGGGCTCTTCCACTCCATGCATGATGGCACAGTGGCTGGACTTTGTGGATTGTAAAGATGGCTTTATGAATATTTATGAGATGAGGGGCATAGTCATGAAGTAAGGTGATCTGTTTGTGCTCTCAAATTATGGAGGACCAGGTCTCCTTTATAGGGTATGTCTTCCAATGATCCTCTAGAAAAACCTGCACGGATGGTCAAAACCATAACGTGAATGATAGTGTAATGAAGTCAAGACCTTTATAGGCTTCTACCCTTGACGAGATCCATTTGTGGAAAAGTATCAGATACCTTAGTTGTTTTGTTGTTTAGTTTTGTTTGGAGGTATTTTTTTGCATGTGTATATGTGTGTGGTGTGCATGTAGGTGACTATGTGTATTCACATGTGTATATGTGTGCATACAGAGGATAGAAGTCAACATCAAGTATCCTCTACCATACTTAGTGAGAAAATGTCTCTTGCTAGTCCAAAGATCACCAGTTTGGCTATTTTAACTAGCCAGCAGGCTTGGGAGAATCTCTTATCTCTATCTCTTGCTGCTTGTGTATGTATGGCATGTGTATTACAGTAGATGCACATGCGTGCTGGTGCATGTACTTTATGCACCTGTCTGAGGAGCCAGAGTAAAACATCGGCTGTCCTCCTATAGCTCCCCTCCTTGTTTCCTTGAGTCTTTCACAGAACCTGGAGCTGCCCCTTTTATTTTAATCACTGTGCCTCACCTGCAAGCCTGGGGATTCTGCTGTCTCCTCCTCCTACTCAGGACAGGGGTCATAAATATTCATTCTGCTGCTGTTTTAAAATTGAGGCTTTATCATGAAAGCTAGGGCCAAGGTTTTACAATAGACCATTACACTATACAAACAGAAAGCAGGACTTCAGCTGCCTGTAGAACTCTGTTCTCCCAGCTCTACTACTTATGACTATCTGCCTGTAGGACTGCCTTCTCCTAGCTCCACTATTTGTGTCTATCTTCTCCTAGTACTTACACACACCTGAGAATGCCATGTGCAGAGTGTTCTTTTCAACTTCTTTCTTTCTTTCTTTCTTCCTTCCTTCCTTCCTTCCTTCCTTCCTTCCTTCCTTCCTTTCTTTTTTTCTTTCTTTCTTCTTTCTTTTTCTTCTTATTCTTTCTTCTTAGTTTCTTTCTTAGAGGCAGATAGAGAGAAAGAATTGTGGGTCAGGCTGCAAATAAACTCCAGACACATGTGCCATCTTGTGCTTCCAGCTTTAGGTGGGTACTGGGGAATCAAACCAAGGTCCTTAGGCTTTGTAGGTAAGCACCTTAACCACTGATCCATTTCTCCAGCCCCCCAGAGAGTTCTTTTCAATGCTTAAGCTAAAATAAATGTAACATTTGCACATCTGCAGATAAAGCCACTCTTAGGATCCTATGAGCTTGGCGTGGTGGCACATGCCTTTAATCCTAGCACTTAGGAGCCTAGGTAGGAGGATCACTGTGAGTTCAAATCCTGTAATCCCAGCACTGGAAGGACAGAGACAGGAGGACCCCTAAGGCTACTAGCTAGATAGTCTAACTGTATCAGTGAGCTCTACATTCAGTACATGCACACACACACACACCACATACATATGCAAAAAAACTATTTACAGTTTTCAGAGTTATATCTGATTAGATTATTGAGTGCTTTTTGATGTTTATATATTAATTTTTAAAGTTAGCATACAGAGAGATCGCTTTCGTTATGGCATTGTCACACATGTGTGTCATGATGCTATGTTCTTATTTATCCCCCTCCTTACCACCCTTACCCATGTCCCCAGCCCCCTTACTGTTCCTCTTCCTCCCTCCAAATAACCCCCTTCAGCTATACTTTCTCATGCATTCCATTATGACACTCCATTCCTTACACTCTCTTCTTCCCTGTCATGCTTCCCTTTCTAGTTCATGCACCCTACATACAGATACACACTTACATACAGATACATACAGATAGAGAATGATGATGATGAAGATAGATGGTAGATAGATAGATGATAGAGACATAATATTCAGTATTTCTTGAGTCTGGATTATTTCACTTAATATAATGATCTCTGCTTCCATTAAGTTGCCCAAATTTGTTTCATTTTTCCTTATGACTGAAATTCCATTGTGTATGTGTGCAACATTTTCTTTATTCATTAATCTATTGATAGACATCTAGTTCCATCTGGTTCCATTCCTATAGCAGTGTGTATTATTTTCCTACAGATAAAATTTCTGATTTCAGTGAGATGAGATCACAAAATAATTTTAATTTGCATTTCCCTGGTGGATAAAAATGTTGAAAATATTTTTATGTATTTATTTGAGAGAGAGAGAGAGAGAGAGGAAGAGGCAGATAGAGACAGGAGAGAGATTAAGCATGCCAGGGCCTCTAGCCAGTGCAAACTAACTCCAGACACATGTACCACCATGTGCATCTGGCTTATGTACTGGGGAACTGAACCTGGATCCTTAGGCTTTGTAGGCAAGTGCCTTAACTGCTAAGCCATCTCTCCAACCCCAAACACTTTTTAAAATAATTATTAGTCACTTGTATTTTTTCTTTTAAGATTTGTTTATTTAGTCAATTAGTACACTTATTGATTTGGGGATGGTGGTTCATTTTAACAGATCGTTCTAAATTCTAATCTCATGTCTGATGTGTGCTTCATGGCCTGTCTCTTAATTCTGAGGTCATTAGCTGTGTAGAAACTTTTAAATTTCATTCATGTGTCAACTCTTAGAATTGTTTCTTGTGATATTGGAGGCTTTTACAGAAAGTCTTTGCCTATGCCTATATTTCTATTCTTAACATTTATTGCCAATTTGATACATGTATATACTGCATTTAAGATTAATCCCCTTTCATTCACTACAACTGTTCCCCATCCCTATATCCCTTCCACTGAACCCCTCCTACTTCCCAGTGTTGATGTGTGTGTGTGTGTGTGTGTGTGTGTGTGTGTGAGTCTAGTTAATTTTATTAAAATTTCATGCAGGAATGTGTGTGAGGGATTATTTACCAAGGCACGCACAAATTGCCAGTGGCTATCCTACTGATGAAACTGTCTCCCACACCCACAGCAACCATTTCCCAGCAATAAATTCTCAAAAAGGGATGGGGGCTTCGTGTCCCACTTCATGGTTCATGACAGAATGTTGATGGGTCCAATATTGTACATGTTTTAGGTGAAAGGCAACAGTGACTCTGAGGTCATTAATTGAATGGCCATGTCATGTTTGGAAGAAGCATTCCACAGCCCTACCTATTTGGCTCTGACATTCTTTCCAGTCTCTTCTGCAATGGTCCCTGAGCATTGGAGAGGGGAGGATATAGAAGTCTCATTTAGCAGTAAGCATTCCACAGTCATTTACTCTCAGCACTTTAAGGAGTTTTGAATTTCCCCAGCACTCACTTCCAACTGTAGTAAGAAACACTCTAAGTGTGACAGCAGCACTAATCTATGTGCATCAACATAAATATTTAGAGGGCAATTTGATGGATATATCTATTTACTCAAACAAAAGTAATAGCTCCCCCCACCCCCAGGCTGTATGTCCTCCTCAGCCATATAGGCTTTTGACTAGGTTTTCAGTACCTGGAATTTTGATAAGGAATACATTGATTATGTAAAATGCTTTCAGTAGCAGCCACTTTTACAATATTAATTATGCAAATCCATGAGCACAGGAATTTTTCATATCTTCTATGCCTGCTTCACTTTATTTCTTCAGTCTTAAGGTTTTCATTACATAGGTCTTCCACCTAATTGGTTAGGTTTATTCCCATGTATTTTTTAAAGTTATTGTTAATGGGATATTTTTCCTGATTTATTTATCAGCACATTCATTTTTGATATGTAGAAAGGATATTTATTCTCTGTTGATTTTATATCTCACTATTTTGCTGAAAGAGTTCATCAGATCTAAAACTCTTCTGATGGAATCCTTAGGGTCCCTTAAGAATCCGATCATGTCATCTCCAAATAGGTATACTGTAACTTCTTTTCTTGTTTGAATGCTTTTTATTTTTCTTTCTTATCTCATTTTTTTTTCTAGCTAAGACTTCAAATACTATATTGAGTAAGAATAACAAGAAACAGCACTCTTCTCTCATTCCTGATTTTAGGGAAAATATTTTCAGTTTTTCTGCATTCAGCATAATGATGGTTGTAAATTTATTATAACTAGCCCTAATTATCTTGAGGTATGTTGCTCATATGCTTAGTGTTTTAGAGCTTTTATCACAAAGGAATGTTGAACTTTGGCAAGGACCTTATTTGTGTCCATTGAGACGATTATGTGATTTCTGTTTCTAGTCTGTGTATGGGCTGTATTATGTTAATTGATTTGAATATGTTGAACCTAGCTTGTGCCCTTGGGATGAAACCAATTGCTCATGACTCTTAATGTGCTCTTGAGTCCAACTTGTATGTAATTAACTAGAAATACTTGTGTTGAGCTGGAGAGATGGCTCAGTGGTTAAGGTGCTTGCCTGCAAAGCCTTTCAACCCTCAGTTTGAGTACCCAGTACCCACATAAAGCCAGATGTACAAAGTGACACATGCATTTGGAGTTCATTTGCAGTGGCTAGAGGCCCTGGTGCACCCATTCTCTTTTTCTCTTTCCTAGGCATGGTGGCAAACCCCCTTACTCCCAGCACTCTGGAGGCTGAGGTTTAAAAAAAAGAAGAAGAATATTTGTATCTATGCCCATAGGAAACATCAGTCTGTACCTGTTTTTTTTTTTTTTTTTTTTTTTTTTTTTTTTTTTTGAGAGAAACAGAGAGAGAGGGAGAGGAAGACAGATAGAGATGGGCGCGCCAGCAGTCTCTCAGCTGCTATGAACGAAAATCCAGATGTGTGTGCCCCCTTGTGGTCAAGTGCGGCATTGCACCCTTGAGTCACTTTGCATCTGGCTAAACGTGGGACCTGGAGATTGGAACCGCTGGAGATTGGAACCAGCGTTCTTAGGCTTAGGAGGCAGGCGCCTTAACCGCTGAACCATCTCTCCAGCCCTGTACCTGTTTTTCATTGGATTTTTTTTCCAGTTTAGGTATCAGGGGCCAATTGGAATCTAATTTGGGGTATTTCTTTCTATTTTGTGAAAGAGTTTGAGGAAAATTGGTGTCAGCTCTTCTTTAAAGGGTTGGTAGAATTCAACAGTGAATTCCCAACTCTCCTGAGCTTTAAAGCTTTAAAGTTTTAGTCTTGGGCTGGAGATATGGCTTAGTAGTTAAAGCACTTGCCTGCAAAGCCAAAGGACCCAGATTCAATTCCCCAGGACCCATATAAGCCAGATGCACAAGGTGGTGCATGTGTCATAGGCAGCAGCAAAAGGCCCTGACATGCTATTTATTCTCTCTTTCTCTCCTTGCAAATAAATCATAAATAAATATTTTAAAAGAATGTATTTTTCAGCTTCTAAGTATTTGCATAGTTTCTCTTGTTATTGATTCATAGTTTTATCCTGCTATGATTGAATTAAGTTGCAATAAATCATTTCAATTCCTTTGTATTTGTCCAGACTTAATTTTTTGTCTAGAATGTGAGCTATTTTGAAGACAATCCCAAGGGCCCCCAAGAAAAATGTGTACTCTATCTTTTGGTTGGGATTTTCTGTAACTCTTGTTAAGTCCATTTGGTCTATGGTGTGACTTAACTCTGACGTTTCCTTGTTGATTTTCAGTTTGGATGATCCCTCTAAAGATGAGAGTGAGGTACTAAATTCACTCACTATTGTTGGATCAAGATTTATGTGATTTCATGTTTGTTTTATGAGATTGGGAAACCCACATTCAATGTACACATGTTTACATATAAACTGGCTTTCTTTATCTTCTGAGTAGTTTTGCTTTAAAGTCAACTTTACCAGGTATCAGAGCAGCTACACCTGCTTGTTTTTAGCTTCTACTTAGTTGAGAGATGATTTCTATCTTTCTTTGCTAGTGAAGTGAGGTATCTTTCTTGGAGACAGGATAATTAGATCTTGCTTATTAATCTCGTCACATGGTCTTCCTCTATTGGTGAGTTGAGGCCACTTACAGTTAACATTACTGAGTAAAGTTTATTACTTCTTATAATTTTTTGGCCATTGTTTTAGGGGACTATTATTCATTCTTTACTTTCTCCCCTACTAGCATCAGAGGTTTGCTGATGTACTGTGTAGAACACGGTGGATTCCTTCCTCACTTTCCTTTCATCACCTGTTCCTCACATGAACCCTCTCTTCTGTGCTCTTGTGATTAAGGCTTCCTTCTTCCTTTGTGTATGGTATTCCTTTGAACATCTTCTCCAGGGTTGGTGGTCGTGAATAGCCTTAGCTTGTGCTTATCTGTAAACATTCTCATCTCTCTATCTACTATTTAAAAAACTACTTTTTTCGACTATAGAAACCTTGGTTAGGACTTGTTCACTTTGGGTTCTTGAAATGCATTGTTCCATGTCTTCCTGGCTTTTCGAGTGGTTGGTAAGTTTGATATTATTCTGATGTGATTGGCTTTGAATATGAACTGGGCCTTTTCTCTTACAGTTTTTAATACTATTTATTTCCTTTATATTTTTAACCTGTGAACAATTCTATGCTGGTTATATCTACTTGCATTTTAATGTCCACTTTTTTTCTAAATTTGGGGGATTTTCTGCTATAATTTCAACTGTGCCTTCAGTTTTTGTCTCAGTTCCTTCTTCTGTCCCACGGAGTCTCAGGTTTGGTCTCTTGATCACATCCCAGGGTGCTTGAACATCATGGTCATGTTTGCAATTCTTTCTTCTTTAGTGTTTGAATGTGATATTTTCTTGATTGTGTCCTTTACTCCTGGCCTTCTTCCTTCCACCACTTACTCAAATCTATTGGTGACATGTTACATTTTTTTTTTTTTTTTTTTTTTTTTGAGGTAGGGTCTCACTCTGGCCCAGGCTGACCTGGAATTAACTATGTAGACTCAGGGTGGCCTTGAACTCACGGCGATCCTCCTACCTCTGCCTCCCGAGTGCTGGGATTACAGGTGTGCGCCACCATGCCCGGCACATTTTATTTTTTGATTCATTGAATTTTTCATTACTAACATCCCCCCCCCACCACCAGGCTGCTAAATCAGGTTCCTTAGATTGTTTTCTTTGATTGCCCTAAAATCCTTTATCTCACCTTTAGTCCATCTTCCTGAGGTTTCATCTAGTTCATAACATTAGCATCAAATAAGTACTCTGTATTTACAGTAATTATGCAATGGGGTTGAAAACACATAACTGTCTATTTTACAGTAAGAAATTTAGTTTTGATAAACCTTCATGACTCATGTAGAAATAGTGTTTTCAAGTTTGGTGTGGTAATGTGTGTCTTTAATCCCAGTATTCAGGAGCTGAGGTATAAGGATTGCCTTGAGTTCAAGGTCAGCCTGGGGTACTGTGAGACCTTGCCTCAAAAAACAAACAAACAAAAAAAAAAAAACCCAATAAATAAATAGTGAACTTTTAAATTCCAAGTCCTGTCAGCTGACTGTTTCATTATACAACAGCCCACTTAACTGAGACTCTATCAGATGTATTATGAAGATGAAATACTGTTACCAATGTCAACTTAACTACCAATTTATAACGTTCATGTATATAAGAAATTGCGTTTATCATAGGATTTTTGTTTTCAGTGAATCCCTGGGATTTCTGAACAATCACTATTTCTCTATAGGGTCACCAACCATCTGTTAATAACCAATTGCAATTCTGAGTATCTCTTATGATTATAGGATGCCTCTAGTCAGTGTTCACTCAGTTTCTTAGAGTCACAAATAATAGAAGATTCTGGATATTTGCACTTTCATAAAGATTTTCTTCAGAATTTGTACAACTGAAGGAGGACCAGTGTGGCTCAGTGTGGCCTCAGAAATGTCAGTGAACAAATTTCATTTTAGTAACAATTTATATTTTGCTATCTTGTTTTTCCTTTTTTATTAATTTTTGGAGTTTACAAAGTAATGGATTTTATGTCATGTTCAAATATGTTTCACTATATTTTCTTCTAATACATCAATCTCTCCTATGGCCTTCCTGTCACACCACCCATAATTCATTTTATTTTAACTTGGGAAATATTTTTATCGACTGTTAGATGAGACAGTTTCTATAGAAGGGTTTACATAGTTCCATTTGAAAGCAAAGCTCCACATTTGACTCATGCTGACAAAATGCTGACAAAAATAGAAGCTTATTATCTGACTTGGATTTTTGGTATTTGGTAGTTGGAGGATTTGTGGAGACTGGCATGGAGGACTAAAGCCCCACTCCAAGCCATCCTTGGTGTTGCCAGACCCTGAACAGTCACCCCACACAGCTGACTTCTCGCCTCCTCCAGGAAGGTGCTCACTCTGGAGTCACAGTGCTCACTTCAGTGATGGCTGAGCACAAGCTGCTAATTGCTGGGGCCACTCATGTATGGCTGCCAACTGGCAGTTTCCCTTAAACCTTAAGTAACCCACTGCTCCAGATCAACCTGAGATGCTTCTAGCCCCCAAGGGGAGCACAGCAGAGGACTCTAGATTCTGCCAACTGGAGTCTGAAGACTTAATTTCCCCAGGGAGCAGAGGCCTTCTCTACAAGCCAATAAAGTCACAGACCAAAAAAATTCAGAGCATAAAATAACTCTTTGTAAAATCCACAGTAAGATAAAGGAAGAAGGGTTATATCAGCTTAAGTCACCTAATTTTGTTACAGATAAAACTTAGCAAGCAGCTTTCTATTGAAAAGTTCCTTGGAGAACAAATAAATGATAAATCTACCATCTACTTTGGTATACCTTATATCTCTTGACTAATTTTATCTACATGTCATGTAAATAGTTATGAATTTTATAATAGATTAAATATGCTATAGGCAGGATGACATATTTTATAATTTGTTAAACATTGATAAACATATATGCTTTGATTTTGTAGTGAAAATAACATAAATGTAGCAGCCTTGTTTTTCAACTGTTGGGGATTGGGAGCCCGAAACAAAGATTCTTGCTCAGTCTACATCAATGTCCTTTCAAGCTCACAAACTCATAGCCATTCCTTCATTTAATAGTATTCCAGCCAACTCAAAGTCCTCAATTAATATTACTCTGTGAACCTACTACTAATATCATCCAATTAATATTATTTCTTGAAATACCTTTCTCTTAGAAAGAGATGCAGATACAAGAGATTCTGTGAAGATGATGGCAGTGAAGGGCTGAGAAAGAGTCCATGCCAAGATTTCATCTCGTTTTGATGAAGTAAGATGAAGTGTGCAGAGTATGGCTTTGTCTCCAATATGTGGGTCAAATATGGTGAAGGTCTGTTGGTAAATCAAGTTCCATCTACTTTCTTGTCAATTCTTCAAACACTAGGATACAAATGACCCTAGGCTGGAATCAAAATGTACTGTATGAAAGTGTCAAAAATTCTTTTAATAAATAAGAGCAAGAGAAGGGACAACATAAAAAGTGACCCTAAAATGGTTCTTCTATAACGTAGGAGAGGTTTCAAACTTAATTAAATAATCACACACTTTCCTGTTTGCCAGGATTTTAAAATGATGATGTTGTTTGATTAAACTGATAAGCCATCCAAAAACACAATGTACAATAACTTCTTTCCAGTATACTTCCTAACTCAGTATTTCTTTCTCTATGCTTTATTTTTGTTATGACATTGTTAATATAGTGAAATTGATTGAAATCAAGTATTGATAAGATAAATTGTATTAAGACATCATTCATTTTCTTGGATAATTTGGGCAACAAGAATAGTACTTACCTGTATTAAGGTAAGCTGTATTCTTGGGTTAAATCATGGTTGTTCTTAGACATGAGTGTGTGGGGAGTATAACTTCCTCCATGGGGAAGCTAAAGAATTGAGCTTTTAACTTTTACACCATACTTTTTTAAAAAAAAAAATTCCATGTAGGTTTATCCACAGATTTAAAACTTTGGGAAAACTTTTTGTAAAGAGAAATGTGAACATCTTGTGGGAAATCTTTGCTCCACCCAGGGAAAGATAAATGGTGTTTGAGTGCTCCTCTTTAAGGGTGAGCTGCTTGTGGGAATATGGGAGGTTCCATGTCAGCAATGATGAAAAGCAAATGGGAAAAGCCCTGTGCTGGGGACATGGGCCACATGGGGCATTTAAACCAGCATATGCTGTGTCTCAAAAGAAAAAGGCTTAGTTTTGGAAGTTGTCATTTCAGGAGGAAAAAAAGAAATCTATGCAGGGTACGAGAAGCAAAGAACATGACTGCTCACGCAATTCTAGAGCAGGAGCACTGCGGGCAGAGCGGTCTTCTCTGAGAGGCTGAGCTCCATGCTGCTCTCCGCTCAGCTTTATTTTCTTTAATATTCACTAATAGCATTCACTACCCAGTTCTGCCGGAGGAATAGAGCAGAAGGGCTCACGTGATGCTTCTAGGGAAAGGGCAGAGCTCTCTACGATATGAGAAACACACTCTGCTTGGGGAAGTTCTCATTCTTCCCAAGGCCACCCATTTTGAGCAGATAATTCTTTGCAGAGAGAGAGAGAAAGAAAGAGAGAGAGAGAGAGAGCTGTCCCGAATGCAGCCGCATGTTTAGGAGCACTTAATGCCTCTGGCCTCTAACCCATGAGATTCCAGGAACTGTTCCTTCCCAGCTGTAATAACCCCAAATGCCTCCAGATGTGGTCAGATGCCTCCAGGGAGGTGTAAAGAAGGGCACAGCGGAGGAAACTCCTTAGAAGATAATGTGGTTTTGGAGTTTCATGTAAACTGTGTATTGCATATTTGCAAACATTCAGCAAAGGGGCGAACTTCCTGGCTCCTGGGAGGAAGTAGCACCAGTCTTACATGGGTTTCACTGAACAGGGCTAACAGATTGATGAACCTTCATTTCTCTCAAAGGCAGCACTGTTTCGGGTTCTGATCCAGATGTCTTTAGTCCGAGGTATTGAGGAAGGGCGTGGGTTTGGGAGTCAAACTCACCCGGACTTGGGTCCTGGCCCCATCATTTACTACTAAGGTGACCATAAGCTGGTTATTTCATGTCTCTGCATCTCGAATTTTCTTAGCACAAAATGGAACCAATACCAAATTTAGGAGATTATTATAAGGGTTAATTAAAATAGCATGTCTTAATCCTCAGATTGATTGGTAATCAATCATCACTTGTTATAATGTGGTATCATAATGATCAGGCTCAATGAGCTGAGTGTGTCATCCTCTTTGTTTAACCACTAACCCAGTCATCAGTGACAGATCTTGTTAACTGGAACACATTTAAATAAGCACACTGTAGGATCTACAAAGGATTAACACTTTCTAGCTTTTATTTTGACTTGCCTTTCGATACCCTGGGTTGGATGCACACTAGTCGCTTGCTTCTGTCCCATCAGCCCACAAATTTTGTTTCCAGTGGGAGTGGCTGATGAACCAGTCAACGGCAAGTCAAGTGCACTTTGACAAACCACAGTAAACACACAGCATGCTTATCTGAGTGCATTTAGGAATGGGTGGAGAATATCCTGCTTGGGGGTTCACCTAGTCCCCCACAGCCCAGTCAGATCATTCCTCGGCAACTCTAAGGAGACTCGGGTTGTTAGAAGCTTTGCTTTAAACAGAAGCACATCAGACACAAGAGAGGTGATGGGAGAGGCTCACAGCAGCCCAGAGCAATGACTGAAGTTGCGAGAAGAGCCAGCACAGCTGGGGTGTCTCCTATTCCTTTCTGATGAAAGTTGTCCAAAGACTCTGCTACTTAGAACTGTGACAAGGAGCCAGTGACCACCAGGAAAACAAGATATGTGTCTTTAAAGAAGCCTCCCAGAAGGATGGCAATGCTCACAGCCAAACTGTCCTCCTGAGCAGCACAACAAGCCACCACGTTTAGTCAACGAACCAGGGAACATGCTACGCGTCTCCCTGAGAGTGGGGTGACCTGGAGAGCTCTTTGCAGGATCCTAGAAGGGGAAGATGGCTGCTTTCTACAATCAGCTCCACTTGACATCAGCTTCAACCAGTTATGCAACTGCAGAGTGACCTCACCTGGGGGCCTGAGGAAAATATCTAGAGATTTCAGCTCAGTCCAACCCAGTAAGGCACAGAAATGACCACTGTTCCCAGTTCCTCTTAACTGCAATTGCAACTCAGTGCAACCTATTGGTGTATCTGCAGTAACTTCCTGGTAGCAAGAAATAGAAGGACAACTAGCCGGCAGTGCAGGACAGAGATAAATATTGACTCAACCAAAGAAGGCTGGAGTTTATTCATAATGTAAAACCAACCACCAAAGGAAAATTGAAGCCTCAACATCACAGTGTGAATGTGAAGTGAGGATTTCTCAGAAGGGGAACTCTGTTCTGGGCACAGTGTTTCTCTCTTTCTGCTCCTTTCCTCCACAAAATCTTGCCATGTAGCAGTGTCTTACTTTCAATCAGACCCACTACGTACTTTTTTGTTTCTTTGGTTGTTTGGTTTTTTTTTTTTTTTGTGTGTGTGTGTGTGTGTGTGTGTGTGTGTGTGCTTTTCAAGGTAAGGTCTTGCTTTAGCCAAGGCTGTCCTGGAATTCACTATATAGTCTCAGTCTGGCCTCGAGCTCACAGTGATCCTCCTACTTCTGCCTCCCGAGTGCTAAGATGAAAGGCGTGTGATACCACACTCAAATTACCACCTACTTTTATACATAAAATTTTATTAGCTATACCCAGATCTCTTCACTTGCATATTCTCTATGGCTACTTGTATACTACGATGTTGGTAGTAAATGGTCGCCTTTGAGACTATAAGGCAACCAAATGCTATCGCTGCTATCAGATTCTTCACAGTCTGTTTTGAATCATTCTTTGGGCTAATATCTATATTTCAAACATGGCTTGCGTAAATCTAAAATTGTTGCAGGGTAGGCAGAACTTTCTGGCCTCTAGATGTTTTCTTAAAGAGAAATTTGATTATATATTTATTGCTATCCTTACCCAGAGACATTCTGTTGTTTATAGTCCTACTTTTGCAAGACTAAAAACATATAAAGCAATATATTGACATTGTAAAACTTGCACAACATGAAGTTGCTAATTTCTGAAAAAAGAACATGTCCAAAAGCCACATGTATGATTGTCATGCTTCTGTTCTTCAACTATTATTTCTTTTTCACTTAACCAACTAATTACATATAATAAACAGGCAATAAAGAGCCTTTATGTATCTAGCTCTCTTACAAAGTCTGAATAAACTGGGACTGAAGAAAATATTTGTATTCTTGCTGACTAAATTATTACTGATTAAATCATCTTAGTTCCCTATCCTTCATTTAGAAACCCCTGGGACTTTAACCCATTATCTCAAAAATACCTTGTACTATCAGGCTAAGGGGTTTCCTTATGCCTGTCATTTTCTCTTTGTAATTGTTAAAATTGCCTGGATTCTAAGCTCATGGGGAGCCTTTTATGGCCTTCTTAATGATCTAGATAGTTCCTGCCCCGTTTCCTCTGACTTTGCCTAATATTCTGTAACTTAATGACAAACAGAAAGACAAAAAAAATCTACAAAAAATACCTTAAGAGGCGTGGAAGTATATTTTATCCCTTTTTACCTGTAAGGATTTTACTCATGTTACAGTTTCACTATTAATAGTTTTAAAACAAAAGAAAGTTATTGAGAGTTATTTTGTTTAAAACACAACCAAACTACCAGCCAAACAAAAAATGTTTAAAAGTATTGAAGACTAGATATAGTCTTTCTGCAAAGCATTATTTTGACCAACAGTAGAAATATGAACATCTAAGGCAATGTCATTCGTCAGGAAATTCCCTTTCCTGCAGAGATGAACATTATACTACAAACTATAATGTAAGACAAACTGAAAATAAGAGCATTGATGGAAGAAAAGTAAAAATCCTGTACCAAGCAACAGAAGCTATGTCCCAGTCCACTGTCTCTCCCATGTGATCGGCTCAAAATGGTCCATGGTTAGAAGCATTTGTGGTCTGCTTTCTACTCTTACAACAAATTATACAGCAAACCTACCCTGAAGGCTCCGATAGGCTACACTAGACAGTTCTGCTTAGCTTCATTGAACCTGAGGTTTTTTCCAACTTACTGGAACACAGACATTTTTCCCATGACATTGACATTGATCAAGGCACACTTTATGGGTAGGTGTGGTGGTGCACACCTTTAATCCTAGCACTCAGGAGGCAGAGGTCAGAGGGTTGCTGTGAGTTTGAGGCCAGGCTAAAACTACAAAGTGAGTTCTATACCATGCTGGGCTAGATTAGGACCCTGTCTTGATAAAATAATCAATCAAACAAACAACAACAAAAGACACGCTTCATAAATTGAGGTCTGAAAGAATAATTAAGCTTGTAACATTAAGGCTTCCATTGGACAGACAAATGTGCTCTCTTATACCCACATCTTATTCAGAACCAGAAGTACTAAAATGGTAGTTTTTAGTTTTGTTTTGTTTTCTGTCTCTGAAATAGCTCTCTGATTGTCATGTGTCCTACTCTATAAAATGTGCATTAAATATTTCTTTTCATGAACATTGAGCCTCTTCTTTTAATTAAGGTAAAATAACTTATGCCAATATTTTAAAGTGTACCTTATACTTCATTAAAAAAGAAATCTCTGCTTTTTGGATTCATGTATTTCTTTTTAATGTATAGATAAAAGAGGTTTCAGGGAAATCCCCTCACTGGCACCCCCACCCCCAGCTGTCTGGTCCTTCAATGCTCTCCCTGGTCTGCATGTCCCTACCTCCTGCTGCTACAACTGAGAATGACCCAGCTCTGTTCTCCTTCATCAGTCAACACCAGATCGTGTGTCTGTGGCAGGTTCAGTGCTCCATCATCACAGCTTCACTTGTTACTTATTTTAATTCACTATTATCCATTAGCCCCAGTCAGAGGAGATTTCCATCATATAAAAATATCGTAGTTGGTGATGATGCCAATTCTCACACACAGTAGAGCTAGTAAAATAGAAATACATTTTTCCTAAGCTCAGAATCTGACAAAACAAATGCTGGGAAGATGTTTCACTAAAATAAAGCCATAAATCACTAGAAGTAGAACGTAAAGCATGCACATGCATTTTTAAAATTTTTAATGGAAAATATTTTACCTTGTGCTTTCACGGGGTTAGTGTTCTGTTAGATTCTGCCTTCTTCAATAGCTAAAACAATGTATGACTGATTTCTTTCTACTCTGGGGCTTGGGTACAATGTCATAAACATGGTGTACTCTGAAATATTAGTCATTGAATTGAATTTAGCTTTTTTAAAGACTTGAGTTTTCTAGTGGGACTTGCTAGGAACACCTGGGTCTTTGAAGTATAATGAACTCCAATCACATATAAACTCACTTTGTCTTCACAAGAGTAGTGTCTGAGTAGGTCAGTGGGGGAAAAGCTGCCTCAAATATCCTGTATCTTAAAGCATTCCTGATACTTTTATTTACAATATTCCAGAAGAAGAAAAATATGATAATATTTTTGTTTTAAAGTTGTTTCTTAAAACACTTGAATTGCAAGTATATTTCTTTAAAATATTGTTTCCATTCAGATACCAATTCTGGTCAAAATTTCAGCACCATTCTTTACCAAAATAGAAAATTTAATCTTTTGTACAATTTTTATTAATTAAAAACGTTATCATATGGACAAATCAAGCGTTGATCCCATTCCTCTCCCCCCTGCCTCCATTCCACTGAGGGCTCTCCTCAGTGGGGTTACTGCCATTCACCATGAGGTTATGGGTTATGAGTTATGAGAGCAGCAGTAAGTCACTGAGGGGTGGCAATGCCCCTGGGTACTGCTTCTCACCCTGTGGCTCTTACAAATCTCTCCACCCTCTCTTCCACAACCTTCCCTGAGCCTTGGTGGGTGTGATATAAGTCTATTTTAGTGTTTAGCTCTCGGCAACGTCTGTATTTTTGCTTTGATAGGTTTTGAATGTAGATTGTCAGGCTCACAGTGACAGCAGCACTCATGATTCACTCACCATTTCTTCTGTGCTGTCTCCTGGACCCTGGCTGATATGCAAGGGGCGGGTCATCTCATGATAGGCAGTTAGTCATCTTTTCTTGTCATGTTGATGAATTTTGGTTCTCTCCAGTTTTTGCTGCCTTCAGTAAACAAACAAACAAACAAACAAACAAACAAACAAACAAACAAAACAAAAACCAGATTTTCCAACTGAAAATGAGAGCAGCATGGGTTAATGGGGATACACATAGTTAAGAGATATTTCAATGGATGTAACCTCTCTTTTTAGCCAAATATTAGTGGAAGCTTCTCCCTGTGTCCAGGACCCTCATCTCCATAGGATTCTGACTTGGTTCCTAGTACCAGCTATGAGTTCTTTCTCTTTGAGTGGGCCTCATATCCAAGCAAAGAGCCACTGGTTACCAGCATAGTCTTAGTGCCACTACTGCATAGGTATGTACATCTTGTCTGGCTGCTTGATTTCATATCTAGCAGGACCCCTTGCTTCTCAGTGTTGGTGGCCATTTGCTCCCAGCAGCTCATGCTGCACCGTCCAGCACTATGAAGGCTAGCCATTGGGGAGTTGGCTTCCTTCTAAATGCCAGTGTGATTCTCGATGTCCCATGTCAGTAGCTTGTGGTGACTTCAGCAACAGGTCTTATGTTCTAGTTCTGGTGGATAACTAAGTGCTTTGGCAAAAACCTGCTTTGTTTTGAAGACCTCATAGGTCTGTCTGACCAAGAGCTCACGGTGGGTTGTTATCAATTTCTGGCACTGGGAATTATAAGGCAAAGCCCATGGTTTTAGGGTTAGGCTTAAAATTCATATGGAAGCACAAAAGGCCCCTAAAAATGTCCTTATGAAAAAACAATGATACAGGATGTATCATAATACTGATTTCATGCTATACTAGAAAGCTATAGTAATATATATGGCAAAGATTTGCTCCCATTTTGTAGGTTGTCTCTTGGATCTGTAAAGTATCCTTTTCTGTACAAAAGCTTTGTAATTTCATGAGATCCCAGTGGTTAATTAGTGGTTTTATTTCCTAAGAAATTAGGGTTATATTTAGAAAGTCATTGCCTATGCCAATATGTTGAAGGGTTTCCCCTACCTTCTCCTTTAGCAGTTTCAGAGTTTCAGGTCTGATATTAAGGTCCCTGATCCATTTGGACTTGATTCTTGTTCATGGAGAGAGAAGGATCTATTTTCATCCTTCTACATATAGATATCCAGTTTTCCCAGCACCACTTGTTGAAGAGGCCGTCTCTTCTCCAATGAATATTTTTGGCATTGTTTTTTTTTTTTTTTTTTTTTTTTTTTTTTTGTCAAAAATCAGATGAAAGTAGCTACCTGTATTAACCTCTGGGTCCTCTGTTCTGTTCCACTGATCTACGTGTCCTTCTTTGTGCCAGTACCATGCTGGATTTTTTTTTTTTACTACGGCTTTGTAATATACTTAAAATTGGGTATGGTGATACCACAAGTTTTATTTTTGTTGCTCAAAATTGTTTTGGTTATTTGAAGTTTTTTGTGATTTCAAATGAATTTTAGGATTTATTTTAAGAATGCCAATTTTAATGGGGTTGCATTAAATGTGTAGATTGCTTTTGGTAAGATTGACATTTTCACAATATTGATTCTTCCAATCCAAGAACATGGGGTGTCTTTCCATTTCCTAGTGTCTTCAACATATAAAAACCTCAAAAAACAAAACAATAAGAAATAAAATAACCCAACTAAAAAATGGGCTATGGAACTAAATAGAGAGTTCTCAAAAGAAGAAATATAGATGGCATTAAACATCTAAAAAAGTGTTCTACATCCTTAGCCATCAGGGACATGCAAATTAAAACCACTTTGAGATTCCACCTCACTTCTCACTTATCATCAAGAAAATAAATGACCATAAATGATGTCAAAGATGAAGAAAAAGGGGAACTCTTCTACACTGTTGGTGGGAATGTGGTCTGGTACAGCCATTGTGGAAATCAGTGTGGAGGTTTTAGGGACAACTAAAACAAAGATTTACCATATGATCCAGCTATAGCAGCACTCCTAGACATATATCCTAATGACTCTTCTTACAGATACTTGCACAACCATGTTTATTGCTGCTCTATTCATAATAGCTAGGAAATGGAACCAGTCTAGATGTCCCTAGATAGATGAGTGGATAATAAAGATGGGGTACATTTACACAATGAAGTTCTATTCAGCAGTAAAGAACAATGAACAATGAAATTATGAAATTTGCAGGGAAATGGATGATATGGAAAAACTTACACCAAGTGAGATAACCCAGGCCCTGAAAGCCAAATGTCACATGTTCTCTCTCATATGTGGATCCTAGCTACAAATATTTAGACTTGTGTGTGAGCTGGAACTAAAAATTGGTAGCAGAGGCCAGTAAGCTAGAAAAAGGCTATAAGGGAGGGAGGAGAGGGAAGGACTTTAGGGGATGATATTTTATATATGTAAGTAGAAGAACAGATTACAGGAAGTGGAATGGCCTAAGTAAGGCCAGGGAAAGATTAAGACAAGGGTGGGGGAGGGTCAATCACAATTCAAGACATTCTGCAAAAGACATATGAAAGCCTACTTCTTTGGATAATGGCACATCCAGAAGCCATAGATTGCTACTAGAAAAGTTTCAGGGCTGGAGAGATGGCTTAGTGGTTAAGGTGCATGCCTATGGACCCCGGTTCAATTCTCCAGGTCCCACATAAGCCAGATGCACAAGGGGGCACACATGTCTGGAGTTTGTTTGCAGTGGCTAGAGGCCCTGATGTGCCCATTTTCTTCTTCCTTCTCTCCGTCTCTAATAAATAAATAAATAAATAAATTAAAAAGAAAAATTTTTTTCAGTGCCAGGGATGTGATAACTTCCAGTGAGTTGTTGGCCAGGAAGGTGCCAGTTTCCTCCAAAACATTACAGACTATTGTCAAGGTCCTTGGGTTCCCATGATTAACAGATGTTAAGACCCTATTGCTGAAGACTTCACATGCCTGGGCAGCAAGCTCACTGAGAAATCAAGCTGGTGCTGAGCTGAAAACCTTCTCCCTATAGAGCAGCCAACTAAAACCTGGGAAAAGCTGCAATGCATGCAGCCCTATGGGAGACAGAAGTCATCAGTAGTGAAAACAGTGGACACTGGAAGCCTCAAGTTTGGCCAGACAGGCTAAATGACCAAATGGGTGCAATAGTGACATGTCTACTCTGGGGGAAACCAACTGCTGTATAATTGGGCTGAAGGCCCATTTTATGGGAAGGAATACAAGCTTGGTACTGAAAACCTAATCAAAAGTCTATGGCAGGGGAGATCATGAACTTAGGGTATAAAGGCTGCTCTTGTCAGGGTAAATGCATATATTATTCTCACCAAACTGCCCTGAAAGCACTACACTTAATGTTCATATTCATATATTAATACTACTCTCACTTTTGGTTAGAAAAGCTTCTCCTTTCAGATGGTGGTGACCACTGGGATGACCCAAAAAGCAACATAGTGCTGAGAAGTGACAGAGGAGTGCTCAGAACTGAAACATCTCTATCACACCCTCCAAGGCTCAGGTCCCATTGCGGAAGAGGTGGCCTAGAGAATGTAAGAACCAAAAGAAGGGTACAACTCCTTACAATGCAACTGCCCAGACAGAAATTGGCCTCAATGTCCATGACCTCACATTGCCTAGCAATATCTACACAAGACCCTCATAATAGGAGAAAAAGATGTTAACATCAAAATGAAAGAGAGAATAATGGAGAGAGGGAGGGGATATGATGGAGAATGGAGTTGTGAAGGGGAAGTGGGGGAGGGGAGGGAATTATCATGGTTTATTGTCTGTAAGTATAGAAGTTGTCAATAAAAAAAAAAAAAGCATGACATTGGCACAAAAACAGTCACAAAGAGAAATGGATTGGAATAGAAAATTCACATTGAAGCCCAGGAAACTAAAAAACCAAAAAAATACATACTAGAGATAAGATAGCATTTTCAATAAAAGGTGCAGGAAAATCTCAATACATACATGGAAAAGAATGAATCTAGGGCTAGAAAGATGACTTAGCCCTTAAGCACTTGCCTGTGAAGTCTAAGGACCGTGGTTCAAGGCTCAATTCCCCAGTACCCATGTAAGCCAGATGCAAAGGTGGCGCATGCATCTGGAGTTCGTTTGTAGTGGCTGGAGGCCCTGGTGAGCCCATTCTCTCTTTCTCTCCCTCTATCTGCCTCTTTCTCTTTCTCTCATATGTATAAATAAATTAATTAATTAAATCTTTTTTTTAAAAGAATGAATCTAGACCCTTAACTTGCACAAAAAAAAAAATCTATTCCAAATGGATCAAGGATCTCAATGTAAGAACTGAAATCTTAAAAGGAGTGGGTGAAAAATTAGGAACAACACTTCAGGTGCAGACATAAGGAAGGACTTTTTTCACAGGACCCCAGTTGCCTAGGAAATAAGCAAACTATCAACAAATGGTATCTCATGAAACTAAAAGCTGTTGCATAGCTAAGTAAACTGTCAACTGACCTACAGAAAGGGAGAAAATCTTCCACAGCTATATATTTGAAAAAGGATTAATGTCTAGCATATACAGTGAACTAAAAAATAATCTAACAAGCAAATTTTAAAAAGCCATGAAGCTAAATGGAGAGTACTCTAAAGAAAAACGTGCAAGGGGATATATTTTATATTTTATCAAGTTAGAATACTTTTCCTGTTAGCCTTTGCAGGCAGATAGGAGGATCAAATTCAAGTTAGAACCAGAGTGAGACTTTTGCAAAACCAAAAAAAAAAAAAAAAGTCCATTTCATTCAGGTCTGAATGCAAATGCTGGCAAGGGTGTGGACAAAGAGGAACTTTATTCACTGCTGGAGGGAGTAGAAACTGGTACAACCATTATGGAAATCAGGATGGAGATTTCTCAAAAAGCTAAAAGTAGAACAACCATATTACCCAACTATATCACTCCTGTGCACATACACAGTAAGTTCTCTACCCTCTGCTCCAAATACCTGCTCAGCCCTGTTTATTACTGCTCTAGTGGTAATAACCAGGAAATAGATCCAGCCTAGTTGCCCATCAATACATGAATGGATAATAAAAATGTGGCACATATACACAATGGAGTTTTATTCAGCTGTAAAGGAAAAAAATCATGAAATTTGCAGGAACATGAATGGATCTGGAAAAGACTGTACTAAGTAAGTGAGGCAACTCAGACTCAGAAAAACTGAGAAAGCAAACTGCCACTGACTCAGAAGCCACCTCCCTGCTTGGTAGCTGTCATAGTGCTAGAAAGTGCTATGCTGTCTGCTGGATGGAAAAGCCATCAAGAGTCAACAGCAGCAGGCCCTGCATGTCCCCAAGCCAACCGGTCAGATGAGATGAGCCCACTAGTGCAAGGATGGCACAGAAGCTGTGGAGGTAATTATTGCAATTTCAGTTTATCAATATGATCACACTCTCCAAGAATTTTCCCCTTATTGGGTTCCAGTTGCCAAGACTTGTAATTCAGTATCTGAGTAATAAAATTATTCACCCAAGAATCTGTTAACAAGGACACTCCAGAGAAACCGCTTGTAGAATTTTAGAGTTGCACAATAGTACTGCTAGCCATCTTGTAACTACATTCTTTCTTTTTTTTTTTTTCCTTTTTTTGTGACTAATATTTTCCCTTTTAAAGACATAACCCCTGCCAGGCATGGTGGCGCACGTCTTTAATCCCAGCATTCGGGAGGCAAAGGTAGGAGGATCGCCATGAGTCCGAGGCCACCCTGAGATTACATAGAGAATTCCAGGTCAGCCTGGGCTAGGGTGAGACCCTACCTTGAAAAACTGAAAAATGAAAAAAAAAAAAAAAAAAAAAAAAAGACATAACCCCTGCTTTATAATGTTGAGCATTTCTTTTTCCAGGTTGGATTTTTTTTTAATCTGGGGGCATAATCAGTCTTTCAGTGAAACTAACACTTTATCTGATATGCCATCATTCAAAATGTCTATGTCCACAATAGAGGGAAGATAAAGGAAAATGTCACTGTGCAGTTTTAATAAAAAAAAAAAAATCTATGTGGCCAGTTGGAATCTTTTTTTTTTTTTTCATAGAAAGCAAGTCTGCAGTCAGATTAAACATCAAATCACATTAGCTAAGCATGTGAACCTATTCCAAAGAACCAATTTCAGAGTCACTGGCTCTCCCGACTTTGGACAAGATAATGTCATTTCTTTTGACATGATTTGCTAAAATTCAAATTTAATGTAGTCTGTACTCATGGTCATTATCCATAACTCATAGTAATCTTTCATTATGAGATCTAGCAAAATTCTGTTTTACTATGACATCACAAACCTTCCCTTCTGGGATGTTATTTTACATGAAAGAGTATATTTAGAAATAAATATGAAAGTATCTTTTAGGCATGGGAAAATGTACATCTCTTAAAGAGTTTATTGGTTCAAAAATTCTTGATTTTTCATTCTAAGAGTTAATATAAATCAGGAGTCAGAAAAGGCCCTAATTGTAACCAAGGCCAACCAGGAAATACCAATAAAGCAACTTTAAGAAAATCATTAGAAAACCAGGTTATTAACAGTTATGAAAATAATGGGCCTGATGTTTATGGTCTATGTTGTGGCTTTTGCTCAAGCCTCACAGAAGACTAGCTTTACTGATAGATATTTGTTTTACCAAAATAAACTTGCTTATGAAATTATATACACCTTCTCTTAAATTTGTTTCAAGCATAGCATTAATGATACACAAAGAATCCCTCAGTTTTTACATTCAGGTAATGTAAAGAACATCGGTGAACTTTTTCATGTTCTGAGACATCCAGAGAACTGGTCACAGGTGTTATCAAAGCTAATCACTTATTACTTCAAGAGATAGCAAAATATATATACATATGCACATCTTTTCTAGGCCAAAAATGTAAACTCTAAATACTAAGAAAAAGAAGTTTCTGGAAAATTTGTCCCATAAAACATGTGTTTTGTTGTCCTTACAACTTGAATATTTAAATAGAAAAACTTTGTCTTTTTAAAAATTCACATTTGCATCCTTGGGTTCAATGGCATTCTAATGTTGTGTCAGGTAGCTGAGGTCTGAGTTCAGTGTGGAGATTTCATCCTCTGCAGGGTAGACCTTTCAGCGTGTCCTGAGCAACACATGTGTAGAAAATTACAGTCTTACCTAAGGGATGTATTTTATCTAGTGGTGAAAGTCATCAAGTAGTTAATGATCTCCTTACTGAATCTAATCTCAGGCTCGAAAGGCCCTCCTTAAACAATCCAAAACCTGTGACATGGTCACTTCAAAAATGTTACAAACACAAGTTCCTCCATCCAGCAGGATTAGTAAGAGGACTAAAGGGTTAAGGTTGGAAAATGTTTCTAGCACAATGCCAAACCTTCCAGAATTGTTTATAAACCAGAAACAAACCCACTGGAAATAAATTAAAACAATGCAAATGAAACAAAATAGAAGATACTCTGTGTGTGGCTCATGGCAATTCTTCACCCGATGTGGCCAGAGAAGTCAAACAGTTGGATGTTGTCACTGTAAATGAGGTTAAGTTTTTATCTGATGCACAGGACTTGAGCTGGGTGCATGGATTACTCTCTATAGAGTTTTGGGGTGGTCCATGAGTTACTGAAATTGTGATCAAAATTGGTCAAAATCATGGAATACATGGGAATTTTCCTGGAGTCTATTTGTAGTAGTTAGTTTTGCATTACTGAACAAAACACTAGATCAAAAGCAACTGGTCCAGAGAAGGATTTATTTTGGTATTTTGGCTTACAGTCTGGAGGGGAAGCTTCATGATGGCAAAGGAAAGCAAGGCATGAGCAGAGGCTGGACATCACCTCTGCCACAGCATGTGGAAACAGCAGCAGGAGAGTGAGCCGAGCTCTGGTAAGGGGGAGCTGGTTATAACAACCCTAAGCCTGCCCCAACAACACACCACATCCAGCAAGGCTCTACCTCCCAAATTGTTGCCAGTTGGGGACCAAGCATTCACAACACATGAGTTCATGGGGGACATCAGATTCAAACTGATACATTATTCATCTCATCTGATGCCAAAACGTCCTTGGCCAGACAGTGTAAAATACAACTGCCTGATAGTCACTTTGTAACACTGACAGCATGGCAACTCACCACACTGCTGTAGGCATGCCCTCAGGAAGTCCACATTACAACATTAGGTACCCACATCTATGGCTTTTAATGTAAAGGGGAGTACACAGCTCACACACTGCATCACTGGTGCATCAATCCTGGACACTCAATCTTAAATGAGATGTTCTGTTTTCTTGTTTTCTCCCATCTTCATCTGTCATATCAATAGGTTCCCTTTCATTTCATTTTGAGCAAAATAAAGGTCAAAGTGTCAACAGGGAGCTGGGTTGGGCAAGAGGACAATGCAGAGTCTATGAGTCTTACTAAGATAGGTGAAGTAGCTCATGGTTTAAGCTGTTTGTTGGGGATGGGGATCATTCATTTTAACTTTATGTGTCAGAAAACAGAGGTAAAATGATTGGCCCACTTTTATCCATCCTATGTGGAACAGAACCAAAACACAAGCCCAGTAGTTATGACACAATCTTACTTTCTACTAAATGAAGTGTTTTTTTTTTCTTCAGAAATGAGACTTAGTCATCTTCTTCTACAAGCCTCCATCTTCAAAAGGGTCCCCAAATCAAACACATGCCACCTGATGTGATTCTGAAATATGAGGATCTAAAAATTAACAAAGTGATTGTTCTATCTTCTTATCCCAAAGACCCTCAGGGTTGGAGAGATGGGTTAAAGGAGAAAGGAGTTTGCTTGTAAAGCCTGCTGGCCCAGGTTCAATTCCCCAGTACCCATGTAGTCCCAGATGCACAAAGTAGCACATGCACCTGAAATTCGTTTGCAGTGGCAAGAGGCTCTGGTATGCCTATTCTCTCTCTCTCTCTCTCTCTCTCTCTGAAAATAAATAAATTATCTATATATATATATATATATATATATATATATATATATATATATATATATATAACCCTCTATAGAAGAAAAGCACTTACATGGTTGACTATCCATGCATCTCCAAATGTAACTGTTTGATTCTGCTTCCCTTAATAACTTCAAAGCACATATTTTGAATAAATGAGTCACCAAGAGGAAAACACTTATCCACCTGCTTTAGTATGACCAAGTTTTTAATTAACACTACTGATTTCAAATGATTCCCTAGTTTCAGCTGCGCTATTTCCTATTCATCCTTGTCTCCCAAGGCTATTGCTCGACTGTAGTCAGGTCTCTAGTATGTTAAATCAATCTTGCTAATTCCTGAGTCAATGGCTGTTAGTTTCTTGCTCAAGAACATACCACCAGCCATGACCTACTACAGAATACCATTAATCAAGTTCAACCCCTCCATTCAATTTGTCTCTTTCTGTTTCCCTACACCACAGATGATATATGGGTGACCTGTTTACCATTGCTTCCTGCCCAGCTTCAAGTATCCATCCAGTAAACAGCTGCTAAATGACTACTATGTGCCATGTTCTCTGCTAAACTCTAGGAATAGCACAGACCTGTGTAGCCCATCACCTTACAGAGCTTCTAATTAAGCAGAGAAGACAGTAATTAGAAGGTTATCAAGTAAAGTTGAGTGTTACCAAGGAAAGAAAGTAGCTGCTAAGATAGAGATTGAGAATGAACTAGTGGAGGTTGAGATATGATGGGGAAAGATATCAGGGAGAATGTGACATGAGAAAAAGAAGTAAAGCTTAGGGAGCAGTATCCATGAAGAGCCTTAGGGAGAAAGAATTTGCAAAGCTAAAGGAGACCTAGTTGGTTGGGAACAGAAATCAGAAGAGTGGTCTCAAAGGAGACAGAATTCAAATCACACAGCTCTCTGGAGACCGAGGAGAGAATTCATTTTTTCACCCTGCACAATGGACAACCAATACAAAACGTTAAGAAGGAAAGTGTCATAGTTTTGAAATGTCAAGGAGACATTGATAAGCAAGATGACCCTGTGGCTTTACAAGATTTTTAAAAAATATAATAGAAATAAACAATGTTGAGCCGGGCGTGGTGGCGCACGCCTTTAATCCTAGCACTTGGGAGGCAGAGGTAGGAGGATCACCGAGAGTTTGAGGCCACCCTGAGACTACATAGTTAATTCCAGGTCAGCCTGGACCAGAGTGAGACCCTACCTTGCAAAAACAAAAAAAAAAAAAAAAAAAAAAGAAAATAAATAAAGAAATAAACAATGTTGAAAAGCACAAGTAATAAGGTATGGGGTAAACATGCAGCACATTTGTTATACAAACATGTTTATTTTAGATACTATGCTAACAAAAGTAGCCCTGGAAAATATGATTGTGTCCATTATGGGACTAGAAGCATTTCAATTCCATCTGTCCAGAATGCTGCAGACAATGTAGCACAATAGCATATGCATGTGTGTCTAGACAGAGCCACGCAGTTCTGTGCATACCAGCATCACAAGTAGAGTTGCACTGTGACAGCTCTGCCTCTCCAGGTGACATAAAATGTTCAGCTCCATCATAATGTTATGAAAGCCTATGGGAAATTTAGTCTGCCATTAACTGAAGTATCATGCAGCCTGACTGGCCATGGACACACATGCAAGGTTAACATCCAAGCCTGAACATCTGAAATCAGCAATAGTCCACAATCATGAAGGCACACAGGGAACGTTCTACACCAAATCTCTCTAGGTTCACTACAGACAAAACATGCAGCACTAAAGATGTCATATAAACTTGCCTTTTGTCTATGTGTATAAGGTGCATATGAAACACAAATGAATTTCATAAATAATTTAGGTCCATTTTCTAAGATATATAATTATGCAAATTCAAATTTTCTAAAACATGAGGAAGCTTGGAATCCAAGGCACTTCTGAACTCAACATTTTAGACAGGGATACTGAACACACACATACACTCACACACACACTTCACACGACAACACATTATACCTGTGTAAACACATACACACATACACATATACAAGAATTTTTAGACAGGGATATTGAAAATACAAACATTTTACATGACAGCACATTATAGCTGTATAAACCATATACATACACACAAGAATTTTATACAGGGATACCAAACACACACACACACATACTTCCTGTGAAATCACATTATACCTGCATAAACACATACACATTATATCACGTTATATCTACATATACACATCACACTACATTGCATTGTATCTATGAGTTCAGGATCACAACTGCTTAGGGTAAGGTTAAATACAAACATAATTTTGTTTATAAGAAGTGTCCATTCAAGTTGTTTAAAAATATTTTATGTATTTGCAATGAGTGACAGACATGCAGAGAGAGAACAATAGAATGGGTGCACCAGGGCCTCTTGCCACTGCAAACACAGTCCAGATGCATGTGCCACTTTATGCATCTGGCTTTATGTTTGTACTGGGTTTTGAACCTTGGCAGGACCTTAGCCAAATCTAGAGCAGTTGGTAACCCACCATGGCTCTGTGCCACTACTGCACTAGTGTGAGCATCACGTCAGCTTGTTTGCTGCTGAGTAGCTTAGACCATGAGTTGTTTAGACAGATGTTGGTCATTTTCCCCCAGTCACTTATGTGGCACCTTCTGGCACTAGACGAGCTACCTGTCTGGGGACTGACTCTCTTCCAGATTCCAGCCAGGTCTCTCCATGTTCCATACCAACAGCATATGGTGTCTTCAGCAGTAGGGTCTTACCATTAACCTTTGGTGGGTCATCAAGTACTCTGACAGAAATCTGTTTTCTTTTGAGAAACCTTGTAGGTCTCACTGATCAACAGCTCATTGTGGATGTTAACCACATGCTGGTATTGGAAGTTACAGGTCAGTGCCAAGGGAAAAGCGGGAAGAAAAAGTATGGGTAATATGAAAGAGAAAGAGGGAAGAGGGAATGATAGAGAAACAGGAGAAGGTTGAAGTTAGTCTTCATCATACCCTCCCCAGGCCCTTGTGATTCAGGTGTATTCCTGATTCTTAAGTTGAGGGGATGTGAATTGAGAAAGAATTATTAGAGGGGCTGGCAGATGGCTCAGTGGGTCTAGTGCTTGCCACACACAAGGACTTAAGTTCAGACCCACAGCACCCATGTAAGTGTGGGCTCATGGGCACATGTCCATGGCCCCAGGGTGCTATGGAGGTGGAGGTGGAATTCTCAGGCTCACTATCTAGCTAGCTCTAAGTTCAACAAGTGACCCTATCTCAAAGGATAAGGTGGAGTGATTGAGAAACACACTGTAGACTTTTAGCCCCCACAAGAAAAAACACATACATATGCATATCCACATACATGTGAGCCCCTCCCTACACCCCTCCAAAAAAAACATGCTATTGAATTCATTAAAAAAAATTAACCTGAACTTATATGCAGGAAGATTTAGCAAAGTTACACATGAAATGAACAAGTCCAATGCCCATCCATTCTAAACAAAGTCCTCATGATGCTTACAGCCTGATGTCAAAGACCTCTTTCTCTTTTCTTGGTCCATAAACGTTTTGTTTTTCAGCAAAACCTAGAGTAAACCTTAGAAGAAAAGTGTAGCAAATAGATTGCAAATAAACATATTCTGGAAAGTTCTCCAGGAGGCAGTTGTGCCATAGTAAAAGGTTAGGCTGTCTTCGGACTCCAGCGGCCCTGTGAAGTTATAACCAGTTTTCTTTCCATTGGGTCCAGATTTCCCCATTACTGAAGACACAGGACGTGGCCCTTCTGCTGTGTGGATGGAGGTTGGCACCTCCAACCTTACTGTGTGAATTCCATGCTGATTTTTCTGCTCTCCCTCCAATGCTTGTTGTCCTGAATCAATAACCCATTCTTTTGTACTAAAGTTCTCTTAAAAGCATACAGACAAGGTTAAAAAGAAATAATGTCGTTTGTAGAGTCTCAAAATACTATTGTTCACCCTACAGGATGCTGGTCCAGGACTGGGGCCATGTACGACAAATCTAGTAGAAGCTGACAGTGTGATCTCTCGGCCATACCTGCTGAGCATCCCAGGAGTGCAGTACATGAGTTTATCCTGTATTAATTCTGGCAAATCCAGGGTCAACTTTGCAGTATATCAGCGTGGCAGAGCCTCGAGTAGATGAACCAAAGAAAGGAGAATACAATATGCCATTAAGTCCTATTTTGGGTTGCTGTTTTCATAATACTAACAAGATACTGAGGCAAGAGAGTAGGGCAGCGTGAGGTCTTCTGGAATGCTGCAGAATTAGCATAACCAGAAAAATGTGTTGGTAAAGACAAGGCTGGAACCTCCTGGGTGAGACAAGAAGTGGCTAGAGCACAGAGGCACTACAGAGTGTCTGAAGGCGACTTGTGACTCATTAGAATGCCAGAATGCAACCCTCTGGGTGGTGATTTAAAATGTTACTGAAACATATAATGAATGCCTGAAGTTATGTAGAACTACATGTAATAGATGAAACATACACAAGAAACCTCAGGCTATGCAAATGACCCAACACCCCCACACTATGTGACGTAAAGCCCCCATCATTTATACAGCATTTGCCATCTGAACAGCCAATCTGTTTCTCCTTGCTCAGGTCTGCTTTCTGCCTTGGAAGTTTATCTTTTTCTAATAAACTGTCCTTGCTTCTGCTACTGTCCACGTGTCTTAGGTTCTTGTTCTGGGATAAAACAGCATGAAATCCCTCCCTAAATGCCCACTGAACTCCAACATCTGATAATATTACTTTCACCCTGACGTAATACTCTTGCTCTGTCTCTGGGTAGCTACAGAAATCCCAAAGTGCAGCCATTTGAGTTTGATGATATTACAAATAAGCTTCTAGAAGTCACTGCAGTATTGAAAACAGCAGCGTCCCACCAGGCCCAGTGGGCTATGTAGAGCAGTCCTCTAAGCTTTGATTAACAGTATGCACTGTGCCGGGACTGCACAGCTCTGAGTGTAAAACAGGACCTGTTCAGTGACATGCACCTGCATTCCAGCGAGACAGCTACTTGAAGTGAGAAGTCATTAAAGCAACACTAAGGAAACCCATTCAAAACTTCATTCTGCATTTCTATGATATGGTAAAGCTTTCAAATAGCCCAATTCTTTTCCATTCAGTCATCCTTTCTTGATGCACCAATTGGCTCAAGGTCAGCTAGGAAGCTTGAAGCAGCAGCTGCCACCCCTAATTCTTAGCAGTCATCCATCATAGGAGACGCGTCCTTCCCAGCTCAGACTGCTCACAAAAATAAATACCAAAAAACCACATCCGAGATCTGTCTTCCTTATGAAAGAAAGTACATGAGGGTGGAAGGTCTTGATTTCTCAATGGGGACAAAGACACCAAAACTATAGAAGTACAATATATTAAGAGTCTAGTGTGCTAGATTAGAAAAAATAGATATATTGAGTAATCAAAAGTAAATAGATCCAAACTATATCTTCTGGTTGAAAGTCATTTAGACCATGTCTTATTTCTCTTGTAAAAACATATTGTAGGGCTGGAGAGATGGCTTAGCGGCTAAGGTGCCTGTCTCCTAAGCCTAAGGACACTGGTTCCAATCTCCAGAGGTTCCAATCTCCAGGTCCCACGTTTAGCCAGTTGCAAAGTGATGCAAGGCCGCACTTGCCCACAAGGGGGCACACACATCTAGAGTTCGTTCACAGCAGCTGAGAGACTGCTGGCACACCCATCTCTGTCTCCCTCTCCCTCTCTGTCTGTCTGTCTCTGTGTCTCTCTCCAAAAATAAATAAAATAATTTAAAAAAATTTTATAAACATATTGTAAAAAATGGCTATACACACACACATATATACATATACATATATATATACATATATATATATATATATATATATATATATATATATATATATATATTCATATTCATATTCCTGTATCTAGAGCCAGACTACCAAGATTGAGTCCCGGTTCTTTTATTAGTTTATTTAGGCAACTAAGTTCCCTGTGACTCTTTTCTGTGTAGACTTGGAAGAAAACTACAGGAACCCCAAAACTCTGATATGTGAAACTAAATAAATTAGTATATACAAAAGACTAGAGCAGTGTTTGGTCCACCATAGTCAGAGCCATGGAACTAAATGCTATACTATTAATAGGTCAATAGTAATAGGTGTTATTCCTAGTACTGTCTCCATGCTTGACATTGATAGCATTGTCACCATCACGTCTCCTATCATGCTCTTCACCAACCATGCAATCCCACCGAAGCTGCATCTGCTACTGTCCGGCCCACCTTCTGCCACCGCTGTGTGCTCCATGGCCTCCCAGAGTCACTTTCTCCTCCTGAGCTCCAGGGTCTCTAAATGTCCTCCCTTCGCCTCATTTGGACTGCAAAGCATTTCATTTACAATCTATCTCCACGCAGTTGGGTTCTCCCTAACATTTTCCTCTTCTAGTTGTATTCTCTCTCTCTCTCTCTTTCTCCCCTTCCCCTTTCTTCTTGGAGGAAGTAAACTGCATGTTGGTATGCTGTCTCTTCTCCTTTTTCTCCTTTTCTCTCTTTATCTACTGCTCCTCCCTCTTCTCTTCCCTTTTTTAAGGCATTTCCAAATTGTCTCCTTTCCACTTCTAATTAAAAAAAAAAATTCTCTTTGTCAATCTTTTCCATTGTGACTTTTCGTTGATATTGGTGATCCACTGTAGCCTTGCTCACCCCTATAATTGATCGCTTGTGTTTGGAAAGATTCTGAAATTTCTTGTTAGAAATTCACCAGTGGGCTGGAGTGATGGCTTAGCGGTTAAGGCGCCTGCCTGCTAAGCCTAAGAACCTGGTTCCAATCTCCAGGTCCCACGTTTAGCCAGATGCAAAGTGACGCAAGGGTGCAATGCCACACTTGCCCACAAGGAGGCACACATGTCTGGATTTCATTCACAGCAGCTGAGAGACTGCTGGCGCCCCCATCTCTATCTATCTCCCTCTCCCTCTCTTTCTCTCTCTCTCTGTGTCTCTCTCCAAAAATAAATAAAAAATTTAAAAAAAGATTTAAAGAAAAGAAATTCACCAGAAACCAAATTAATCTGTTTTTAGTGTCCTTTTTTCAGCCCCTCACTGGAATCTTTCAAGGGGCAACACTATGAACCCCTGTCTCTGGCTACACATTCTTCCTTCAGCCTTCAGTACAACTGATCTACTTTGGTTTCCCTCCCAGCCAGTCTTCATATTTATATCCTGTGATCTTGTAGTATTTGTGTTGATTTTCTCACCCCATACTTTTCTTCATTTAAAACTATCATCATTCTGGCAGAGAACATGAGGCATCCATCCCTCCCTGAGGAGTTACAGGCAGTGAAAGGAGGCTAAGAGAGTGGGAGACATTTTCTGCAGTGGTATAACCACTGTTAGGACCCATGTGTTCTGGCAAATAAATTCCCCCTCATTTTCATGTAAGCAACCATAATTAAACTCACTTTGTCACATCTGCACATAAGAAAAAAAGAGAGAGAGAAAGAAATCAAAGTAGAAGAAGGGCTAATTGGGAATGAAACAAGGTACAGCAGAAGAGGAGTAGAGAAGGAAGCCAATAGAAAATAACAGGAGGGAACCAAGATCAAAGCACATATATCATCATCAACATTATCAGTAAAAATAAATCAATAAAAGCTGGTGTAGTGGCCTTTAATCCCAGCACTCAGGAGGCAGACATCAGAGGATCACTGCAAATTCAAGGCCAGCCTGGGACTCCACAGTAAAGCCCAGGTAAGCATGGCCTAGAATGAGACCCTACCTTGAAAAAAAAAATGCAGTTAAGAAAAATGAACATTCGATTTGGTTGTACATTCCTAGACAACTGCTTTTACTCACCCTTAATTGCTTTAATTAGAGAACTTTTGTCATTTTTTGTTATTTTTAATGTATTTATTTATTTGTGTACATACACATACAACATGAGCAAGGTCCTCTTGCTTCTGCAAATAAATGCCAGATGGATACACCACTTTTTACATCTGGCTTTATATGGGTACTGGGGTATTGAACTCAGATGGATAGGCTTTGCAAGCCAGCACCTTTAAGCACTGAGCCTTCTCTCCAAATCCAATTGTCATAATTTAGTTCTTTAGATTATTAGCATTTTTGAAAATGTCTCAGAAATCTTGATAAGAGTACTACATATCAAAATATTGTAATTATTTAGCAACTGCAATACTGCTACAACCTATAATACCTTTATAGAAAACATTTGAACTCACAAAAATATATCTAGTTTGAGCCAGGCGTGGTGGTGCATGCCTTTAGTCCCAGCATTCTGGAGGCAGAGGTAGGAGAATCATCATGAGTTTGAGGCCAACCTGAGACCACATAGTGAATTCCAGGTCATCCTGGGCTACCTCAAATATATATATATATATGGTGTTTGTGTGTTTTCATCTGTGTATATAATCACGTTTTTTTCTTTTTAATTAATTTATTTACTTAATTTCATTAATTTATGTGTTGGTCTTATTCCTCTCATTGTATTATATTCTATCCCCTCTTCCCCACCTCCTTCCACTGAGGGCCCTATGGACATTCTTTCCCACCTTGTGGCTCTTGCAATCTTTTGGAGTCAGCTTCTTAAACTGTGGATGTTGATACCACGTGGGATTACATAATTGAATGTGGGGGTTGTGAAAAATCTGACAATATTAGGAAGTTTCTGTACACAAAACAAAGCCAAGTATTAGTTCAAAATCAAACATAAAATGGAGCCAAGGTGTTTCTGACAGAATAAACTCATGTTACAGTTCATGATTTCACTGGGTCTGAACACAGGACATGCACACTTCTCACTTCACACTGGGCATGCCTTCATGTCACAGAACACCAATGAATACTGCCTGAAACACTTCAGCTCAGATTTGAGACTATTGTATGTTATGACTTGCAGTGTTTTTATTGTACGTATCAAGTTTTCTGCTTTTCTAGAAACATAATGATTTCATTACAGAAAAACAAAGGCTTAATGTTTTCCTATCATTGTTTCTTGACATGCATGTACTAAAGTAATGTAACACCGAATTGCATCTTGTCAGATAATTTGATTTTTAAAATTACTATTTGAGTTGCTGACTCAAACTTCATAACAAATTTTTAAGTGAACTTTGGCTTGGGATTAGAGCAGAAGTTTCAGCAATTTATGAAACATACTTTGGCTATTGGATATGATGTAATTATGCAAATGGCATTCTCAGCATTGACAATTATAAAATTATAAAATCAAAATATTTTTACATATTTTTATTTTTAGTTAGTTGAGAGAGGCAATTTACAAACAAAGCAACAGAGAATAGGACAAGTTCAGAAGAATTGAAAAATTTTGAGAAATGCCCATACATTGTATACTCTCAGTACACAAATATTCATTGTATATGCATGCATAAAACACAGGCAAAAGTTTTATAAAATAAAATTCAATCCTACTATACAATGCACCCTCAAATTTTCTATTCTATTTTATTCTCTTTATTGTGCTGTCAGTAACAATAATCCTAGCCAGTGAACTGATTTTAGACTCCATCAACAAAAGTACTACCATCAGATTTGAAAACACTGTCTCACATTGGTCACAATTTACCCAAATCATGTTAGAGAGGGGAATACTCAAGAACATTATTAGGATAAACAAACTGACATGCTTTAGTGCTTTTCAAGTCACAGAAAATAAATCCCATCTTCTTTTAAAATTCAAAATCTCGTGTCTTTTGATGGTGATGATAGTAGGGCAAAAGGCCACAGGAATTCAATTCATTTACTTTAAAGTTCTCTTTTAGATAATGTCCAAAGGATAAATCATCAAAGAGTAATCCGTGAAGGCAGACTCTCCCCCATATTTAAAATGTCTCAGGACCTGGGAGCATCTGACCCCATGGCTGGTCTCTCTTTTCCTGATTCATCTTGTGGGTGACCCCAGAGAGAGGTCATCTTACTGTCCTAAATCACACGAGCATGCACATGAAACCTGACATTTTTCTCTCTGCAGTTCCCCCACCCTTGAAGCCTTGCTGGGCTGAAGAAAGCTAAGAACGCATGGAGCCTGGTCTTTGTACCTCTCAGTCTGGTCACCATGCTCAGCCCACCTGTCCTAGACCTGTGGCCATTTGTATTGCAGTGATGCCCTGGCGTAATCAATGGGTAGAAAACGCTGTGCAAGGCTGCTGTGAACCCTGGGTAAAGAAACCACCACATCTCTGCTTAAACACCAATCCAGAAAGGAACCGGCAAACAGCCACATGTGAGATCATTTGACAGTTCACATTATGGAGTAGCCAGTGAATGTTGGTACCATGCCAGGGGTCCATATATGTACACCACCTCACCAAAAGACAGAATCACCCCATTATCATCATCTCTGCTTGGCAGACATTGAAGCTGAAGCTTGGTGAACTCCATGGTGCATGGTTTAAGAGCAGGAGAGGTGTCCAAAGAGAGGTGCAGGAGCAGAAGAGGGTCCAGAATGAGACCCATTTAGCTCTAGTGGGTTTCCTGATTATATTTCAGGTCATTTTTCCTGCACCCTCAAACATTTGAGAATTTGATCTAACAGAAAATAAGATGTATTTGAAATAGTCATTTAAAAACAAATAAATGCATTTCTTTGGCAATACAGGAGAGAACCGAGCTACTAGGAGTAGAGGACAGCCCTTCCCTGAGCCTTGCAGGCAGGCAGGCAGGCAGGCAGGAAGGCAGCAGCCAGGTTCAGAGGATGATTAATGGTATGGTTTGTTTACCACATGAGGTGAGCCTAGGGCAACCAGAGAAAGCAACTCTGGACAAAGAAGTGAGATTCAAAGATGCTAAATCCCAGTTCTCCCAGCCTTATAATTCAGTGCTAAGACTTCCCGGAGAAGGAAGCTCCTTCAAAACTTGCCGTAAAATGGAGTCAAGAGGGCAGAGCATTCATGAGCAGAGCTGAGCCTCTCGGAATCAAACAGGATGTCATTCCCTTATGACCACTGCCAAGCTCAAGTGCGTGATAATCGCTAGTTCTTCAGTTTATGTCTGATGAATGGACAAAGGACAAAGGAATGCTTTCTGCTCCCTTGCCAAGTTCCTTAGTGAATAGGATTGGAAAAGGTGTTGGACAGTGGACAGACAGGACAGAGAGGTTAGCTGTACAAAGCTTCACTCTTCATTATCCAAGTCCCCAGATGAGTGATCCTAATGGCATGAGCTCCATTTGAGTCAGATAAGGCCCCTTCCCCAGTTATGCAGAAATGGCAGGCAGCAGACAGAAAATATTCGGGACAGGATAAACAAAACTTGGAGAGACAAATGTTTCTGAGGATTTCTAATGGGACCTCATAGTAAATAACCCTATGGCCGCATTTGACACACAGAAAGTTGGTACTTGCCTGTACATGAGGAAGAAATCAGTCTAAATTCTTATGTTCCTTACCACCTTGTGAGACAAACAAAGAGCAGTGATGTTGCTGTGGCAATTAGGTAGCCCTGTGTACCACAGTCCATGGTGCAAGTTTGCATGTGACTTCAAGGGCTTTGTAAACTGCTAAGACATAAATTCTTCCCAAAAGGACGAGACTAAAATACCTGGGAGAATTGTTTCTGTGAGATACATTTGCTGAGCTTTGCAACCAAAAGAAAATTCGCCCATGGCAGATATGCACATAACATGAACAAATAAAATCATGGCTATGGCGATAGGGTGACAAGAAGGGACAGAGAAAAGGAAAGCAAGATACACACAGGAAGTTGTGCATTAATGCTACACCTGCTGTGGTGCAGTGGGGGCTTGGGTTGGTTTTTTACAAGCTAAATAAATGGCAACAGAAGCAGTTGTAGCAGGAGTGACAATGACAGAATAGAAAGTTCTTGGTGATGATAAATAACAGCTGATTAAATCTTTCATTAAGTAGTGTTTTTTTTTTCCTTTTCTTTCTTTCTGTCTGTCTTTTTTTGTGGGGTGGGTGGAAATGGTCTCACTATTAACCCAGGGTAGTCTCAAACTCATGACCCTCCTGCCTCAGCTTCCCTAGTGCTGGGAATATGTAAGTGCACCACCAAAGCTGGCTTCTCATTGACTATTATATGTCAGTTATAATGCTGTACAAGGGTGAGCTGGTCACATTCAAGTAGCAAGGGTTAGGGAGAAGACCTTTCATGATAACGTATCACCAGTTAGTGGAAGCAGATGTTGGATCTGTTGGTTTGGGGGGGTGGAACTTTCTCGGCATTCACTGGGCAAGTTTTTGCCATGTTGAGCACTTCTGACCTATTCCTGAGTGTTGTCCTTTTGCGGAACATTTGAATCCAGAAGAGAGTCACAGGTCCTCTGCAGGGTCACCATTATATGCTTAGTCACAAAGAACCAAGATATCACTTCCAACCTGCACTAAGGAAAGACATCCATTGGTAAAGGCCAGATAGTCTGCTTTGGATTTTTTCCATGTGTATATGTGTGGTGTGTATGTGTGTGTATGTATGTTCTTATGCATGTAGGAACATGCATATGTGCTAATGCCAATGCATGTGTATGAATGTGTTTGTGTATCTGTGTTGGTGTGATGTACATTGTGCATGCATGTTTATATGCATATGGGCATATGGATGTGTGCACATGTTGATACATGCATATGTAGGTGTATGTGTGTTGATACATGTGTATAGGCAGTGTACATTATGTATGCATGTTTAAGTGCATGTGGACATATGTATGTGTGAAGATTTTGATGCATGCATATGTACATGTGTATATATGCTGATGTGTGTATATGCATGTCTGGTGTACATTATGTATTCCTGTTTACATGCATGTGGGCATATGTATGTATGCAGATGTCAATGCATGTGTATGAATGTGTGTATATATGTGTGTTTATGTGTGTATGTATGTATAGTGTACATTGTGTATGCATGTTTACATGCATATGGACATATGTATGTGTTGATACATGATGCAGTCAGGTTCACATTGCTGACAGAAATCACCCGACCAAGAGCAGCTTTTGGTAAACAAAAGGGTTTATTTTGGCTTACAGACTCAAGGGGAAGCTCCATGATGTCAGCAGAAAACAATGGCATGAGCAGAGGGTGGACATCACCCCCTGGCTAACATAAGGTGGACAATAGCAACAGGAGAGTGTGCCAAACACTGGCATGGGGACACTGGCTATAACAGCCATAAGCCCGCCCCAACAATACACTGCCTCCAGGAGGCATTAATTTCCAAGTTGCCATCAGCTGAGGACCTAGTATTCAGAACACCTAAGTTTATGGGGGACACCTGAATCAAACCACCACAGTGGAGATAGGAGGCTTTCACTGGTGTCTTCCTTGACCTCTCTCCATGTTATTTTTTGAGATAGAGTCTGTCCCTGAACTCAGAGCTCACCGATTCAGCTAGACAAGCTAAATCCACATGTCCCAAGGACCCTCCTCTGCCTATCTCCCCAGGACTGGGATGACAGCTACATACCACCAAATTCAGATTTTACATGGGTGCCAGGCATCTGAACTTGGGTCTTCTTGCCTGTATAATAAGCATTTTCCCCATTGAGTCATCTCCCCAATCCCTGTTCTTTGGATGTAAAGGAAGAATATTAACATGTGATACATACTAACTGCTAACGTTTGCTCAGTGTTATGACCAGATCAAAATGAGATCTCTTGCAGATATAGTCGCAGCCCGAGCCACGTGAAGCCGATGCTGAAGGGATAGGCATTTTCATATAGGTCAAAAATAATTAATAATAAGAAGATTTTGGGTATGGAAAAATCCAGTGCATGAGGCTACACTACACCAAAACATCATTCCTTTATTTATATTACTCTAAATTCATATAATATGCCATGGAAGTAGGAGGACTATTTGGAGGGAGGAAAATTGACCAGTGACAGGGAAGACATGGGACAGGAAGGATGATTGGTGGTAAATAAGGAGCAAGGACACCACATTCATGCATGAGAATTCATAATGAAACCCAGGGAAAAGATGTTAATAATTTTTAGAGAGTAAATTAAAACAGGCTTTCCACAAAACAAGATTTTCTAAATAGCAATGTAATAAACATGGATGTGCAGGCTCCTCTTATGTATGCTTAGATTCCTTCTGTCTTCAAGCCACAAACCTTTATTATACCCAGTTCAACAGACTGTAATTTAGTATCTCTCACACTTTCCCTCCCTCTCTCCTTCTCTTTCTCTCTTTCTACCTCTATGTCTCTGTCTTTCCATTCTACAGAAGCATAAATGCATCCATAGAAACAAAATTAAACACAACACCAAAGAAAGAAATCTAGTTTCTTGGAAAATCCAGATTCGAAGATCAAGAATTTGATCTGCTTCCAGAATGTTTCCAAATGAAACTGTGAGGCTGTTTGTTGCTGTTTTATTTTGTTTTCCTTCTGTATAATGAGTTGTTATGGATAGCAATTAAATTTCTGGTGAAGCTCACTGCTCTTCAATTGGGACTCCAATGATGCTTAGATTGAGGCATTGGGTGAAACTGTCTCCCTGACGTCACTGACCTGATTTTCAAGACCTTCACTGTCTCTCCCAGACCTTGACTGAAAACACCCTGAAGCACAATGTGGTGATGTTGTGACACTGGTAAAAATAAAATGAGATGAAGCTTTCCCCTTGTGAGTAGCTCCTTTACACCTGGCAGAACTGCCTGGTCTCTAAGTGCAACGACATGTAAGAGAAGCATAGTAAAGGTGAATGAGAATTCAGAATCTGATAGGACAGCTTCCTGGTGTCTTATGTTTTGAAGGTGCTATGAATGAATCAATTGGCCTGCCTTGCTTCAAAGCCAAGGAAACCCTCACCCCAAATGTTTAAGACTTCCTTTAAAAACTCTATTACTAGCAAATCCCAACTTAATCTCTCGTACTTCACAGATCAGAGTTTTGTCATTTACATTATCATGGTGTAGAAAAGCACACTAAAATTTTCATTGCAAAATTATAGAACTTTGTCCATAAAGAATAGAATACCTTTCAATGGAGCGGATAAGCTGCAGTGTGTAGAGTCCAGCCGAGGTGCCCTGTTTCCAGAGAAATCCTCTTCTGGTCCTGTGGCCATACCCCATGCCTAGCTCTGCGGGCCAGTCCATTCCTCTCTTCTCCCACAGCATTTCTGTATATAATCACACGCATAATATTAAAAGCATGGTTTGTTAGCCTACTTTTTTTTTCCTCACTAGTTGTCAAATTCATTGAGAACATGATCGTTAAAAACTGATTTTATTCAATGAGTATTAAGTAAAATGGAATAAGTTTATTTTTCTATTTGACAATAAGAACAGCTTTTTAATGCCAGCTTTTTATATAAATGTTAAGTGCTCTGCTCAGGGCACTTGAGTAGGTCAAGCTACACATTAGTAGCTAGATAGCATCTATTAAATGTTTGCTTAATCTTCCCTGAAACTGTGCAAAATGTCAGGTTACCACCACATACTAAATACGGTATGCCAAAAGTGTTAGAATACCTCAATATGCTAATTATTGTATTTTAGTGTACATGTATTCAGAAAAGCAAATGGAGTCCCCAGGGATATGTCTCAACAGTTAAAGGTACTTGCTTGAAAACGTGTTATGGCAAGATCGACTTCCCAGGACTCATGTGCCTTTAAGACCAGCATGCCTCGGGCAGTGGGAAACAGAGCAAGGAGAATCTGGACACTCACGGGCCAGCTAGACTGATGCATGCAATAGCAAGAAAAAGAGCCCCAGGCTGGAGAGATGGCTTAGCAGTTAAGGCGCCTGCCTGCTAAGCCTAAGAACCTGGTTCCAATTTCCAGGTCCCACATTTAGCCAGATGCAAAGTGACGCAAGGGTGCAATGCCGCACTTGACCACAAGGGGGCGCATGCATCTGGATTTCGTTCACAGCAGCTGAGAGACTGCTGGCACGCCCATCTCTATCTTTCTCCCTCTCCCTCTCTGTCTGTCTGTCTGTCTCTGTTTCTCTCAAAAAAAAAAAAAAAAATTAATAAATAAATTTAAAAAATAGAATAAGTGGCCCTACCTCCAAGAAGGAAGGAGAGGACTAGCAACCTGATGTAGTGAAGACAGGACTGTCCTTGTTTCTCATGGACGTTCATCCTGAATGTTGTAAGAACACAAATAAAAACAAACAAACAGATGAGGGTGGAGAGATGGCTTAGCAATTAAGGCACTTGCCTTCAAAGCCTAAGGACTTAAGTTCAACTTTTCAAGTCCCATGTAAGCCAGATACACAGTGATGCTAGCACACAGGGTCACACATGCGCACAAGGGGTGCACACATCTGGATTTTAATTGCCGCTGCTGGAGGTCCTGGAAATTCTCTCTCACTCTTTTTCTCTCTTTCTCACTCTCATTCCCAAATTTTAAAAAGGCAGTCTTAGCTGGGCATGGTGGTGCATGCCTTTAATCCCAGCACTTGGAAGGCAGAGGTAGAAGGATCACTGTGAGTTCAAGGACACCGTGAGACTATATAGTGAATTCCAGGGCAGCCTGGGCTAGAGTGAAACCCTACCTTGAAAAACCAAAAAAAAAAAAAAAAAAAAAAAGAAAAGAAAAGAAAAGAAAAGAAAAAAAGAAAAGAAAGAAAAGAAAAGAAAAAAAAAAAAAAAAGAAAAGAAAAAAAAGAAAAAAGGCAGTCTGTTGGGCTTGCCTCAAAAAAATACTAATTAAATAATCACTGGCTCACTGGAAATTTCTAGAATAGTGCAGATTCAGAAAGGTCAGGACCAAGGACTCAAAGTTACCAAGCTTCACTTTCTCTGGCTGTGATTTTTCATGAAGTTAGGGCATACCTTCAACAGGCACTCCCCTAGGTAGATACATATCTAGAGTTATGATTGCATAAGATAAAGCTGTTTTACTTAGAGCTTCTCATAAGACTGCAGGACTAGAAGTCAGGGTTATATAGTCTGTGTACAAACCTATCACAGTGGACAAGATTATAAAATGTACTGACCATCTATCCTGATCTTTTCACCCTTTTAATGTGGCTTTTAGAAATATGTAAACCACATGTGTGGCTGAGCCATTTTAGGCCCATGTAATATATTTTTAATCAAGTAACTATGTATTTGTATCATACATATGTTGGGTATATTTAAAAGGTACTTGGTAAAAGGGGTGAAAAATCTAAGGAGGCCTGGGAGGGGAAGGAAAGAGGTGAGAATGGGAGTGGGAAATTTAACCAAAACCAAAGACAATATGAATAAACAAATGCAACCCTACTTCTTATTAGATAACTAAAAATAAAAATCAAGCCATAGGTTGTCATAGAAAAGCCCAGTGTCAGGGGTGGGAACCCTCCCAAAGAGTTGTTGGGCAGGGAGGCCCATGAGCCCCGCCCAAACAATAGAAACTATGGCCAGAGCTCTTGTTTCCCCACCAGCACTAGAATGTAAGACCCTATTGTTGAACATGCCACATTAGTTGATCGCTGGACAGTGAGAAATCAAGCTGGTGCTAAGCTGAAAGCCTCCTACCTGCTGGTTAGCAGCCACAGTGCTGGAAAGTGCTATTCAGGCTGCTGGAAGAGAAAAGTCATCAATGGTGTGAACCAGCAGAAAACCTTGCAAACCACATAACCAGCCAGCCAGGGAATATGAACACAACAGTGCAATCCTGGTATGACTGCTATGGGGATAACCCCAACTGTTCTTTGAGTAGACTTGAGGCCTGATCCACTGAAAGGAATTCGAGCCTGGTAATCTGAAACCCTATGACTTGGAAGATCATAGCACTAGTAAGGAAGCTCAGACTTCTATTTGGCTAAGTGGATATGGTGCACCGGTCAGATTGCTGTCTATTTCTGTTTATGCTCATATAGCACTGCTGCTTGCACTTTTGATCTGAACAGCTTCTTTTCAAGATGGCAATGATGACAGGGGACACTCGAAGTCACCAAAGTACTCAGAAGAAAAAGTAACAGTTTAAAGCTCAGCAGTAGATGTGACATCTCTGTTATACCCACAGAGGTGCAGGGAATAGGGCAGAAGGGTGCCAGGAGGAATTTAAGAGCCAGAGGAGTGGCCTGGGAATGTTGGGCTCTGGATACATGGAAGCTGTTGCTTTCATGACGTCGCAGCAGCCATTGTTATCTGAACAATATTGGACCTGTCAGCATGCCATCATGGGTAATGAAGGAAGGCAAAAATACATCGAAAAAAGACAGCAAAGTAGAAGTGGGGGCAAAAGAGAGGGGTGGGGGAGTATTAAATATTAAAATACATTTGTACATATACTAAAAATACATTTTATGCAGAAAGATGCTTGGAATGTGCAGTACCTTATCAATATGTGATAAATTAAATACATTGCATCCAAGGCGAGGATGGAAGTGCACACCTTTAATCCCAGCAATGGAAAGGATGAGGCAGGAGGATTGTTGTGAGTTCAAGGCAAGTCTGGAGCTGCAGAATTCCAAGTCAGCCAGGGCTACAGTGAGACCCTATCCTGAAAATAATAACAACAGCAACAACAATGACAACAACAAAATACATTGCATCAGGCTCACAAACAATGGGATATTACAAATACAAACAATATCAAATTCATTCTCTCAATCATTTCTGTCCTTATACATGACAAGAGTAGAACTAATTCCTGAGACTTTTAGTCCCAATAACATAAGACGTTTGCCCTTCAGAAACTCACAGACTACAAAGACAGGTAAAAAATATTCTAATTTAAGTGGGGCATGGTGGCGCACGCTTTTAATCCCAGCACTCAGAAGGCAGAAGTAGGAGGATCACTGTGAGTTCAAGGCTACCCTGTGACTACATATTGAGTTCCAGGTCAGCCTAGGCTAGAGTGAGACCCTACCCTGAAAAAAAAAATAATAATAATAATAATAATAATAATAATAATAATATAACTTGTTATAGTTTATAGTAATGTTGGAAATATAAGTTCAAGATAACGTGTTCTGTTGATTTAATTATATCATCCATGTTATGGTTTTTATTTATTCAATCTATGCCCTACATTCTATCTTTCTATTGCTGTTTGTGTGCTAGGTACCTTGAAAATGGCACTATTGCATACTAGCAGCAATCTTTTACACCTACTGGCATGTGTTTCAGAGCCCGTTTTATTGAATGATCAAGTATTTTTTTATCTCACATTTACTCTCAACCAGAGGCAGGATTGCATATCAAAATCTAATGGGCTTAGAGTCATTTACTTATATGGTTCAACTTGGAGATTGAGACCCACTCAGTAGAAACCTTTCTTCAGATTGTGAGTTTTGATCTTTCCCAGGCCTAAACCTGTGAGAAATGATTCTCTGCCAAGTTGATGGGCAGTGGCAGCCAACCCCACCTCCACACTGGCCACACAACCAGGAAAGGAAACCAAGACAGAGTCTCTGTGGATGACTTGGCCGCTAAGCTAAGAGTGTGGTTGGATGTTTTAGCAGCCCATCACCCTAACCACTGGGCAACCTCATCCCATTGGCTGACTGTTTTAAATGTATTGTCAGTTTTAAATCATTTTCATCTCCTGTGGGTTTCCTGGGACATAATCCCACTCTATTAAAGGACCATTGGATCTTATTGCTGATGTTCCTCCCCAGTCTATTTATCTATTAACCCCTCTTTGCTTCTGAGAAACCAGGTCCAGAGTGATTGTTAGAACACACAAAAAGAAAACCTTTGCTTATGGCCTAGCTGATCATCGTTAATCCTCTGAAAATGCCAAGCACTTATAAGCACTCCTACTTAGCATAACTGTCTGCCTGGGTCTGACTATGTTGGAGCAGTGGGAAGGTTCGGCATGCTAGCTGTTGGGTTTCTCTAAACATCCTTGAGAATGTTTATTTGAATAGAGAGCCCAGCTTTCCTTCGGGATTAAAGCATGGGCACTGCAGTGGACTTGATTTGGAAATACAGCAAGCTGTTTCCTCAGAGAGTGCCCTTTCTAAATGGCTACTCCTGCAGAAAAACAAAATGTGTTCTAGCCCACACACGTTAGAGACATTTCCAAGCACTAAGATTAGAGAAGATAGGTATTACAAATAGCATATTTGTTGGAGAGAGTGGAGAAATAGCCAGCTCACTCGGATAAACACTAGTAAATGCATACTCAACAAGCCAGTTGCGACAGCTCCCCTCTGGCACTCACTGACAAGCTTGACTCTGGCTGTAAATTAGATTGCAAAACTTCCCTGACAGAGAACTCACCCTGTTAGGAGGACTCAACCCTGGCTTTGAATCCACAAGGACAGAAAAATCAATGTGACAGAAAAGCAGTTGCTTCTGTCAGGCCTAAGCAAGGAGAGAAAGGGCTTTAAATTCATCATGATTTAAGGATATAGCAGAGCAGTGTCCCTGAGAAAGGGAACAGTGGAGCCTGGAGTGCCTCACAAATGGTGCCCAGAGATACTGCTCTGTGTTTACTGTGAGAATAAGAAAGCTCTGTGGGTCACATGTAACAGCTGGAATGCATCAGATCTACAATTTCACTAAAGGGACACTGCTCAGTCCTTACCCAGGGTAAGCTGGGGATAAATGAATATTTTATCTTTTCTTTTAGAAGCCAGGAAGATCCTAGGTTCTACGTTAAATTTTAATTTCCCACAAAAATATGGGGCATCTGGGTGTGGAAAAGCATTTTTTTTTTAATTTGACTCATGCTCTGGTATAAAATGGTCAGGAAGATCTAGTAAGAGGACTATTAGGCTAGCATCATGAGAAGCCTCTGAGACCTGAATCCCTGTAGGTAGAGATGAACTCTACCCTGGCTGTTAATTTTCTAGTGACTGCCAAGGCCACTTTAGTAAGGAGCTTGCCACTATTACCTGTTTAGGTAGCTGTGTCTCTTTCTTAGAAGGAATGGCACCTCATTCAGTTGTCTTCTGTGGTGGTTTGAGTCAGGTGTCCCCTTAAACCTATGTGTCCTGAATGCTAGGTCCCAAGTTGGTGGCAGTTTGGGACTTGGAGCCTTGCTGGAGGTGTGTTGCTTGGGGCCATCCTCCCCTTGCCAGAGTTTGGCACACTCTTCCTGATGTTTGTGGTCCACCTGAGATTGGCCAGGAGCTTATGTCCAGCCTCTGCCATATTTTCCCTACCACCCTGAGAATTTCCTTTCAAATCTGTACGCCAAAATTAACCCTGTCCTCCCATAAATGGCTTTTGGTTATGCCAGTAGCCAGAAGGTAATGCCAACATCTTCACACTGACCTTACTCCTGTACCTGGCATCAGGCATTTCTAGCTTCTCACACTGAAAGTCAAATCTTTGAGGGACCGCGGAGCTGGTTCCATGGGTAAAGCACTTGCCTATCCAAGCATATGGGGCTGAGTTCAGATCTCTAGGATCCAGGTAAAGTTCCAAGCAGGGACGTGTGTGCCTGTAATCTCAGAGCTGAGAGGTAGAGACAACCAGGACTCATTGGCCAAATAAGTTAGTCTAGTCCAATTGGTGAGCTCTGAGTTCAGTGAGTGATCCCGTCTGGGGTGGTAAAATGAAAAGTAACTGAGGAAGACATCTGACATCAACATCTGGCCCCTACATGCACATATACATGCACGTACACACGTGTAAACTCACATGCATACATATGAGTGCATAGCATGCACACACCCGCATGCCAAAAAAAAAAAGTCAAGTCAGTGAACCTGGTTCATACAAGTCATCTCTAACAGACAGGGCTAGTGTTTTGCAATGCCTTAGACATCGACTATGCCACTGGTTTGCTCTGATGATCAAACAGTGACTGCTCCTTGCTTTACTCTGGAAGCAGAGAGCCGGCCAGTGAAGACCCAGTAGCACCAGACCCTTGCAAACGTCCTTTTACTTTCACTTCTGTGCCATCTCTATTTTCAAAAAGTAATCCCAAAGCACTGAATACTCTACCAAGCACTGCATGAAAGGGTGACACAGAAATGTCCGTCTTATCTCTGAGGTGTCTGGTGAGAAACCACAAAACAACTGTGCAAGTTTGATAAGCACCTATGAACTACAGAATAAAAATCTTAAGTCAATGGAAAGTAGAAAATGCAAACATGCAAGGACTGTATAAGAGTAACCATTACCGTAATTATGCCCTTGGAGGAGTGGGCTTTGAAATCTGGACCAAGGAAAGAAAGCGTACTTTGCTGCGTGCACTCAGTGGTACTCAGGCTGTACTAGAAGCAATGAGCAGCTCACTGATGGCTTTGACATTTGGTGACTTTTAGGCAGCTTTGTGCATGTAAATAACATTCACAAATCAAACTATTTTATTTTCTGGTAAGTAAACATGTGTGGCCGTCCACCCAGTCTTCTCTGAACCTGAGACAGAATGTTTATGGGTAGTCCCTCTAGGGAGGTCTTTGTAAATTGGACAGCTTTTCACCTGTTCTGAGTGGTTTTCTCTGTAAGTAGATGATAGGCAAAGATGTCCTTTCCAAACCCTTCGAGTTCTTTCATTTGAGTTCCTGTTTGTTACACCTGTCTTTCCCCATCTTGTTGCACACTCTTGAGGAAGAACAATTAGAGAATAGTTAATACATGTTCCTAGAAGCTAATTAAATTTTTTAAAGACTCCTTCTAAAAAGGTTGCAGTCTTCCTGCTGAGACCAAACCCATAACACACAGAGAACTTTCCATGTGCCAAGGATAATGTTTAAGTCTGTGTATGAGTGATCTTATTCAATCTCACTGCAACCCTATGAAATAGGCATTTTATTATTCCCATTTTATCAAGAACAAAGTGAAGTCTCAGTTTATCTTGCACTAACAGACCTAGGACCTGTTGGAATGAAGATTAGTGTAATTAGTTCCTTTGGCTTGCTCTAATAAATAAATGATACAAACTCAGCAGCTTAAAACAATATCAGCTTCTTCTTTCACAAGTCTGGAGTCAGAAGTAGAAAATCAGTCTTCGTGGGCCAACATCAAGCAGGCTTCTGGGTGGTTCCCTTCTGCAGGTCCTGTATGAAGATCTGTCTTCTCTGCCTTGCCAGAATGGAAGATGCCCTCACTCCTTGGCTCATGGCCCAGGATCACATCACCTTTTCTCTCCCTCTTCTTGCATCATATCTCCTGTCCCTTCTTATCATATCTCCCTCTGCTGCTTTCTTACAAGCACACAGGTGTGATTGCTCTTGGGCCCAACTTAGGTAATTCAGTCATCTTCCCATCTCAAGATACTTAATGTAATTATACCTGCCACATAAGTGGCATTCCCAGATTCCTAGATTTGAACCAGCGTATCTTTGGAAGCCTTCATTCAGCCTCTGAGAACTGGCACTCACAGTCTCTCACTCTCCTAAGCAGCACTCTTCTTTCTCCATGAACAATTCTTACCAAGTCAAATGACTGAACTTCAGCAAGTGGGTAGGTATCTCATATAAATTAAAGAGATAAAATTAAATTACTTTTCTTTTATGAACAGTAGTACAGAGCAGTGATAAGAGCCCTAGGCAAGGACTCACGAAAGCAAGTTCTTATCATTAAACACACTTGGCAGTCTCAGACTAGACCTGGCATGCTATGGATCAGAGATAGTGAAGTTGTGACTTGTATGCCAACTCTGGTCAACGGATGGAGAGAAGGATTCCATGTACCTCTGTGTTTCATGGGAAACGTGGAGCCCAGTGATCCGTGCCTGCTCTGTTTGCCTCTGCATTCCTTTATAATTTTGCCCTCATGTGATCTAAAGATATATTAACCACTTATCACTGCATAAAATTATGCCCAAACCACAGTGCCTTAAAAAGTAAACCCTTAGGGCTGGAGAGAGATCTCAGCAGATAAAGCACTCCTTACTCAGGAGTTCAATTCTCCATTCCCCACATACAAGCCCACAGCCCTGGTGGGCTTCTATAATCCCAGGACAAGACAGAGAACCTCCTAGAAGCTCCGAGAAGCAAGTGCACTAAAGCACAGCCAAGAATAAGAATGTGAAGCAGTCCTGCCTCAGCAGAGGTGAGCAGGGGAAGCACAATGGGAAAGCTGACCTCTGACCTCCACAGGCACATGGTGGCACACAAGCACACACACAATAAATAAATAAACTTTAAAGCGTCCCAAGACAAGCAAGAAAAGTTAAAGCTGAAAATAAATAAACACTTAGCAGTCACAAAATTTCTGTAGGTCTGAATTTTGAAGTGGCTTATCTGGGAAGCTCTGGTTCAGGGTCCCTCATGAGGTTTTGCCACATGCCAGCTCAGGCTGCAGTCATCTGAACTCCTGGCCTGGAGAAGCCATTTTCAAGATGGATTCCTCACACAGGGGCTGGTAAGAGGCCTCAGCTCTTTGCAATAGGAGAGAAGCCACCAGCAGCTCAACAGAATGGAAACTCACAAGACAGAGCAAGGCAGCAGTCACAATGTACTTTATGATGTGGTCCTGAAGGTGACATTGCATCACTTGTATATTGCACTGGTCATACAGACTTGCCCCATAGAGTGAAGGGAGGGAATTGCACCTGAGCTTGGATACCAAGAGGTAGAGCTAAGGTCGTCTTAGAAACACATTTCCACAGTCACCAACATGAGCTCACACTTCCACACCAGGACTTCCAGGCATGTCACGGCCTATCTCAAGGCCTCAGTGGTATGCACAAGTTATACAGGTGAAAAAACCAATTTACTTTCTTCATCCATAGAGAGCTTTATGGCTGAGATGCCTACAATAAAAAACAGACACAAAAGAGAAAGGCATATGAATGTAGTGCAAGGTTTACATGTCATGGGAGCCTTCAGAAATCAAACCTAGAAAAAAAACAAACAACAAAAGAAAACAAACAGGAGGTCTGTCCTTTTTGACCCAATTAAAATAAACTGTGTTTGGGGTGGGAGGTCTTCTTAGTAAGGCATGATTGTTCATATTCTTTTCTGTCTCTGCATATTCTTCACTCCTTTCATCTGGGAAGAACTCTCTGGAATGATCTTAAGACCTACCTCCAAGGAAGCTCAGAGATCCCATTTATGACCTGTCTCTGGCAAAGATGGTAGACGGTCAGAGAGAACTTCTTGCCTCTGCTGTTTTCAAAGTTTTCTCCAATGATTCTCTGCATTTCTGTTGTGAAGTTCCCTTTCATGTACAGTTCAATTCATTTGTGTCTTCCCTCTTACCTTTGGTTGGATTGATTTAGGTTTGTTGACCTCACTTTTCCTTTCAAAGAGTCACCCCTACTTAGACATAAACCTAAAACAGATGTAAAATATCTCTACATTTACACATTGGAATTCTACTCAGCAGGAAGAAAAAAATGATAGAATGAAACTTTTAGAAAAATGGACAGACTTGGAGCAGATCATACTCAGTGAACTCACACAATCACAGAAAGACAGACGTAGCATGGCCTCACTCGTCCACAGTTGCTAACCTGGACCAGATGGAGTTGCTGACATACCTGATAGGAAACTCAGGGCCCAGACAATAGGGATGGAAGGCTTTGGGGGGAAGGGGGAAACAAACACAAAACAAAATCCAAAATGAACTGGTACCATAGAAACTTTTATCCTTAAAGATAGACTTAAGATATAACCTTCAACACAAGTAAGGGAGCAGCACCTGGATTGAAGGGCCCTGGAGAGAGTGGGAAGAACCCTAACCTTAAATTTTCTTTTTTGTCTCTGACCTGTTAACTCCCAGTAGCAGAAATCTGTTCCTACCCACAATGAGCTGTTGATCTGAGAGACCAAAACAAGACCAAAACAAGTGTCACAGCACTTGATTACACACCTGAGGTAAAAGGTAAGACCCTATTGCTGAAGACAGTATATGTTGTCAACACAGAGCTTGGAGAGACCTGGCTAGAATCTGGAAGGAGCCAGTCCTCAGACAGTTAGCTTGCCTAGTGCTGGAAAGCACTACATGGGCTACAGGGGGAAAGTTAGCAAGCAGGGGTCTAAGCTATTCAGAAGCAAACACCCTGACAAGAAGCACATACCAGTGCAATGGTGGCACACAGCCTTGGTGGGTATCCAATGGCTTTCTGAAGGCTAAGAGATCTGCACAGTGGAAGGAACCCATGTCTGGAATTGGGAACCAGGTCATAATCCTATGGAGACAAAGTTTATGTTCTTCAGTATCAAGTTCCCACTAGTCTTTGGCTAAAAGAAGGGTTACATACATCAGATTATCCCTAAATTAATAACGCTTATCCCACTTAACCAATGCTGACTTCACTCTCTGCTAGAGAATCTGTTAAATTTTTTTTTATCATTTTTTATTTATTTTTGGAGAGAGAGACAGAGAGAGATAGACAGAGAGGGAGAGGGAGACAGAAATGGGCACGCCAGCAGTCTCTCAGCTGCTGTGAACGAAATCCAGATGCGTGCGCCCCCTGTGGGCAAGTGTGGCATTGTGCCTTTGCCTCACTGCATCTGGCTAAACGTGGGACCTGGAGATTGGAACCGCTGGACATTAGAACCAGCATTCTTAGGCTTAGCAGGCAGGCGCTTTAGCCGCTAAGCCATCTCTCCAGCCCAAGAATCTGTTTTTCTTTTTCAGAAGACCTGAGGATATAAACTACCCCTTGCACTTCAGCCAAGCCCCAGCTGAAACAGAGGAATTGGGGGGATGAGCAAGAGTGCTGCTTCCATGGTGAGCCTGACAATCAGCACCAGGGTGAAGGAGACAGATGATGAGGATATTCAATGCTTACCAAAGCAGAGATCCAGAGACTTCTAAGAGCTCATCACTGAAGTAGACTTAAAATACAACCACCATGGCTCAGAGAATTTTGTGGAAGAGGGAGTGGAAAGATTGTAAGAGCCACAGGTTGAGACATCATGGCCAGAGGCATTGCCTCCCCTCCAAAAAATGGACTGTTGCTCCCACAGTGCATAACCGTCCGTCCTGTGAGGAATACCTGCAACCCCACTGAGGAGAGTCCCCAGTGCAATGGGTCCAGGGATGAGGGAAAAGGGAGTACCAACACATGATGTATCCTACAAAATATGTTGTTAATATAATTAATAAATAAAATGTTAGGAGGCTTGGTGCTATTAGTTAATCTGTCTTCCAATACACTGTTTAATATAACACTAAATATGTGAGGCAAGTTGTTAATAGATGTGTAATCAACTGATAGATAGCTCTGCTAGTAATTGATTTATTTTTCTTTAACAAAATTGCATAAACCAAAAAACCTCTATGATTGCAATTGCAAGCCACTGAAGACAGAAATTGACAAACTAGAATGTGAAATGACATTCCATGCTCATAGATATACAGAATAAATATTGTGTAGATGGCCATATTACTGAATTCCATCTATAGAGTCCATGAAGTTCTTTTAAATTCCATTCACTTAATGGAATTCTTTCTATTACTTTAATAATTCTTTGGATAATCTTTATTATTTCCTTCTACTAATTTTAGGACTGGATTGTTGTTTTAATAAGATACCTCAGAATCATCATTCGGAAATTTCTTTGAATTCTCTGAATTTGTTTAATTTAGGATCTTAAGACCATAATTTTCTTTCTTAGAATCAATTTCACTATATCATCCAGGTTAGACTATGCTGCTTTCATTTGCAGTTGATTATAAAACATTTTTTAAACAGGGTATTGCTATGTATCTCAGACTCAAGATTCTCCTGCCTCGGCTTCTCAAGTATGGAAACTCAAATTGAATACATTGTGATCTACTACAATATGTACAATTATGTTTTATGTATCAATGGGATTAATTTAACTAAAATTAAAGCAAACAGAAGATAGTCCTGACAGGAGAGCACAGTGGGCTAATGATCCACATGTCCCCAGCCTCTTCTGTCCAGGTGTTTCAACTTGAGATCCAGTGCCCATCTCATTTCCAGGACAAGACAGGCTCTCTTCAGACCATGCCTTAACCATGTTCCACTGTTCAAAGCCATGTTTTCCATGGCTATTTCCCAAGTGCTAATATAAAGCAAATAACTCCAGGGTTTCCACAGCACTTCATTCATCTCTGTCATAGCAATCATTTTGCTTTATCTTTAATGCTTTAATTATCTTTCTTTTCTCAAATAGTGGATGAATACCTTGTTAGCAAGGGCCATGATCTCACACTATAGTTAAAATATCAGAATTCTTAATACATGTTCCTTGAGTTAATGAATCAAGTTATTTCAACAAGCCCCCTTTCTTTTTGTTTAATTATTTTATTTTTGAAAGAGAGTCAGAGAGAGAGAGAGAGAGAGAGAGTGTTCCAGGGCCATTCAGCCACTATGAATGAATTCCAGATGTGTGCGCCCCCTGGTGCACATGTGAAGCATTGCATGCTTGCATCACTGTGCATCTAGCTACATGGGACCTGGAGATTCGAACATGTGTTTTTAGGCTTCGCAGGCAAGCACCTTAACCACTATGTCATCTCTCCAGCCCAATAAATACCATTTCTAATCCACTAAGTAATTATATTTTGCAACAGTAACTGATTGGAGTCTGTAGCTCTCAGCCCTCAGGATGCATGGAGGCTGTCCTCAAGTGGCATTTCTGCAAATGGTGAAATCCTTGTTCCCTTTCCTCCTACATTTTCTAATTTCTTACCACATTTTGGTCAACTTTACAACTTTTATTCTCCCTTTGACTCTTTCCAAAGCATGCTATTGAAAAAACTAGCATGTCTTAGTCTTAGGAAAATGGTTAGTATGCTGCCAGAGCACAGGTTGAAGTTATGATTATGTGTTCCTGTGCAAAACCACACAAAAATGAGCATCTATTCCACTTTTCCAGAAAACACTTAGAAAAACATTAAAGGAAAGAATGAGTATTCACTTATTAATAAGGCTGAATATTTTAACTATTCCTGTATTCACTGTCTCAAGTGAGTCAAACACTTGAAAATGTTTGGCTGCTTTAAAATATTGATTAAAGTGCCATCTGTTGTACCAGTATGGATGAAAGAACTAACTAGAACATAAACTCCAGGAGAAATTCCATCTCTTCTTTCCTCCATATATTGTCTATCACTAACAATGTCCACTGAATATTTGTTAAGTATAATCCTTGAAGCTATATTCCTTTTCATGCTATACTTGTGAACTGTACTTTCCCACTGCAAATGGCTACCTGGCCCCAGTTAAGTTATTTTATTTGAATATTAGTTTCCTCTTCTAGAAAATAGTACCTCCTTTGCATGAGGATGTTTTGAGTGTGAGAAAAAAAAAAGTATGTAAAGTATAGAGCTGAATAATCATCTAGGATTCAAACTGAAAGGACATTGATTCCATCCCTAGCACCAAATAATAATTGTAAAGAAAAATGTTTCACAGAATACAAACTGAGCAATGATTTGATGCTAAATCTAAAATCTTTATCTGAGACATCATATTCTTTGAGCATATCAGTTTGAAAAACGCTTGTGTGCTTTAAATGTGAATGTGAATGTCCCCTATCAGCTCATGTATTTGGACATTTGGTCCCCAGCTTGAGCTGTTGTTTGGGAAAGTTATGGAACCTTTAGGAGGTGGTGCCTCAATAAGACAGTGGGTTAATGAGGTCATGCTTTGAGGTTTTACAACCTGATCCCACCTCCTGTCTGTTCTCTCTTCTTAACTGCAGGTGCAATGTGACCAACTGCCTGTAGTTCCTGTTGTCATGCCTTCCTTGCCAAGATAAGCTGTATCTTCTTGACTATTATACAAAAATAAACTTTCTGTTTGTAGGTTGCTTCTTCATGGGAATTTGGTCACAGCAATAAGAAAGGTAACTAATTCAAATAGTTATCACTGATTACCTATATGTAACAAGGAGACTGGTTTTCTTTAATCAGTCCCTGAATTACTCTTTGAAGCGTTTAGAGAACAGACTGCATCGAAGTTTATTAGACATTTATGCTATACCAATTATGCTAGGCATGGGATATATGAAGAAGTGTTTTGAATATCCCTTTGGAGCTGTCCAAAGGTTTATTGTGTGGAGGTTCAAGGGGTCCATTAGACAATTTGGAACAAGATTCTGTAACTAATAAGCAGAGCCTTTGCTACCTTAAAAATGGGAGGTATGTTTTGAGTTTCACTAGTACTATAACCCAGAATTAATTAGACAGATCTATCCTAGTCACAAAAGACAAAACCTTTCTGTATGAAAAAGCCTGATTCTTTTCTCCAAACTTACCAAGCAGACTGGCCACCTTCCCATCCCCCGAGAAAGTAATGTGTAAAGAAGATGGGAATGCCAGAAGTATTGCTCTCCTGCAAGATCTGCACACACTGAAGAAACATCAGAAATTGGAGAAAGTTGTCTCTTCCGGTATCCATTAGATACTTAGAAAGACATTCATGGAATCCTCCAGAAGATCTTCAATGTGAATAGAAACATTAGAGCTATTCAGGGCCAGCCTCAGTAAAGAAAATGTAGAAAAGAAGCAGCAAGAATCAAATATGTATTACTTTCCTATTGCTTTCATAACAAATTGCCTCCAACTTAACAGTGAAAGAAATGCCATCATTTCATAAGTTCAGCACACTTTTCTGAGCCAGAATGTCAGCAAGTGTGAGCTCCTTTATGGAGGCACCAGAGAAGAGCACACTGCAGCACCCTGCTTGTTCCTCCTGCCTCTCTTTTCTACCTTGGAGGACTTTTGCAGTACGGTGGCCCAACAGGAACTCCAGGATACTTTTCCTATTTTAAAGTGAATGGATTAGCAAGTTTAATTCCCTTTCCTTATACTCTAACCTACCTTTGGTTTCCAGAGATTAAGACATGGCCAGGCTTAGAGGGGAAAGAACGTTGCTATCGCACTATGTACCCCAAAGCACATACCCTAAATGTAGAAAACACTAGCTTTCATAGGTTTTCTGTGTATTTGTTCACTTCCCAGTGAAGAAAATAAATGGCTTATGAGGAGAAGTGTGTGTAAAAAGATACCTCCTCTAGTCCATATTTTCCCTCAGTAGCAGATTACTTGAGAGAAATTATCTACAGTCTGACATGCTAATGTCTTTTTGTAACCTCTGGAAAAAGATAAATTATCAATTTTTTTTTTATAAAATCATGTGCCCCAAGGGTGAAATAAGTTTATTTTGACAAGAAAGTCAACAAGACATAAGAAAGGAAATGAACACACACACACACACACACACACACACACACACACACACACACACACACACCTACTCTCATCATTAAGCTGTTGATGCTGCCTATTATCCGTTTTGGCAGAGCTTGGAGTGGTTTAGAAGCTGCCACTCACATTATCAGATGTGTCCTTGATCCATGTATAAGCTTCTGTGAAAGGAAAAATTAATTCTAACTTTATTCTTATATTATGACAATAGAAAATGACTTCTAACTTATTTTATTTTATTTTTTTATTTTTAGAGAGAGAGATAGAGAATTGGCACACCAAGGCCTCAGCCACTGAAGTTGAACTCCAGACTCTTGCACCACCTATTGGGCATGTGCGATCTTGCGTGTGCCTCATCTTTGTGCATCTGGCTTACGTGGGATCTGGAGAGTTGAACATAAAGTCCTTAGGCTCCACAGGCAAGTGCCTTAACCGCTAAGTCATCTATCTCTCCAGCTTGACTTCTACCTTTTTAAAAATTGCCTTTTTTCTCTTGGAAAAACTTTTTGACTCAATGTTTGCTTGGATCCTCATTCTTGACTTTGCAACATGAAGTGTCATGGGTATCCCACATGTAAAACTATGTGACGGATACACCTCAACTTTAAGCCTTCCAACCTCTACTGAATGAGGTCTGCAAATCTGAACCCTTCAGAAAGCAAAAGGCAAAATGACAAAAACAAGCACAGGGAAAAATAAAATGATACACCAACATTTGTCATGAGCTTATGGAAAACAAGTATGTAAAAATGCAAATGGAAATCAAGAAAATATAATTGATTTTCGATGCTGAATTAAACTGCATTCCTGGGATAATTCCTATTTGGCCATGGTATAATGACATAATATACTATATCACCAAAATAAAGAATGAAATCATGTGATTATCTCAATGGGTATAGAAATAATATTTAGAATAAAAACCACCCAGAACTGCTACCTCATGGTATATACTGAATATCTGTATCTCCCAAAATTCATATGTTAAGTCCCAATTCTGAATTGAGTGTTAAGAGATAGGTACATTAGAGATTGATTACCTTGTAAAGGAGGAATCATCATCAATGAGATTAGAGCTCTTCTTAAACAAACCTCAGTGACTCCCTCACTCCTTTTACCATGAGGTCACAGGGAAAAGGCTCCTTCTCTGAATTGGGAAGCAGGCTCTCCATCACATGCAAAATCTCATGCATCTTGATGTTGAGGCGTCTATGTTGTTGATAAGCTGCTGAATACAGAGAATGCTGTTATGACTGCCCAAATAAACCAAGATGTCACAAAACTAACCTTAAGCCAGTCATCATGCTCAAATGTTCCCACATAAACTTGAGTGCCTGTCACATTAACAGGAGTCTCCATGGCCTTGTATTAGTCAGAGTTTCCAGGCACCTAACCCCATGAATGAAAATTAAAAAAAAAAAAAAAAAAAAAAAAAAACAACTAACAAACTGGACTTCATCAAAATGTAAAAAATTTGTATTATATCAAAGTTAAAATTGTGATATGTGCTTTATTAGTAATATTAGATGAAATATTTGTAAGTCATATACTTGACAAAGAATTTATATCCAGAATACATGAAGGACACACACACCTTCATAATAACTATTTTAAAGCAGTCAATTTTTTTTTAAATCATGTCACTAAAGATGTATAGTTAATTTGAAAGAAATAATAAGATACTCATTGCCACTAAGAAAATATAAAATGAAACCAGCATTACATACCTTGTATATTTTTGATTTGCTGTAATCAAAACGACAAACTATACTGAATGTTGATAAGGTTATGAAGAAATGAGAACCTTCAGAGATTATCAATAAGAATTTAAAATGGCACAGTGGCTTCATAAAACATTTGGTAATTTCTAAAATCTGTAAATATAAACTTACTTTGCAACATAGTACTTTAGTTCCTAACATTCTTTGAAACAGAAAGGAAAGTGTATGTCTATACAAAAATGGGAAGATAAATTCATAATACCACCAAGGTGGAAACAACGAGACTGTGCATCAAATGGTAAATAGATAAAATAAAAGTGGCATCTTCTTAACATCAATACTATGCAAAAATAAAAAGGATAGTACCTCTGATGAGTTACAAAATAGATGAGTCAAAACAGTCAAACACAAGAAGCATAATTAGTGCATGATTCTTTTTTAAAAAAATGTTTAGGAAGGGAAAATTTACAAGATTAAAAAATGGATCATTAGTGACCTAGAACTGGGGTCACAGGAAGTCAAGATTAACTAGAAATGAGTACAAGGAGACTTTTGGAAATCTTAGAAATATCCTAAAACTGGATGATGGGGACCATTACCTTAGTATAAAAATTTACCAAAAAGGCACAGAATTTTACAATGATAATGGGGTGATTTTATGTTATGTAAGTTAAATATTCATAAAGCTGTCCACAAGAACAAATGACATTTTGTTAGATGATATCTGGTCAAGCACTACTTGATAAACATAAGACATCTGTCCACTATGAATATACTCTCAGAAATGAAAACACTGACCTACTTTTTAGTACTTTTTCATCTGCTTGTGATCAAGATAATAAAGTTGGTTAGTTTCTCCTGCATATGAATGAACACATCTTAAATGTGGAAGAAAGATGTGAAACAACACTGCCATGACACACACTTATTAGTCCATCTCTAGAAATGAGTCACGAAGGACACTTTTTCCTTGCTTATAAAAATGTTTGAAAAAAAAAAAAAACTATGTGCCTGCTTTAGCATAATTGACCACAATAATTACAGTGCATGAGAATTTATGTTGTATTTATAAGCCTGTTGGATTTAGAGGGGGCAAGAGGAGTTATGGCTTGAAATCTAATTCTTTCATCCACAAAATGCCAAGCGCATTCTTGTAATGGTGCAAACGGGCAATTATGGGTTGCAGAAGGATTTGTGCTTGTTCAGATGTTCCATACCAAGCACTCAAAGAGGCCCATTTTCTACACAAATTCAGTTCTGAGGAAAAGTGTTGAACTGTCAAATGAGAGAGCTAGATCTAGTTTTGTCATTCACCACATCTCTAGCAATGGGGTAAAGACAAGCTCATCATTTAAGAGAGACCAAGTCTATCCCAAAGTGAATTAGGATGAAGGAATCATTCAAGCTCTTGAAGGTGGGGAGCAGTGGAAAAAAATGCCATGTGTGTTTTGGACTCCATACTAAACATGACAGTCACGGTTGGCAGTCTTGCTACACATTTGTCACCAACTTGATTTCAGACCAATAACAATGAGAAAGTCTTTTTGTATTCTAGCGGGGTATTCATAGCTCTTAAGCAGCTACTCCTTATGCTGCTAATTTTGCCAATAAAATTAAAGTCAATATGATGCTAAAGCTGTTATTTTAACCCAGATTAGGGTATAAGATGGGTACATCGATTTAGTTATTCTACTTACCTAATATCATCTACATATTACAGTATCAAGCTGACTGCCATGCATTCATCTTGAGAAAGAGCTTTGCATCTAAAGATTATTCCACAGATAATTGTAGTGAGAGCACATTGTCCTCACAAATTAGAAGGTTCCATGTGCTGCAACTTTTGTTACTTTTATTTTCCTCAAAGTAAGTAAAAAGTCTAAAGAAAACAGGAATATTTAACCACACCTCTAGGTCATCTAGGAGCTATTATAGTGTTGGAAAAAGAGAATTTGAGTCTCTTAAACAATGATGAGAAGATTGAAACCCCTAATAGCCAGTCCTCTTCTTGCAATCAAATGTTACAACTAAACAAGTCTAGAAAAATCACTTGTGCTTCGTAAGGAAGAACCTCAAAGCTTGTCTCAATCCAAGTTCAGTTACCGCCTCAACCTATCCATAATCAAGTGAAGAAGGTTAAACCTATGCATGACTCAGAACTAACCACTACCCAAGCAAGGAGAGAAGGACAGGCCCATGCCTAATCCAAGCAAGAAGAGAATCAGAGGCCCATGGCTAACCCAGGCAAGAAGAGAGTAACAGGCCCATGGCTAAGGCAAGCAGGGAAAGAATTAGAGGCCCATGGCTCAGCCAGGGAAGAAAGAATCAGAGGTCCATGGTCAAGCCAAGCTTTGTTTCCTGGGACTGGCACTTTCCACCATCATTTACTCTTTGCTCACCAGTCCAGACTTCATATCCACACTAATCTCTGGGGACCATGATTTCACTACCCAAGAGTTTGTCTCTAGAGTCCTTGCCTCCCAACATTCTCTATTCTGGCAACACCATAAGTTTTGCACATTTTCCTAATGTGTTTGGAACTCTGATTTGTTCTAATCTCCCAGAACCCTCCCTATATTATTTCCTAAATTCCTCATGCCTGACCTTTTCCCAGTGACACCTGTGCTCTGTGGCTTCACCATGAGCTCTGGTCGTGGCAACAAGAAACTGAATTCTTTTGCACCATAGCCCTCTGTGGAGGCAATAGTTTTGGACATAAGGCTTTTAATTTGAACCCTTATCACCTTGTCTCACATTGGAAAACATTTGTTGAGAATCTCCTCTCAGCTTGGTACATGCTCTATGAAAATTACTACCTGTACCTACTTTCCCAAATCCACAGCTACTTCCTGCCTCAAGATATTTTTGCTTTGGGGGCTGAAGAGATGGCTCAGCAGTTAGAGGTTCTTGTTTGCAAATCCTGCTATGAACCCAGGTTCATTCCCCAGTACTTATGAAGAGTCAGATGCACAAAGTGACACATATGTCTGGAGTTCATTTGCAGTGGCAGGAGGCCCTGAAACACCTTCTCTTCCTCCCTTCTTCTCTCCCTTCCTATCTATCATCTATCTATCTATCTATCTATCTATCTATCTATCTATCATCTATCTATCTATTCTATGTATTATATATCTATCTATCACTCATCCATCTTCCTATCAATCATCTATCATCTATCTATCTCTATCTCTTTCCTTCTGTCTCTCTCAAGTAAATAATTTTGTTAATTTAAATTTACACCAAGGAATAAGGGAAACAGCTAACTGAGAAAGCTTTACCCATGGAAGCATGAACCCAGTGTTTTCTTTGAAATATGAATCAAGGTCAAGATGACAACATCCTTTGAAGATATTTTCCTTGAGATGCTAGTAAGAGGCATTTCCTCTTCTCCTCGCAGGGCTTTGTGTAAATTGATGATCCTCCCAGAATACTTCAAAGGCAGTATAAATGCTCGGAACATACAGAGCTCTCTCCATGGTGGTATACTTCCCAAGCACCGAAACCAGCACTACTCAGGAGAAATGGGAAGTGGACTACAGATGTAATTCTTCACTTTCTAGTGATATAATTTATCAAAGTAAAAAGCAACACATGAAGTAAATTTTGACAACATATATAATTTATGTAATTATAACCATAATATTATTTCAACTGCCTCTAAAACCCCATATGTATTTTATGCTTACAGTACATCTCAGGTCATTGAAACCACACTTCAAGTGCTTGGTAACCACAGGTGACTGGTGACGGCCACATTGGGTCTCGGCGTTCAGCTGGTGAAAGTCAATCCTTTTGAACTGTTCAACTTTCATAGTTGTCTGACACTCATCCACTGGTCATGCTTTGAGTCAAGCACTCTATTAACCTGAAGTAATGTTTCTGAACGATCATCGCTTACAAACGAAACCTACACACTTGATAACCTTGGTCTAGTGACTTGTATAGATCTCCTCCAATGAAGAGGATTTCAATTAACAAAAGGAAGGGTATGGAAATGTAAGATACCACAGTCAATTCTTAACTATCCTGCTTTTTGAACAGACCTTTCCCAAATCCTCTAAAATTATTGCAATGACAATTTGTATGCTGCCATCAGAAAACAAGCTAAAAAAAAAAAAAACTATTAAAGTTCAGTTCCATCATTTGCATGGCCTGTCTGGGGTGGTATTCTGCCCTTGGCAAAGATTATAGATGCAGACATGGAACCTGAACAACTGGTCTACCACCTCCTGATAAATACACTTGGAAGACATGAAGTTGCTGACCCCAGAAAGAGAAGTTTGCTTCCATTGGGAAAGGGTATCTTGTCTTTTCCTTTGTGAGAATGTTTTGGTTCAATGTAAACAAACTGAAAAGGAGAAAAATGAGGTGCAAATGTACTCTCATCAGAGTAAACAACCAAGCCAGTTGGGATTTCATTTTCTTGGAATGTGTTGTGGCTTCTGAGGGCAGGCACATACATGTCAGAGAACAAACTGTCCTTATGATGGGCAAAGCCTGAAGACTTAGGCGAATAAATTCAGGCACAAATCCCACAAATCCAACTATGTGTTTACATTGTTCATAACGGTTTATGTATTTAGATATTTTCAGATCTTAATTAAGGAGAATCAAAGCATCCTAAATATTTGTTTCAAATAACAGTTTGATTCTGAGGGCTATTAAAATCAGTCTTAAGTGGTAGCCTCCTTGAGTCTTACATCACTTTCTAGTATCTCTGAACCTACCTTTTGATTTATTTTTATAACAACAGTGATCCGACATAATGATTAAAGAAAATAAAAGCCACCAGACTAAGCATCTTAGCACAATGTAACCCAGTACTGCTTGTTAAGCTACTAATGACAATCCAGGTAGGAGTGTATCTTTTGATGACCCTATCTGGAAGGTTCTCCATTTGTATCACCCTTTGAGCTTCAGCAAGGTTGGGACAGGGTGAGGTGAAGTATTCATCTCAGATACAAAATGTGACAATGCACCAACATTCTATCTACCAATGCAGTGTTTTAAGAATGTTTAAGGAGGATTGGGGAGATGGTCCAGAAGTTAAAGGTGCTTGCTTGTAAAGTCTGCCAGCATGGGTTCAATTCCCCAGCCACCCACATAAAACCAGATGAGCATCTGTTTGGAGCTGCAAGAGACCCTGGCACACTTAACACACACACACATACACACATACACACACACACACACACAATTTTTAAAATATAATATTTGGATTAGTTTCTAATTTATCCTCTGGATATTATTTGACAGAAGAATTGGCATATTTTTAAATAATTTTTAAAAAAATTTATTTATTTATTTGCAAGCAGAGGTAGAGAGAGAGAGAGGAGAGACAGACAGAGAGAGAATGGGCACACCAGGGCTTCTAGCCACTGCAAACGAACTCCAGATGTGTGTGCCCCCTAGTACATCCAGCTTACGTGGTCCTGGGGAATCGAACCTGGGTCCTTTGGCTTTGCAGCCAAATTCCTTAAAAGCTAAGCCATTTCTCTAGCCCAAATCGGCATATTTTTGTTATCTAGACCCAAACTGAACAGCAAATTTGCTGCTCACACATTTTGTAATAATAGCTTTCCATGTTGTTAAGTTGATCTGATCATAAATGCAACAGACCTGAACCTGTGACTGTATGGTGTTCTTGAAGTTACCCAAAGTGCTTCATATTTTTATTGTGTTAAAGCAATCTTCCACCTTTCTTCTTGACTTCCTTTAATTGAGTATCCATTCCTTAAGACTTGCTTTCTTAAAAGAAAGATCAAAGACGTGGCTCACTGGCAGCCAGGAAGTTTATGTCACCATCTTTCAAAGGTCAGCTGTAGGGCTGTGGCCAGCACCATGGGAAGTGGCCCCTGAGCAAGGAAACATAGCCATGCATTTCTCCAAGGCCATGTGACAACCAAGAACCCTCCAAAGCTAGACAAGAGTAAATATTCCAGGAATGGCTTTGTGGTTGGCTGTATTTTCCCACAAATTCCTGAGGGACTTTTAAGAAACCTGCCCAGTCTCTGCATCTCTGTAAATACTGCTGCTCAGGGCCTTTGTTTCTGCATTTTCTGCAGTAAGACTGGGGTCAAATAAAGCATGGGAATGAGCTGAGTTGTGACTGATTCAGAATAAAAGCCAATACTTGACATAGTGTGTATGCATAAGTGTTTTTTGGACTTTTCTTTCTTTCTTTCTTTTTTGTTTATTCTTGTTTTTGTTTTGTTTTCTTTTTTTTTTTTTTTTTTGGAAAGCATGATCTCACTCTAGCCCCAGCTAACCTAGATCTCAATCTATAACCCAGACTAGCTTGAAACTCATGGCAATTCTCAAGTGCTAAGATTAAAGATATGTCCTATCACACCTGGCTCAATAAAATTACTTTTAAGTTTTTGAAGACAAGCAAGGACAGTAGAAAATCTCAAGAAAGAAAAAATTTGTATACCCATCAAGGTCTGAGAACAAGTAACACTGTTAACCTGACCAATTTTGTTTGCTTCAAAATGGGCTTCCTCTAGATCAGATTCTCTTTAGTGACTGCCTTACCTTTGGGCTGGTCTCTTTTCTTTCCTCAGTTAATGGAAGCAATTTTCCTGTAGGATATGCTACAAACATAGGTTATTTCTCTAGGGCCAGTGTCAGCAGGAGCCCATGTTCTGGATTGTGAGGAGGAAATCACCACTAAGCATAAGAGAACAAAAGAGACCATGGGAGGGAGGGAGGGAGGGTCGGAGGGAGGCAGAAAGGGAGAGATTGAGAATCAGTTGCTTTCCTTCAGGACAAAACTGTGTTTCATACCTGCCCATTTCTACTTAAGGAAAAAGCCAAGCAAAAACAGATCCCCTTTCCCCAACACTGGATTTCCCTGACTTATTTCCATTGTAAAAGCCAAGGGCCTTTTCTCCAAAGGGTTAATTCCTGAGTTTTGGTCTTTCTCACTATGAAAGGAATTCTTTGTGGCTTGAGTTTCTGCATTTTGAGGGCCAGCCAGGATTCCAAACCTCAATCTCCTTGCTCTTCTTTATTCCCCTATTAATGAGGATTATTCTTGAATAACAAATTCTTGAATGATAGATTAATTACAGCTCCAGAGAACACGATTTCATTCAAGATCAGAGTAGGTAAAACTCCACTTAACATGAAGGTTAGAGATTAGATTTGAAATGCTGCTGTCGTAATCCATGAGAAGACTAGGAAAAGCCCAGAGCCTCTGTGGTGATGACTTATATTGCATTTGTTTGCTTGTTAACCCATCCCATGCTTCATGGAGGGCCTGGACACTCAAACAGAAGGAATTCTGCAAAGTTAACAAAGAGGCAGGGTGAAGAGAGCATTAAGGGTGTTCAAAGAAAATATATTGCATAATCCTTTAGACCTGGGGCTCATAATCTTTTCCTGTAAAAATCCAAATATTTTAGAACTAGTGGGACATAAACAGTCTCGATAGCAAACTTTGCTGTTTGTTTTTCTTACAACATTTTAAAATGTAAAAGCCATTTATAATTCTTGGTTTGTACACAAATAAACCTCACACCAGATTAGGCCACAAACTCCAGTAACTTGCCAAGCTTTACTTTAGACAATTTACACAAAGCCATTAAAATCAGCCCTTATAAAAAAAAATGATTTAGATAAAGACTTGGAGTTGTCTAAAAATAGCTCCATTGGTCAAGGAACAATACTGCTGAAAGATAATCCAAGGTGTCAAATCAGAGGGAGGGACTTATTAATATTTTTTCTTCCCCCATCTCAGAAAAAAATTAAGCTTAAGAAAATGACTGATTCTAAGATATAATTAAACTGTAGAATTTTGAAGATTATAATTGTTTTTTCATTAACTAAAATTTATTTAAAAGTTAAACATTTATTTATTAGAAGATGACAGCTATCCAATATAGCTTTAGATGACACTTAAATGTTAAAGCTGTCCAAAACTGCTTTAGATGGCAACTAAAATGTTCATTCTTGGTGAAAGAGGAAGAGAAGGAGAAATATATATACAATGGTAACCAGTAGATTAAAAGGCATGAAAACCAGGAATTAATAACAATTCAGATGAACAAGTTTAAAAAATATCTAAAATTCACAATGGAAGTAAATTGCATGTGAACACAATAATCTGCCTGTAACCTCACCCCTCTGAAGGCAGAGACAAAGGATGCCTGTACACGCTGACTGGTCACACTGGCAAGCTCTGGGTTCAAGAAAGAGATCCTGTCTCAGTAAAATAACATGGAGAGCAATGGACAAAGACACCCAGAGTCAACCCCTGACCTTCACCTTCACGTGCACACACGTACATGAGCACCTCACACACGTGTTCCCACAGACATATGAGCATGCACATGCATACAGACGCACACATGCATGAAAACACTATCTTTTCTTCCTCAGAAAGTAGTTATCAAAATTACTTACTTCCTTAATATGAATGTCCTAAAAGCTAAGGAAAGCTACCTAGCCAAGGCATGGAAGTCAACCCTGGGAACGCAGCTATAGATCACTCTCTGCTTTTCCTGTATGACCTGACTCTTGACCGTTTTGTGCTCTACTTTCTTCAAACACCGAATTTTCTTTAAAGTCTTCGTAGGAAGTTTGAACATCCCTCTACAATAGATCCTTTGGTTAAGTTTCAATGAGTCCTGAAATTCCTCACGAATGGCTTATGTCTACCTTAGTACTTACATAAGTTCCTCCTGACATAGAGAACCCTTGAGTCACACCTTTCCCATGATGCCTTGGAAAAGCACACTGATAGGAGCTGACAACCTTACCCCGCCAGTGACTGGGAGCCTCCCTTTCAGACTCCTAACTCTAAGGTGAGGCTTCCTTCCAGGACAAAGGGAAGATAAGTTCCTGGACATGGGAGCAGAGAAAACACTCTATTCTTACACTCAGGTTTCTGAAACATGCCTACATCAACAGTTCTGTAAATCACAGAACATTTTAAATATATCTGGAAAAACTGCGATCAAAATGACAAAACAGCTAAGAATTCTTAGGCAAAATTACTTTTAATTTAGATTTCCATGTATCTACTTTACATTTTTTTAAATTTTATTTATTTATTTGCAAGCAGAGAGAGATAAAGAAGAGAGAGACAGACAAAGAGAATGGGCACACCAGGACCTCTAGCCACTGCAAACGAACTCCAGATGCATGTCCCCCTTGTGCATCTGGCTTACATGAGTCCTGGGGAATTGAACCTGGGTCCTTTGGCTTCACAGGCAAATGCCTTAACCACTAAGCCATCTCTCCAGCCCCCATGTGTCTACTTTAATTACATAAAAAAACACTTACATAAAATTATACCATAACAAAGAAGGGAGTGCCATATTACCATTTCACAGCCGCAAAAACAGAGCCTCAGAAAAGGTGAGTGGAGGACTGGGGGTGTAGATAAGTTGGCACGCAGGAAGCCCTGGGTTTCATACCTATCACTGCATAAAAGCAGACATGGTGGCACACACTTGTAACCCTAGCACTGGAAAGGTAGAGACAGGAGGTTCAGAAGTTCAAGGTCATCTTCTGCTACATAGTGAGTTTAAGGGCAGCCGGGTTCATAGGAGACAATGTTTCAATAAAAGAAAAAAAAAGGAAGAAAAAGAAAGAGTGAGGCAGAAGAAGAAAGGAAAGAAGAAAGAAAAAATGAAAGAGAGGAAAGGAGAAAGGGAGGGAAGGAGGAAACAAACCGAGAGTAAAGGTATGTGAATAAATTATCTATAGCCTCAGAGCTAGTAAGGAGTAGACACAAGGTGAAGCCAAGTAGATAGACCCCACAGCCTACCATCTTTAACACTGCACTCTTAAAGATGTTATCTGAACACAATGTTATATTAAAATAAAAATGTTTCTGAGTATCTTAGTAACTTCTGACTATTATACGGTTATATGCTAAAACGAGCAATAACTGTCTTTTGTAGCTTCATCGCTGATTGCTACCATAAAATCGAAAGCAATACTCCATTGGTTTGTACCCAGTAGCACATTATTTGGGATCCGAGGAGCCCGGAGTGGTCTCACCAGCAACCTCTGCATCCATTTGTTGATACTCACCTGCTCTCCTAATATGAAGATGTGCAAAGGTTTCAGCATATTCCCAGAGGAGTCTTTGCTTCCCTGAGTGTTTCCTTGGGAAGCCATTGGAAGGCTCTTTACCTGAACTCTGCAATAACTTGTCACAACACAGATATTCCCAAGCCCTGACAATAGAAACAAAAGAAGAAGTTGCCCGGTGAAGTGACAGTACTTCCACGCGTCACTGTGATCTGCTGTTTAATTCTCCATCTCAGCCCGAGGCCCTGGCACAGTTCATCACTCCACCAATCCTGGGAAACAATGATTTTCTTGGACTCTGCTTAGAAAAGATGTTTGACTATTATATTTCACACTGTCCTTGTTTTTTCATCTTGCGCTTAGCTCTTGGGCTTTATTAGTAACCTCCACCTAGTCAGTGGTCCATTTTTCTTGTTGCATAAGTGTAATAAAGTCAACATCTTGCCTCACTGTGATAGTGTTAGTAACTTTTCTTGTCACTGTAACAAGGAAACAGCTTAAAAAGAAGAAGGATTTATTTTGGCTCATTGTTTGAATAATCACTGAAGGGAAGGAATAGGACAACAGGGATGATGGGGAGGGAGGGGTGGCATTAGGCAGATGGTGAGAGTTCAGAAAGCAGAGGTCAGTGGGAACCCTCAGGGCCCACTTCTCCATAATCCAATTCCTCTGGCTAAGCTCCACCTCATAAAGGTTCCACCTCCCAAAGCATTTGGGGACCAAATGTTCCAAGACAAGAAGGGGCATTTTAAGCCATAACAATGGCCCTCTTAGCTTTCTTCACAAAACATTTACTCTGCAATTACCAGAATGGGGCAAAAAGCAACTTGAACTTCTTGGATCTATATGTTTTGAACATGAGAATTTTCCTGCCAATAACTGGAAGTCAAGAAATAAAGGTCCAGCTCTGTGTAGAACATTACTAAGGTCAGACCCTGAGCACGCAAGCAAGGATTGACACAAGATGTGTGCCTTTTCAGTTCTATGATAAAGGTGTTTGAATTCCTTTTAGGAGGATGTAAAAGGCTCTGTCCTCTGTTTCTCACGGGGTATTTACTCTTCTCCATAGCAGCATGAGAAACACTCTTCTTAAAGTGTTTAACATTGTATTTCAAGGCATACTACGTACAAGCATATAACACCGTTGGAATTCAACCACTTTTTATTTATTATTTATTTATTGATTGACGAAAATGATGGTGGCAATTGGAATGGTTGGAAGATTCTTATCACAATTATCTGTATTTATCAAAAGATAATGTGGGATTGCCCCAGTTTTATGGGTAAGTTTCTCCACATCTATATTCATTTCAAACCACTTGAGGAAAATTTCCATCCTATCCCTTTAACTATCATCTTAATACTATCCTTCTAAAAAATTCCTTAAACACCATCCTTTTTATCATCTCTCATAGAGTGTCCCTATCAAACCACCACAACCATACAGATAGAGGGATGAAGAGGGAAGGATGCATTTGAGCATGCGGCCATGTGTGAGTCGTAGAAGCCAGCTCAGAAGAGATAAAACTAAATCTCAACTTTCAATTTGCATTCTCCAGAACCGTGAGGAAATAGATGTCTGTAGTTTCAAGTTACACAGTCAGTAGCCTGTTTGTTATGGCTGCCCTGGAAGCCTAGTGCACTACTTAAACTACAAGTTGTCAATGTGCAGGGGCGGTCCAGACAGGAGCACAGCAGTTAGAGACCCAAAAAGTAGAATTCTTGAAGCAAAGATTCTAGTCAAGTTATTTACTTCCCACTGGTAAATTACAGCCATTATGGAAGAGGAACATGAAGATCATGGTGTGAGGGTTAATAAAGTCACTTTGGTTAAGTGCTCTTTGGGAGATAAATTTCATAATTTTACCACCTGGGTTCATGACTTAGAAAAACAAATTTTTAGTGTTCTTTGAGGCTTGTTGCATAAAGTCAGCAATACCAGCCATTGTCATTAATCTTTCTTTTATCTCTGTAGTAAGTGATGGTGTTAGAGCAGAAGATGGTGTGACCCAAGGCTAAATCAAAGAGAAAGGCAAGTAGCTCAGAAGGCAAATAACAAATTCATTCATATCTAAAATACTCGATGCATTAATGTCCTACTCATATTTCAACAAATTCACATGTCGATCTGCATGAGGGGGTTGGGACAGAATGCTCTGATAACTGTTCTAATAAGGACATGAATCCTATTGGATCAATTATTCACTACTAGTTAATTTTCTCATTGCTATGACAGAAAACAAAAGCAACTCAAGAAAAAAAGGTGGGGTTAATTCTGCTTCACAGTTTGAGAGTTTGCTCCATCATGGCAGGAAGGCATGGCAACAGGAGGATGAGGCAGCTGGTCATATTTTAGCCACAGTCAGGAGACAAGGAGATGAATTCTGCTGCTCAGCTCATTTTCTCCTTTGGACTGAGTCTGGTACAAGAGCTTGCGGAATGGTGTCATCAGGTTCCGCTTGGTTTTCCTACCTTAATTAACCTAAATTAGGCACTCCCTCAGAAACGTGCTCAGAGGCTTGTCTCTTCATTGATTCCAAATCCTATCACTTAATTTTAACCCTCACACCCACTTTTATGGTCCTATTGATGTTAACTACAGCCTTACTTTAAATGCAGTAACACTGGGTTAGGGCTTCAACAAATGAATGTTGGGGTAGCACAATTCAGTTTATGTTGTCCAATCTGACTTGAAAACTCATAGCCTTAAGCAAAGGGGCCTGAAATCAGTTCCCTCATTCTGTCATAGAGCTGCATTGGTCTGGGTTCCAGAGAAGCTGGGGCACTGAACTAGGTATTAGAACACACACGTTCACTTTAAGAGCGTCCTGTTACCTGAGCTGAGCTGAAAGAACCCTGAATTATAACTTGATCACTTATCTATGTGCCTTTCTGCCTCACCCCAAAACCCCACCTGTACTGCAGAAGAACAACCCCGGTTGCCAGGGAAATGCTAGTCCACCTGGGTCATGGCCTGGGGTCCTATCTATTACCTCCGTGGCTCCTAGCATGGAGACTGAGTCACGTGGAGTAAGTTTCCCTGCTCACCTGAAAAGTTATGAAAGCAACAAAGTGCCCTTGTCCTTCGGGAGCTGAGGTCCCACTGGCTTCAGGGACCCTTGTTTGATCAATCTTTTAGTTGCTCTTACACTGGGATCCAGAGATTCTCTAAGGTGTTAGGATCACTGTATCTGGGGTAACGGTAGCTAAGCAGGGGCTCATGCACAATGTAGCCTTTTATAGCGAATGTGAGCTCTCAGATATGTGCCAGGCTTTGTTTGTGAAAGGTGTGGTAGTGCAGTAACGTTGCCTGCATTTCAGACTTGCTATTGGAACTTGACATGGCCGGCACAGATTTCCACACAGCGCTGGGAGTTTGCTCAGGGACTCGTAGTGTGCTTTCCCTCCCCTGCATTTCTTTCTGGTTCATATCTTTTCTTCTCCTTTTTGCCCTCTTGACCTGTCAATACTCAGCTCCAGCCTCCTTTCTTGGTTTGGCTGCCTTCACACTCCATAATGAATCAGTGCCAAGGTCAGTCACGTCAGGTGTGACATTATAGATATTATATACATATATAAAAACATATGTAGCCGGGCGTGGTGACACACGCCTTTAATCCCAGCACTCAGGAGGCAGAGGTAGGAAGATCACCGTGAGTTCAAGGCCACCCTGAGACTACATAGTAAATTCCAGGTCAGTCTGGGCCAGAGTGAGACCTTACATCGAAAAACAAAACAAAACAAAAAAATATATATATATATATATATATATATATATATATATATATATATATTCTATAATAGGTAGTATGTAATATATACTATGTATTATATTATATAATATATGATATATGTGTATGTATGGATATATGCACACACATATATATTGTTGAGGAAGAAAGAAAAAATACTAGTATTTAGAACAATTTATCTGATCTTGATATGAGAAAAAAATTACAATTTATGCATGGCCAAGTTAGTTGGACCAATAAGAGATTGTGAATGCATCCTGGGTATAATATATTTTGGTTTGGGATTCATGGTGTGGCTATGAGAACAGACAGCAATGGTTGAATCTAAATATGAGTTTAAAAGTAGAAGGGACAGGCAAGGCCTGGCATGGTGCAGGCAGAGGTAAGAGGATTGAGGTCAGGCTGTGCTACAGAGTCAGTTCCAGGTCCCTGGTTCCAGGTCAGCCTGGGCTAGAGAAATCCTACCTCAAAAAAAAAAAAAAAAACCTCAAAAAAAAAAAAAAAAAAAAAGGCAAATAAAGGAGAAGAAAATGGCAGAATCTCAGAGAGATGGGCAAGAAGTATACTGCCAACAGTCCGACAACAGAGAGTAGGTGGCCTGCACAAGGAGAAAGGGTCCACAGTGTGTTTTCACTTTGAAGAGATGGCAGGAGATTGAAGACAGTTGTCCTGGGCTTGGAACCCCTTGAGCAAGAGACTGCACCAGGATGAATAGAGCAGAGGAGGCTTGGAGCGCAGGGCCAGAAGCACAGGCAGAACGTGATGGCCAGAAGCAAAGGCAGGAAGTGATGAGAAGTTCCTCTATCTGCCAAAATCTCTCTCCAGTCCCGCTTTCCCCTCATTGTGCACTAACTGCTGGGCAACGATATTGTGATCCAAACTTCCTAATTTGTGCCCGTCTCTTTGTTTAAATATAATTATGCCTTCATTTCTGCCCCATTTCTGTGCCATCTCAAATAAGGGCAATAGTGTCCAGAGTATTCTATTGTAGCCTCTCCTGAACCGATGGTTATAATGTACTTCTACACCATGTTATCTTGAGGTAAACATGAGATTAAACTCAATTACATTGAAGATTAAAATCTGTAAGTCAGTCTTTCTAATGGCACTGACCTCACTACTCTCTTTGCATGACCTTTTGGTCATTACAGAGTCATTACTTAAGTTTAAAAGAAAATGCTTCAGAATCCAGGAGCTCAACAACATGATGTTTTTTTTAATTTATATAACAGTACCAAAAGACCATTTAAGGTCTTGCAGGCTAGTTCTGACATCCTCAACTCATAGCTTCCATCTTACAGGTGAAGTTGGCTACCCTTTCTAAAAGAAGAAGAGAGAGGAAGGAGGGCAATCAGTTCATAAGAGGAACACAGAATATAGGCGCGTTCTTCTGCTCTCACCTCATTGGTTGGGACATAGTCATATGATTCAGGGGTAGTCTAAGGCTAGCTGGAACATGCAGCTAGCTGCTAACCTGAAGGCCCTGGGACAATGGAGGTGGAGCTGGACAGAAGATCCGTTACACAGAAGACTGGACTGGAGACATTTAGATGCAACCTCCTTCCCACGTGGCTTTTAGTAAGAGTTTCCTCAGAAGTATCACGTTAATTTTTAAAGTGACGAACTCAACTTAAACTTTTATTGTCATGTCACATATTACTGTTTTTAAAACAGTGACTTCATTTGAAATCAAGAACATGCATAAGAAGGTGCTTCTGAGGCTGCTCGTCATAGAAGTCGGAACCAGAGTGATGAGCCCAGCTCGCTCTCTCCTTGTGAGTCAGACCAGCACCTCAGCCCACGGACCGAAGCCTCCGCAGTCACAGTGGGTCTGTCTGCCTCACTTCAGAGACCGCTTGATTCTGAGAGAAATTTTGGAAATTGTTCTCAGTGTTTATGATCAAAAACCACTGCTATCTTTTCTAAGCAGTCAAATGCACTCAGTAAAATCCACACACCCAGCAGTGGTGGCACATGCCTTTAATCCCAGCACTCAGGAGGCAGAGGTAGGAGGATGGTGGAGAGTTCGAGGCCACCCTGAGACTACATAGTGAATTCCAGGTCAGCCTGGAACAGAGTTAGACCCTACCTCGAAAAGCCGAAAAACCAAAAAAAATCCACACTCCCCCATGTAGACAATGAAGTTCTCCTCAAATCCTGATTTTCCCCCTCCTAGTCTGCTAAATGAACAGGGAGCCATCTCCACCTCCTGAGGGGCTGTAAGGACCCCCTGCCACCGGTAAGTTCACAATCACCCTGATAGCCAGGGCGAGGGGAGGGCATTTCTGAAATTTGTTTCTCAAAAGTGTTATCTTGACAAGTGGAAAAATGTTATGTCTCATTAGCTAATCAACAAGCCTGAATTTCCAGGTACAGATAGCAATGAACTCAGATGATGACCAATTCGGACACTTCCCTCCCTTGCTTTAAGAACAGAGAAGATGGGCTGGAGAGATGGCTTAGCAGTTAAGGCGCCTGCCTGCTAAGCCTAATAACCTGGTTCCAATCTCCAGGTCCCACGTTTAGCCAGATGCAAAGTGACGCAAGGGCGCGAAGCTGCACTTGACCACAAGGGGGCAACGCATCTGGATTTCGTTCACAGCAGCTGAGAGACTGCTGGTGCGCCCATCTCTATCTGTCTCCCTCTCCCTCTCTGTCTCTCTCTGTGTCTCTCTCCAAAAATAAATAAAATAATAAAAAATAAAATAGAATAACTTAAAAAAAAACAGAGAAGAGCAAAAACGAAACACCAATAGAAAAGTCACTAGATAGAAGAAGCAAAAGGAAATGAGACTAAGAAGATTTAATTTTTAACAATTTAAATAATGAAATGAATGGAAATGTGCTAAGCCACCTGGGGTAAAGGGGAGGGGGAACAAGACCTGGTTATTTTCAACCCTGGGAGAGTGAGACAGAGCCATCAGGACTTTCTGATTTTATCCACTCATTATTGTGTCATTACCACTTGAAGCTTTAATTTTATTTTATATATGGTAGATAATGGAATTAATTGCTTTAACTATAAGGAGTCAAACTATAGTTGTGTTGTGGGCTTTTTTTTTTTTTTTTTTTGGGGGGGGACAATATCAGCTTCTTACTCATTCACTCATTTCAGGATGAAAGTTCCTAGTGAGAGAATCTTTTTCTCAAAATGCCTCCATTTGGAGTATAAATCATTTTCTCTTCAGGCTGTCTAAATGTGGGTGTAAGCCGTGTTTATCTTCTTGTTAGTAATACTCCAAGGATGAGTTCGGAACGGATTCTAGCAGTGCTTATGTAGAAGGGCCTCACTACCTGGATAAACAGGACAGGGAAGCTTTTTTCCATGTGACTTCCTGGTGACCTGGCAGCCTTCATTAAATGACTGTTCAGACAGGTGTGGTAGGATTTGACTGTAATCCAAGCCCTCAGGAGTCTGAGGCCAGAGGATTGTGAGGTTAAAGACCCTGTCTCAAAGAAAAAAAAAAAGGGGGCATTCAAGCAGAAAACTAAAAATACTGAAGCAATGTCAATAAATTTGTGAAAAATTCTCTGCTCTTTATAAGAGGTCTCTCACATAACTTCAATGCCTGTTGCCTTTTAATTATCATCTAGTGACTTTTTGTTGAGAATTATTTAGGGAACAGAATATAATGAAATATGCATTACATTTTGTTTCAGTTTCAATTATTTATTACACCCAAGACTTCATGCCAAATTTTATCCAGAGTGTGTTAGGGTTTCAGGTACTGCTTTACAGGATTTCAATCAAGCAATATTTAGATGAACAGTATACTTCTTTACAAGCCTTAGTCCCTGGAGAGCCATGAACAACCACTTGTATTCAAGAGAGAATCCATGGAAACAATCCTGCTGCTCAAATTCAAAGTGTTCTTTTTCCAACAACTCATATTCTAGGTGTCTCATCAAACCGTCAATTAAACTATCTAAGCACTGCAGAGATAAAATCAGATTAAAATCAAATTATGACACCTAGTCAAATACTTCCCCAAATAAAAACAAGAAAAGAGTCAGTAATCCTTTTTATAAAGATGCCAGCTATTTCAACTCATAAGACAAATAGCATTTAGCGAGTCTTAGCTCAAAGATGTAGTACCTGTTTTAATCAGTCTTCTGACCTAAAAGTAAACTACTTTTAGACTTCATCATTCTTATGTTATTCAATCCTTTGGATTTATATGTGTGTCTGTGCACTCACGTATACACTGGTTTGAGTTTATCCCTACATAAAATACAACCCAGTACTTATAATAAGATACTCTGAACTCTTAACAAGACAAAGAACAAATTCCTGTGAGTTCACGTCAAATTTCAGTGCTGGGCACAAGCATATGTTCAATATGTTATAATAAAGTAGAGGATTAGTAAGCTAGTGCCAACAATTTTACCCACCATGCTATAAAAATTACTTTTGTCCAGGTCACTAATGACCTCCATTGCTAAGTCCACTGTCAGGTTGATTCTTGATTCACCCAATTGATGTTGACAGTGTTCCTCCTTTGCTGACCACTGGATTTTAATCTCTTCCTGGTTTCTCTCAACACCTCAGGATGCAAGTGGTCTTCTCTATGGCTTAAAATGGCATCAAAACTTCCATAGGGCTGGAGAGATCACTCAATAGTGAAAGGAGCTTGCTTGCAAAGCCTGATGGCCTGGGTTTCATTCCCCAGTACCCATGTAAAGCCAGATGCACAAAGTGGCACATGCATCTGGAGTTTGTTTGCAGTTGCTGGAGGCACTGGTGTGTCTACAATCACACTCGTTGTCTCTGTGTTTCACTCAAGTAAATAAATAAAATATTGTTTAAAGACTTCCAAATGTCTGTCTTTAGTCTAAACCTCATTCCTCAATTCTAGTCTATCCCCTGACTTAAAACCCCACTGTCAGGGCTGGGAGATGGCTTAGTGGTTAAGGCACCTGCCTGAGAAGCCTAAGAATGCCCATGCGAATCTCCAGGTCCCATGTTTAGCCAGACGCAAAAGTGACGCAAGCAAGCAATGTTGCACATGTTCACAAGGGGGTGCATGTGTCTGGAGTTCATTCCCAGCAGCTGAGAGGCCGCTGGTGCACCCATTCACTCTCTGTCTCTCTCAAAAAAAAAAAAAAGTCAGAGTGCTAGCACATCCAGAATAGAGTTCCTGCTTCTTACCCATCCGCTCTTTTGGTAACTGTCCTGTCCTGATATAACCTGCTATTTTTTTTAATCCTCTCAATGCTCAGTTACCCCTAAGTTCTATTGCCAGCACAATGAGCACCACAGACACAAGATGGTTTCACCTTCCTTCAGCTTTCATTGTTCTACTGTCTTTCCATTGGCAGATTCCATCTAGAGACCAGCTGGCAAGGCAGTAGGGAATTATGGTTTGGAAGTTTTCTGTTCTTTGGTACAGAAGAATATGTTGAAGACAGAAAATAGAACTGAATACCCATGGGTGTTATCTGCTATGACCTCTTAATTTTTATTTATTTGACAGAGAGAAAGAAATAGAGAGAGAGAGAGAGAGAGAGAGAGAGGGCATGCTGGGGCCTCCAGCCTGTGCAAACGAACTCCAGATGTATGCGCCACTTTGTGCATCTGGTTACATGGGTCCTGGGGAATCAAACCTGGGTCCTTTGGCTTTGCAGGCAAGTGCCTTAACTGCTAAACCATCCCTGCTATTACCTCTTAATTGGTCTCCCTGTTTCTAACTGTACTGCTCATCTTGTCACGATGACAAGATACCTGTCATGGACTATGAAGGAAGAGAGGGAGGGAGGGAGGGAAGGAAAAAGGAAAGGAAGGGTGAATTTACTTCAACAGTTCATAGTTTTAGGCCATCATGGTAGGGAGGGGATAGCAGAGATGGTCTGCTCACAACATCGTGGTCAGGAAGGAGAGAAACAAAGGCCCTGCTGGTGGGCTTCATCCCTGTCTCACTTATACTCCTTTCCAGCCCCAGCCTGAGGGCTGGTGTTGCCCACATACAGAATAGATCTCACGTCAGCTCGTCCCTTCAGGAAATGCGTAAGTTCAGACTTAGAAGTGTGATTTAGTAGTTTCCTGTGTGCTTCTCCACCTAGTCAAATGGAAAGTCAAGATTAACCTGTGCAAGTCCACAGTCATAATCCTGGTACCCAAACACATCTCCTTAAACCTAATGCTACTTTGACCATAGCCTGCTCTCAGTACTCTTTTGTTTTTTTTAAAGATTTTGATTTATTTATTTATTTATTTATTTATTTATTTATTTATTTATTTATTTGAGACAGACAGAGGGAGAGAGTGAGAATGGGTGCACCAGGGCCACTGCAAAGGAACTCCAGACGCATGTGCCACCATGTACATCTGGCTTACATGGGACCTGAAGAATAGAACCTGGGTCCTTAGGCTTCGCAGGCAAGGACCTTAATTACTAAGCCATCTCTCCAGCCCTGCTCTCAATACTCTTTAGACAATCTCCTAAATGCAAATTATACCATGTCACTTCTAAAATAAAATAAACTTATTATCCATTTACTGATTTAAAGATAAAGTACTTGTTTTAAGAACAGTGAAATTATGTATTTCAGAATTGTATAATGTGGGGTTGGTGAGATGGCTGTGTGGTTAAAAGGGTTTACTTGCAAAATTATATATTTTAGTTTTACAAATCATTTTCATGCATACTAATTCACCTAATTTCCTTAATGTCTCTTGACTCTGAATCTGATGTCATTCCTATATTCTTCTAAAGCCTTGTAGCCCATCTTTCATCTAAGGTTTTGCTTCCTGTAGTTTCAGTTACCTAGGGTTAAATACAAGTATATTAAATAGATGACTATAGAAATAAACAATTCATAAATCTTAAATTGCATTCCATCCAGAGTAGTGTACTTAAATCTTGTACCATCTTGCTCTGCCTTGCCCAAGCCATGACTCACCTTCCCAGCGCACCCACACTTCATATGCTAACCACCCGAGGCTCACTTAATCGCAAGAGTCTCAGTCACTAGGTCAGCAACAGGTAACAGTGTGCATTTCCAAGTAACCTTTATTTTACTTTTAAATGTCCCAGAGTATAAGAATAGTGATACTAGAAAGTCAAGCATGCCAAATATAAGTCAAAATATGTCTTTTAGTAAAAATTTGGAAGTCCTTAGTAAGAAGAAAATAAGGTCATATGAAATGTTTCCTAAGATCTAAACCATATAAGATATCTTGAAAGATACCACATTCATTATAGTCTATTGTTATAATTCCATTACAGTCTGTTTGTAATTTTATTATTAATTTTTATTGTGCCTACTGTGCAAATGAAACTTGATCAAGGGTGTGTTTCTGTAGGAAAAAGTGCAGTATATCTGGGCTTCAATTCTGTCTGCAATCACAGGCTGTCATGGGGCATCTTAAAACATGACCTTCATGAGCCCAGGTGGAACGTGGTGCTTTATTAGTGTTTTGTGGTTTTGTGAATGCTATTGAACCTAAATGATAGTTCAGCACTCCCCAAGCACAGATCAAAAATATTATAAAAATATTGCATCTGTTTTGAACATGTACAGACCTTTTTGGACATTATCCCTTTAGAAATATAGCAATGATTTACATATCATTTATGTTGTAATGTTATTGTGATATATTTAAGGAATATGGAAGGGTGTGTTGGTTAATTGTGAATACTGTAGCATTTTAGATGTGACTCTTGCCTGTGCACATTTCTGTGTCTGTGAGAGTTCTGGGACCAATGACCCATAGATAAGGGATCATGATGTCTCATTTTGTTGTAGTTAGCTTGGTATTGCTGGGACAAAACACCTAACCAAAAGCAGCTGGTGGGAGGAAAGGGTTTATTTGGGCTTACAGTCCTGAGGGAAAGCTTCATGATGGCAGAGAAAGGATGGCAGTGCAGATGCTGGACACCATGCCTTGCCACAGCTGGTGGAAGATAGTAGAAAGAGTAAGTTGAGCTCTGGCAAGGGGGAAGCTGGGCTACAACACCCCAAAGCCCTCCCCCAGCAACACAAGTTCTCAACAAGTCTCCACTTTCCAAATTTCCACCAACTGGGGAACAAGTATTCAAAACATGAGGATAAGGGGGACATCACACTATGACTGCCACAACTTTATTTTAAAATTCTTTCCCAAGTCTACAACACATTACAATTAATTATACTCACCATGCTATCTAATTTCAGACAACTTTCATTCATATAATTGAAAATTGGTATCCTTTGACCAACATTTCCCCATCCCTAGCTCACCTCTGATCTCCTAGCAATCACCATTCTACTGTCCACTTCTATGAACTTGACTTTTTCAGAATCCACATACAAGTGTGATCTTCTCAGCCTCACTTCACTTAGCACGGTGTCCTCCAGGTGTCCTATCCACTTTATTAAATAACTGAGTGCTTTTAGGCAGAACAGCATACCGCGTTGTGTATATGTGTCTCTGGGCACCTTTTCTTGTTGCTTGTATTATGCAGTGAGCTTATGTTAATGTCACATCTTAACTACTATTAATCCTGTTACAATAAACATAGAACATAGATATCTCTTTGGCATTTGGATTTCATTCATGCAGATAAATGCTCAAGAATTGAATGTTGGGGCTGGAGAAATGGCTTAGCGGTTAAGGCATTTGCCTGAGAAGCCAAAGAATCCTGGTTCGATTCTCCAGGACCCACGTAAGCCAGATGCACAAGGGGCACATGCATCTGGAGTTCGTTTGCAGTGGCTGGAGGCACTGGCGTGCCCATTCTCTCTATGTCTGCCTCTCTTCTCTCTCTCTCTGCTTGCAAATAAATAAATAAATAAATAAATAAATAAATAAATAAATAAAAAAAAATAATTGAATGTTTGTGTGTCTCCTTGAACATTAGTAAAACAGAGCCTTTCCTCATCTGTTTGCTATTTGTTGATTTAGATCCATTGCCCATTTTTTTAATTTTTTAATTTTTTTTTTTTTTTTGGAGAGAGACACAGAGAGAGACAGACAGAGAGAGAGGGAAAGGGAGACAAGTAGAGAATGGGAGCACCAGCAGTCTCTCAGCTGCTGTGAATGAAATCCAGATGTGTGCCCCCCCTTGTGGTCAAGTGCAGCATTGTGCCCTTGCATCACTTTGCATCTGGCTAAACATGGGACCTGGAGATTGGAACCGAGTTCTTAGGCTTAGCAGGCAGATGCCTTAACCTCTAAGCCATCTCTCCAGTCCCCATTGCCCATTTTTAAAATGATTATTTTCTTGCTATTGAATGGTTTGGGATGGTTCTATGGTTCATGAGATGTATGGTTCACAGGTATTTCCTCCCATTCCTTAGGCTGCCTTTTTACTCTGTCAATTGGTTCTATTTTATATACATTAAAAATGTCATGCCCCAAGTCAGCATTAGGAAGTATTTTCATGACATGTTCTTCTAGTTCTTTTACTCTTACAATTCTCATGTCTAAAGTCTTTTATGCATTTTTAGTTCATATTTATATATAGTGTGATATAAAAGACTAATTTCATTCTTTGGCTTTGGATATCCAATTTTCCCAGAATGATTTATTTAAAAGACTTTCTTTTACCCTGTTCTGTGTTCTTGGCATGTCTGTTGCATATCAGTTAACTGTAAATTCTGTATCTATTTATGAGCTCTCTATTCGGTTCCATTGGAATAAATGCCAGTTTTTAATGACAGTACTACACTAATTAGTTACTATAGCTTTACCATATCTTTTGAAAATATGTAGTGTGGTGCTTCACACTTTCTTGCTTTTAGTGAAGAAAAAATCTTAAGTGAAAGAGTAAACATAACTCATCACAAAAATACAAAAGATATTAAGTACCTAGTATGAAATATTTATATACCAAGAATTCATTTCAGAAAAAATAAATAAATCTCTCAAAAGTGCAACCTAAGACTGTAGGTCAAATACAAAGATTGAATTAGAAACCACAATAACAGCAGAACAAAAATGTTACAAGAAGAATATGTCATGGTCTGGAGGCTTCATTGCTGAATTCCACTAAACCTTCAAAGAAAAATTAATGTCAATACTTTTCAAACTCTACTTAAAACTTAGAGTATGGAATACTTCCAAATTTATTTTGAAAGACCAACATTATCCTGAGACCATAACCAGATAAGGGTATCGCAAGACAAAATATAATAATAATAATAATACAATATGTTTTATAATAACAAATACAACAATTCCCAAAAGAAAAAAATGAATTTAACAACACATTTAAAGGAGGATTATCTGAACTCTTAGAAGACAAATTCAAACTGGTTTCTACCTAGACCATAGCATGAGGAGTTACTTTTGCTTCATTTCATAAATTTTGGTACACTGTTTCTACTTTCATTTGTCTCAAAATGTTTTTAAGTTCCTCTTAGTTCTTATTTGACTCATTGTTCAGGAATATGCTATTTAATACCCATGTGCTTCTGAATTTTCCAATTTTATTCCTGATGTTTAGTTATCTTTTCATATTGTTATGAATGGAAAAATATCTTTAATATGATTTCAATCTGCTTGAACTTTTTAAGGTTTGCTTTGTGGCTTATGATCTGTCTTAGAAAATTGTCCATGTGTATTTAAAAGAGACATGCAATTCTATTGCTGCTGTATGAAATGGTCTCTAGAAGCCTGATAGGCCCATTTACCCTGCTGTTTATTTCCACTGTTTTCTTATGGAAATTCTGTCTGCATGAGCACTGTTTCACTGGGGATATCGAGTCTCCTCTATCATCGTTATGCTGTTTCTTCCCTTAGGCTTTAAAAAAATTTCCTTCATTTTCTTAAGTGCTCCAATGTCATATATATAGTTACTGTGTCCTCTTGAAGTAACCTCTTTGGTTCTCTTTGTTTTAATAGACTTACCTTTTTGTCTCTTTTTAGTTTAAAGCCTCTTTTGTCGGATATAAATATAGCCTTCTCAATTTTTTTATGGTCAAGATTTGAGTGGAGTAGACCAGCCAACTGAAAGCTGGCAAAAAGCTGCAGTGCATGCAGCCCTATGGGAGACAGAAGTCATCAGCAGTGAAAAACAGTGGACACTGAAAATTCAAGTTTGGCCAAACAGGCCCAATGACTCTATGGGTGCAATAGTGGCATGTCTGCTCTTGGGGTAACCAACTGCTCCATAATTGGACTGAAGGCCCTCTCTATGGGAGGGAATACATACCTGGTACTGAAAAACCTAAGCAAAAGTCTATGGCAGGGGAGGTCATGAGCCTTAGGGGTATAAAGCCTGCGCTTATCTGGTTAAATGTGTGTATTATTCCCACCAAGCTACCCTGAAAGCACTACACTTAATGTTCATATTCACATATTAATGCTACTCTCTTCTGGTTAGAGAAGCTTCTCTTTTCAGATGGTGATGACCACTGGGATCACCCAAAAGGCAACATAGTGCTGAGAAGAAGGGATGGAGGAGTGCCCAGCTCTGAAACACCTCTGTCACACCCTCCAAGGCTCAGGGACCATTGCGGAAGAGGGGTCGGATAGAATGGAAGAGCCAAAGGAAGGGTATGACTCCTGACAATGCAACTGCCCAGACAGAAATTGGCCTCAATATCCATGACCTTGCAGTGCCTAGAAGCAAAAGATGATGACAGCAAATTAAAAGAGAGACTAATGGAGAGAGGGGGTGGGATACGACAGAGATTGGAGTTCTAAAGGGGAATGGGGGGAGGGTAGGGAAATAGCATACATTTTTGTATGTAAGTATGGAAGTTGTCAAATAAATAAATAAATAAATAAATAAATAAATAAATAAATAAATGAAAGATTTGAGTGGAATATGAGTTTTCCATTTCAAGCCTATGTATATCCTTACAACTAAAATGAGTTTCTCTTTTTCTCTTTTTCTTTCTCACAGAGGGGAGAGAAAAGTTGAGATAGGATCTCTTTTTGTATGTGTTTTCAATGAGAGTGAAACCTAGAGAGAAAGAGAGAGAGAGAGAGAGAGAGAGAATTGGCACGCCAGGGCCTCCAAACACTACAAGTGAACTCCAGATGCATGTGTCACTTTGTACGCATGCGCAACCCTGTGTTTACATCACCTTGTACATCTGGCTTACGTGGGATCTGGAGAGTCAAACATGGGTACTTAGGCTTCACAGGCAAGTGTCTTAACCACTAAGCCACCTCGCCAGCCCCAGTCAGGGTCTCTTATATAGCCCAGGCTGACCTTCACCTCCCTATCCTCCTGCTTCTACCTCCCAAGTGCTGGGATTTCTGGCATGCACTACCATGCCCAGCTTAAAATCAGTTCCTTATAGATAGCATATAGGCATATAGTTGAATTTTTGGTCTGTTCATCCAGTTCATTTATTTATTGATTACTTTCATCCATTTACATTTGATGTAGTTATTGGTAAGCTAATGCTTCCTATTGCCAATGGAACATTGTTTTCTAACTCTTTAGTAGTTTCATTTCATTCTTCCTCTATTGCTATCTTACTCTGTGATTTAATAAGTTTTATGATTTTTAATTATTTTTTTTATTTATTTATTTGGGAGAGAGATGGAGAGAGAGAATATGGGCACACCAGGGCCTCCAGCTGCTGCAAATGAACTCCAGATGCATGTGCCACCTTGTGCATCTAGCTCTATGTGGGTCTTGGGGAATGGAACCTGGTTCTTTTGGCTTTGCAGGAAAGCACCTTAACTGCTAAGCAATCCCTCCAGCCCAGTTTTATAATTTTTATACTTTGCTTATTCTTTATCTTTTGAATCTGTAGCATACACTGGTTTTTGTAGATCTAAATGAAACACATTAACATTATATTTTAACTTGATAACAATATGTTTATTCAAAAGCTCTGCTTTAACTTCTCCTGTTTGCTATTGCTGATGGTAAAATTTATGCCTTTTATACATCAGGTATCTATCAATAATTTCTTGTAGCTAGTTAGTTTGATAAGTTTCCCTTTACATGTCATATTAAAGGTGATTTATGCATCACCATTACATTATTAAAGTATCCCAAATTTGACCTGATCCTTACTTTTACTATAACTTTTATACTTTCCCATGTTTTCATGTTGTGCGTCTTCATTTCAACTTGAAAAACTCCCTAAACCATTCTTTTAAAGCCAGGTCTGATGGGAATGAACTTCCACAACTTTTTGTCTTAGAAAATCTATCTGTTCTTCATTTCTAACAGACAGCCTTGCCAATTACAGTATTTTTAGTTTACAGGGTTTTTTTTTTTTTTTTCTTTCAGCATTTTTATTGTGTCATCCTACTCTGTCCTAGAGTGCTAGGTTTCTATTGAGAAATGTGTTGACAACCAAGAATGTTCCCTTGCATATGATAAATTGCTTTTCTCTGGCTTCTCTCAAAATTCTCTCTTTACTTTTAAATACTTGACTAAAATGTGTCTTGACAAATGTTTTTCTATATTTATTTGGGGTCTTTGCATTTCATAGACCTCAATGTTCACATCCAACAAGTGAGAATATTTCTGTCATTATTTCTTTAAATAAGCCCTCTGACTCCTTTTCTCCTCTTCTCTTTCTTTAAATCCTGTAATATACATATTAGTTTCCTTGATGGTATCCCATATCTCTCACAGATTTTCTTCAATTTTTGCATGGTTTTCTTTTATTTTAGTTTTTATTTTATTTTATTTTATTTTTGGTTTTTGGTCTCACTTCAACCCAGGCTGACTTAGAACTCATTCTGTATTCTCAGGGTGGCCTCGAACTCACAGCAATCCTCCTACCTCTGCCTCCGAAGTGCTGGGACTAAAGGCGTGTGCCACCACACCCAGCTGCATGGTTTTCTTTTTATTCCCTATGAAATCTCCAGAGGCCCCTTTTTTAAAAAACAACAACAAAAAAAAGGAGTTTATTGATCACTTTTCTCTTATCAAGTCTGATGCTGAAGATACCAATGGAATTTTCATTTCAATCACTGTCATTTTATTTCTAGAATTTCTAATTGGTTCTTTTTGAAAATGATGTCTAATTCTGTTAAAAATGTTCAGTTTGTTCATTATTTTTGTTTTTTTCTGTGTTCTCTTGTTGCTCATCAAATTTTTTAGAGTATTCTTTAGAATCTTTTTCAAGAAGTTTGCAATAATCGCTTAGCGATCAGTAAATGTGCTTTATTTTGTTTCTTTTTGGTAATGAAATTCCCCTGGTTACCCATGATCTTGGTGGCCATATGTTTGAACTGTGCATTTGAAGATTTTATATATATATATATATATATATATATATATATATATATATATATATATATACATGTTCCAGTCTTTAAGACATCCCTTCAGCAGTGAAAGCCCCACAAGTCACCTGGCCTACAGATTCACAGGACATGTTCTTCAGGTGTGTGTGCAACTGGAGTCCTCATGTAGGCTGGCCTGGTCACTAAGTTTTCAAGTGTGTGGAACAGGTGTCTGGGTCCACAGGAGCAAGCTTGGATCCTGGGACCATAGAGGCTGAGTTGGTACCAATACCCACTGAGGTGAATTTGTTGACTGGGGTGTGTGAGAATAGACTAGTAGCTTATATCTATGCAGGACACCTAGTATGCCACTGGGATTTGAGCCCACCTCCAAAGTGACTGTCCTGATACTAGAAGAGGTCTGGGACCTCACAGTAGGACCACAGGGACAGCCTAGCACCACCATATATTGTAGAAGGCCTGGACCCCAGATCTACTCAAGTTATTCTGGAAGCTGATGCCTAGTGCTTTGGTGAGCAATCTGGAGACCAGGGTCTTCCTATTTTTGTGTGTGTGTGTGTATAAATATCACCACCTTCTAACCCACAGTACATTTTAGCCTTATTTTTTCATGGTGTTTTTCTAAAACTCTCTCTTCTTACATAAAACATTAAATGCCACAAAAGCATGAATCTTGGGGGTGGAGACATGGCTTAGCAGTTAAGGCGCTTGCCTACAAAGCCAAAGGACCTCAATTCAATTCCCCAATACCCACCTAAGCCAGATGCAAAGGGGTGCATGCATCTGAAGTTTGTTTGCAGTGGATGGAGGCTGTGGAGTGGCCCTTCTCTCTCTCTCTCTCTCTCTCTCTCTCTCTCTCTCTCTCTCTCACACACACACACACACACATACTGCCTCTTTCTCTCAAGTCAATAAATAAATAAAAATAAATTTTTAAAAAGCATGAATCTTTATTCAATGAGATTTCAAGGACCTGGACTAGTATTTTAAAGGAAAAAAATATCCTATAGGATTAATCTATTGGGCATCAGGTAAATTCTACTGATAACCAGGTAATTGTTTTGTGTGTAACTCAAGCCTTTTACAATGAATAGCTTTCCAACCACAAATACAGACAGAAGAAGCAAGACAGAAATGTTTGCACACCTTGTCTTGTTACCAGACACAGAGAATACTGAGACAGATGTTAAAATTAATTTCAGGCAGGGAACTGGGTCCTTAATTGTTTGTTTTTTTTAAACTGGCTATGTTTCAGTATGACCTAGGAAGCTCATAAAAATATAGATTCCTTTGGGAAGAGGAAAGGGTTCAGGGAAATATGAGCAGAATAAAAGAGTAATGAAGTGTGAATATTATCAAAATACATTATACACATTTATGAAATTGTCAAAAATAACTAAATAGCAGTTTGAAACATAAATATAGCTACCTAGGCTCATCTTTATTGAACTGGACTCATGAATTTATATGGTTCTCTTTGTCTTCTAGTTTTAGAATTATGTCAGCTTTATGTCAATATTATTTAACACTATTGAAAAACTTCACATGTTTATGTGCCAAGAGAGAACTTGGTTTGGAGTATATATCCACAAAACATAGTATAACATTGTTTGACACTAAAGTACGGAAAGAAAAAGAAACAACACAATCACTAATATATTTGTGTGTTTTATGAAGAAGATATGTGTTTCATTTTACAATAATTAAAGTTTTGTAATGTGTACTAAACACATCATCTTTGCTTTGTGTAAGTCTGAGAATAAGTCATAACATTACACTTTTCCTATAACATCCAAATCCCAGTAAGAATGAAAATATCCTTTACATATCTCAGCCATTATTTTTTGACATGTCTCCAGAATCTGAATAATGGGATGGTGGTAAATGACTTGTCAGTTAAATCTCGAATACATCTAGTACGTCTATTCCCTTTTGTGGTGAAATTCTTTACAAATCCTTATGTATTTGATCAAATTCGTGTTTATGACTCAGTAATCATCTTTAGTCTAAATTTTTCTGAAGATGCTTTTCTTATTTCAGTCAATATTTTAATGCTTAACAAATATGTGGTCATATTAAGCACATGAAAAGCCTAGGTTCTGAAAAGACAACCTCTACACTAACGTTTTGTCACCTTGATGTCCTTTATGCCATGTGAACATGTGCTCTGTGTTTGTTGGGAAATAGTTAACTTCAGCATATTGCAAGTGTCTTAGGGCCATGGGAAGGGAGTTCTGAAAAAGCTGAAGTGAGTGTTATATACATTTCCTTTAAACAGATGTATGAAAATATACACACCAATTAAAACAATATTTGAGTGTAACATAAGAAATATCCTGAAACTAGTTTGAACAAATGATTATTTCAGATATAATACTGTGATGATTTGAATGTAAAATGTCCCCCGTAACCTCAAATGTTTGTGATTAAGCTTCATACTTAGTCCTCAATAAGTAGAACTTTTCTGGAGGAGGTATTTCACGGTGGGGCGAGGAGGGGCCTGGCATTGAGGTATATTACTGTTTCTTTCCTGTGGCCATGACAAGATGAAGGCTGGATGCCTGCTCTGCCATGCTTTTCTCTGCTGTGATGGAACTTTCTCTGAATCTGTAAGCCTGAAATCAACCCCTTTCACCCATCAGCTGCTTTTGGTTTGGTATTTTGCCCCCCAGAATAAGAGGGCAACTGCTACAAATAGCAATTGCTAAACATCAATTCCTTACTTTGCTCTAAGACAGAACATTGAAGGAATAGGTCTTTCCTTTGTTCGAAAACATAAGAGGATGTTCCATCATTCAATAAAGTTGTCCTGAGACTATGAATCTATGAATCTGTGACAACCCCCACATCAGAGGAAGAGCCAGAAACACCTCTAGTACCCACCCCTTGGCCAAAACCTCTCTGTCAGGACATGCATAAATATACAGTCATTACCCAAGGGGCAGCATCTTTGTGCGTAACTGCTCAACACCCCTTCTCTTAGCTTCAGAGACAGACAGACAAAGTAGACCTAGTCTTGCCTCTAGGAACTCCCATACTAGAGAGGGAGCCATACGTGAATCCTTAGCAAGTGGTAGAAACTACACAGTTGAAGAGACAGGAGTGGAGGTACAGCTCCTGAGGGAGGTATGGGTTAAACTGCAGAACAATTGTGTATGTGAATGAAACGGACTACTAATATGCAGCAGGTACTTTAAAAAGAAGCAGACTCGTTGACTTAACTGTTCTTTTAGAATCCTAATCTTAGTACGTAATTTCAGAGTAAACAGAATAAATACACAGATGCTCAATCCATATATTTGTAGTATTAATTGAAAAGCAAAACAAAACAGAATAGAAACATATATAATCAAAAGAAGGCTGAGTAATTTGTGGAGCACAAACTGATAGATGTTTTATTTTATTTTTTTTACTTTTTAAACTATTTTCTTTTTTGGTTTTTCAACGTAGGGTCTCACTCTAGCCTAGGATGCTTGGAATTCACTATGTAGTCTCAAGCTGGCCTTGAACTCACAGCCATCCTCATACCTCTGCCTCCCAAGTGCTGAGATTAAAGGCATGCACCACCATGCCCAGCTTATTTTTTTACTTAAAAATATTTCTATTTATTTATTTGCAAGGAGAGAGAGAATATGAATGTGGACACATCAGGGTTGCTTGACACTGCAAACAAACTCCAAATATTTGCCTCTGGCTTGGCCACCAAGCTTGGCAAACAGGCATCTCTAACCACTGTACATTTTTATTTTGCTTTTCTATTGACATTTTCAAATATAATGTATTTTGTTCATAATTCTCTCCCTCATCCCCTTTCCACAGTGAACCCCTTCTTCTTTCCAGATAGTCCCTCTCCTATTTTGGCCTCATTTTTTTCCCCTCTGCCATTGTCCATAAAACATGGGGATAAACCCGTATTATGCTAGTCTTGTTCAAGTAACCACTGTCCCTTGAGGTCATGATGCAACCTCTGCCTCGTGCCTAGAAGACAGCATTCCAAAGCACTTATCACCATCATTTGGCTCTTGCATTTTTAACTCAACCTCCTCCACAAGGCTCCTGAGCCTTGAAAGGGTATGGTGCAGATGTCTGTCTCACTTAGTGCTAAACCCTCCACTGTCACTTCTCTGAATCTCCCCAGTAGTCACCACCATTTGAAAAGAGAAACTTCTCTAACCAAAAATGAGAGCAACATTAATATATGGCCACAACATAAACATTTATAAGGTGATTTGCTGGGCATGATGTATCTATTTAGCCAAATTACAATAGTAGCTTCTCCCTACCCCGGCTCCAGGGCTTATGATCTCCCCAGCCATAGGCTTTTGACTAAGTTTTCCGTATCAGGCATGAGTTACCACCCATGGAACAGGCCCCAAATCCAGTCACACACCAGATGCTTACCCCCATAATGGACATGCCACTATTGAACTAGTGGACACATCCTGAATAGATGGTCAATTGTGTAGCTTGCAGGGTTCACTGCTGGTTAAGAGTGCTGAGGAATTTTCTCCCTCAGCTGTGTAGCTCTTTCCATCACTATGACAGAAGTATTATATTTGTAAATGGATGATATAAGATGGCAATATATATATGTTGGTTTTTCGAGGTAGGGTCTCACTCTGGTCCAGGCTGACCTGGAATTCACTATGTAGTCTCAGGGTAGCCTCAAACTCACGGCGATCCTCCTACCTCTGCTTCCCGAGTGCTGGGATTAAAGGCATGAGCCACCACGCCCGGCTCAAGATGGCAATATATTAATATATTAATATTATTAATAATATTATATTATTATATTAATAATATATTAATCATCTTGAAAATGATGATTTAATACACAGGAAATTAACATGAACTATGCCAGTTAAATTTTGCTAAGAACAGAAGATGATAGCTTCAAATCAAGATATGTTTGATTCTAGAATCCACCAACTACATAATACCGCTTCCTTTTTTTTTTTTTTTTTCCAGCTTTCTTGATGTAATGTGTTTTTTTCTGCTGAAAAAGAATTTACAATAGTTTTTGTGGATGGGGAATGTTTGTTAAACAGGAAATTGAAGTAAATAGTACTTTTATGTCCAGTAACTCCTATATGTTCTACTAAACAAATGACTTTGAAGGTTTTCAGTTTAAATTCTAGAGCTTGCCACTCAACCCTGCAGACTAATGCCAAGCTAAACTTTTATATGTTGGGTTGGCATTATTATGGGCTATATTTGGGCAAATTCTCTACTAGTTTTTCTGTGCTATTTTTCCTGTGGCTTGTGTACAGCTTCGGCCTTTACCCTGGTACCTTGCTGTTTAAGCTGATCTGTGGAGGGGAAGGTCTCAGAGAACTGTCCAGATGACTCAGGAAATATCAAACTTCCCACAAGAGTTTCTCCTACGTGTGGCTTCTCATGGCCATGGAGATTCATTGTCTTGGCAGCTTGACCTTTCCATAGGGTTTTACAAAATTTTGGCAAGCTCGTCTAGATTATTTCGAAAGCCTAAAAACTGAAACTTCGTTTTGAACTGCTTATTGGTATAGTAATGAAACGGACAGGCGATCTAATCAAGTAGGCCTGGGCACATGCATGAAATGTACACAGCACAGAAACTGTCTTCCTTCAACACCCTCCAACATGTTAAGCTAGAGACCGATAAATTCATAGGAAGATTTATACCCAGTGTCTGGGACTCATCCTGTCCTTTTTCTTGTGTAGAATTTTAGCCTTTATTAAAATGAAATCTCTGCTGGGCGTGGTGGTGCACGACTTTAATCCCAGCAATCGGGGAGGCAGAGGTAGGAGGATCGCCATGAGTTCAAGGCCACCCTGAGACTACAGAGTGAATTCCAGGTCAGCCTGAGCTAGAGTGAGACCCTACCTCCAAAAACCAAAAAAAATAAATAAATAAACAATGAAATCTCTGCTCCAAAGGTATATATGGGGAGTATCCTCAGCAAGGGTTTCACATGCATTCTGGAACAAATCCTAATCCACTACTCATAAAAGAATTGGTCCCAGGTTATACTAGACAGTGCCCATGAACACTTCCTTTGTCACTATCACTTTTACTCCTCCAGGGGACACTGTCTTCATAAAGGTCCTATCCTCTGATGTATTGAAGTGATGTTGTCTTACGATTGTGGAATAGAGCTGCATTCACATCCTCTCTGACTAATCTAGGAGCTGAATTAATATGCTACCCTCAGTTTTATTTAGTCTAACTCACTTATCTAGCAATACCACACAAACTCCCCATAAGCCAAATCACAAAATATATAATGTAGACTAAACCATTACGTACTTATCACTTCTCGAATGTCTTCAGGTTGTCTTTACTGAGAAAGTAACACAAATTTCACTTTTAAATTATTATTTTCTTACGGTAACTAATGAAGTGTTAAGTTTTTTATATTTACACTATTTTATTAAAGTATAATTTATATATAATTAAATAAAATCCATGACATTTTAGTTAAATTAAATTTTAATGAAATTTTATATACATTATACTCCAATGTTGCCTACACAAGTTACATAATACTTTGATTGACTCCAGAATATTTTTCCACTACCTTTACGGTTGTGTCTATAGATAAATATTATTCTGAATTCTTTCACCTTGAATAACTTTGATCTGTTATTGCACTTTATGTAAATAGACTCAAACTTCTGGGGGGAGGGTTGTATTGGAATATTTTTAGCTCAAAATAATTTTCATTGCGTTGACAGTATATTCCTTTTATTGCTGAGTAATAATCATGCATGATTTTACATCACTTAACAACAGGAGTGAGTTCAAAACATATCATTAAGCAATGTTGTTATTGTGTGAACACTACAGTGAAATATGTACTTACACAAACTAAGGTAGCTACATCACTAGACAATGTAATCTTAAGGAATAACCATCATATATATGGACCAAAAGCATTATTGGTTCATGACTTTACACAGTTGGATACACCACAGTTGGTTTTTCTCTTCTTATATTGATATCATTTTTTTAATAAATGAAGTTTCTGTTTTAACAAATATCTTTCCATGTACTCAGATCTGAAAGTGGAATGATTTAATCAGGGTAAATGTCTTACTAGAAATAGTCAACAGCTCTGCAGAATGGTAAACCATTCTACATCTCTATCAGCAATTGATAAGGGCTCCAGTTGCTTCACAGATAGGAAAGTGTGTAATGGGATTTCATCATCTTTCCTATTGATTCTTGAATGCTTGTTAGCCAACCTAGTCCTATGACAAACATAACATAGCTCTTCTGTTCAAGTTAAATAATTATGAGTCTTATTGTTTCTAGGTACCTGACACTAGAAATACAAGATAGGTTTTCTGTTCTGAAATTCGCATTAAAGAACATCAATGTAAACCTGGACTCTTTCATCCAACTAGAATTTTCTCTATGTAGGCTGCTACTGTTGGCTTGCTTGAGGAGCAGTCCTTAATTTTGTCTTGACATTTTTATTACCTGGTTGCTCATTTGCAGAACTTCTCAGTAGTTTGTGAACTCACACACCCATTGGCTCTCACTTACTGCCTTTGTATGCTAGAGAGATAAAAGTGTTATCATCCCTATCATCCTGTGTTGAGCAAAAAATAGAAGCCAAGATAATGAGGTTTCCCCCAGAGGAAATGCCTAGACATGAAGCTCACAGTTTTGCCTAAGCTGAAACTGTGTTCCAGAGCAGCCCTAGAATTAGAGCTAAGGAGATACCACACCTGGAGATGAAATCACTTGAGCTGCCCTTTGCCCCTCAGCACATCTCAAACACGCATGGGTGCTGACTGACGAGCCCTTGGCTGACATGGAGTGTCTGTTTTCGGACAGGCACGACTGGATGTTTCCTAACTGGAACCGAAACCAGAAGACACGAGGAAATCTGACTCAAAAATATTTTCTCAAGAATCCGTTTCATATGTAATTAGGCAAATATAACCTCTTCTTTACTTCAAGTCTTCATATAAGAAAAGTACATCCTAGGATTTTTTTTCTAATGTTTATTTTCATTAAATTGCTTGTCTATTTTTATACATCCATTTACATGTGTGTGAGGATTGTATGTGTAACTGCAAACCCCCAAGTTCACTGAACTGGAAGCCATAAAACAACCAAATACTATAAGCCAGGCCCATGCACCTCTGCCCGTCACAAGTCTAAATGAACTCAGATAGCCTTGTTCTTTTCTTGGACCCTCTAAAGAACTGCTAAGAACTGGGAAATGAAGTCAAGGAGATGGCATAGTGGGTAAAGTGCTTGCCACAGAAGCATGAGGACTTGAGTTCAGATCCCAGCACCCACATAAAGAAGCTTGGTATGGTGCATGCCACCTGTAATCCCAGCACTGGAGAAGCAAAGACAGGTGGATCCCTGGAATTTGGAGTAAGTTAATTTAGTTAAATCAGTGAACTTGAGGTTCAGGGAGCGAGAGTGACTAAGGAGTAAAACAGTGACATCAACCTCTGACCTACACACAGGCACACAATACACACACACACACACAAATTATACACATACATGTACACTGAAGAAAACATGGGGAAACGGGGCACTGAAGAAAACATGGGGAAACGGGGCTGGAGAGATGGCTTAGCGGTTAAGGCGCCTGCCTCCTAAGCCTAAGAACGCTGGTTCCAATCTCCAGGTCCCACATTTAGCCAGATGCAAAGTGAAGCAAGGGTGCAATGCCGCACTTGACCACAAGGGGTCACACACATCTGGATTTCATTCGCTGCAGCTGAGAGACTGCTGGCGCATCGTCTCTCTCCATCTTCCTCTCCCTCTCTCTCTCTCTCTCTCCAAAAAAAAAAAAAAAAAAAAAAAAAAAAAAAAAGGGGGGAAATGGCTGGAAGCTAGGTTCTAGGATGCTGTGCAGGCAGCAGGGATTTACCCAGATCTGACCAGTGGCCCAACATAATAATTCTGGTATCACTTTGTTCTTCCAATCTCCTTTTGATCATTTATATTCAAGGAACTCCCTAACGTGACTTGTGATCAGCATCTGTGATTCCCTAAAAGGACATTCAGGGAACATGGTTTGTTGGTGCACCCCTCAGAGCTGCCTGACTATCTAGGACATCTTTTTCCTCCTCTGAAAAACAAAATTTATAAAATCTGCATTGAAATGGTTGCAAAAACGTATAAACACATAAACAAAAAGGTTAAAGTATGGATAAATATTGCTTGTTATTTTTCAGAAACAGACAAACTCAAAGAGTACCTCAACCATGGCATTTCCAAAAGTCAGCATCTAGCTAGATAGGTAAAGTATATGGTATTTCTCTCAAATTGCTTTCTACTTAAAATGAGGGAGTGTGGTGGTTTGATTCAGGTGTCCCCCATAAACTTAGGTGTCTTAGGTATGCTGAATGCTAGGTTCCCAGCTGATGGCAATTTGGGAATTAACTCCTCCTGGAGGCAGTGTATTGTTGGGGGCAGGCTTATGGGTGTTATAGCCAGTGTCCCCTTGACAGTGTTTGGCACATTGTCCACCTTATGTTGGCCAAGGGGTGATATTCACACTCTGCTCATGCCATCATTTTCCCCTGCCATCATGCAGCTTCTTCATCGAGCCTATAAGCCAAAATAAACCTCTTTCCCCCCTCCCCAACAAGCTGCTTTTGATTGGGAGATTTCTACCAGCAAGGTGAATCTGGCTGCAACAAGGGATAAATCAAATAAATCATACACCAAAGAGAGTTTTTTTTAGACAGGAGATGATATTAAAAGCAGAGAAAAGAGATGCAAATAAAAAACCTGAAAAAAAAAAAAGAAAAGAAAAGAGTTGACAGAGGCAACCACAAAGAACAACCATGCTGATGAAGTTTTGCCATAAGGCTATATTAGAGTACTTGATAACAAACTTCACGAAAATGCTCACTACATGTGAGGTTTAGAGATTATAGAAATCAAAGTTAGTTTCCATTTATTTTCTTTTTTTTTTATTTTTGTTTTCCAAGATAGAAACTCACTCTAGTCCAGGCTGATCTGGAATTCACTATATCATCTCAGGGTGGCCTTGAACTTGTGGCGATCCTCCTATCTCTGCCTCCCAAGTGCTTGGATTAAAGGCATGCACCACCACCACGCCTGGCTCAATTTCTTTTGATCACATCTGGTGTGTGCAGACTCCCCTGTGTGCCACTCAGCTTCCTCTGTCTTGCAATCACCTCAAGTCTTTGGACAGAACCTTCTCTGTCCGTGCCAGGCGGAATGTGTGTTGCAGGAGTCTGTCATCTGCGTCCAGGGGTCATGTGTGAGTCTTCTCTGCTCTTGGGAACATAATTTGCCTCAGGTCAGCTAATCTTAGAAATGTGATGCCTTTCTTTAGCTTATAACCACTGGAGGCTATATTGGGATGAAAACCTCAGCCTCATTGTCACTCTGTTTGTATGGTTTGGTGGCTTGAATCTGATTCCCCATTAACTCATGTGTTCTGAATGCTTGATCCACAGCTGCAGTCAATTTGGGAGCCTTGCTGGAGGAAGTATGTTGTTGAGGGTTTTGGAATGTTATAGCCAGCTCCCTATTACCAGAGTTTGGTCTCATTCTCTTCCTTCTGTTTTCTACCCACTGTGGCCGGGGTGATATCCAGCCTCTGCTCGTGCCATGCTGAACCCTGCCATCATGAAGCTTCCCCTCAAGACTGTAAACCAAAGTAAAACCTTTTCCCCCATTAGCTGCTTTTGGTCAGATGTTTTGTCCCAGTAACAGATGGATCTACCAACATGACTTTGGGGGACAATGATAAGGAAGTTTCAGTAATTTCTATCATAGCACTTTTTCAACTAGAGTTGTGGTTCCATTCTCATCTGACCAAGCCAGATTCACAGAACTGTCTCTGTACTAAGCAGATGCATTTAAAATGCCCCTTGTATTTACTAATGGATTTTCTGTAGTATTTGTACAAATGGTTTATTGTCTGGGTTTGTTTTTAACATTGATTTGACAGAGAGAGTGAGTATGGGTATGCCAGGGTCTCTTGCACTGCAAAGGGAACTTCAGACACCTGCTCCACTTTGTGCATTTGGCTTCATGTGTATACTGGGGAATTGAACCCAGGCCATCAGGCTTTACAAACAGGCACCTTTAACCGCTAAGCTTTTGATTAAGATTTCATTTACCAAAATTCAGAAACCGATCTACCACAAAGTAGTGTGGCCTCTTGCACTGAAAACTAGTAAATGAATATTATTAAAATCTTAAAGTTCTACCTAGAAATTAGAGTGAAAAAATGTACATCAGTGCTCTTCACAGAGAAGAAAGTCACCTCATTTTATTTTCAATGTTGTTAAGACAGTTTAAAAACAAGAGTCTCTTCATACCTAATGTTATGCATTCTACTTTGGGGGGCTTAAAACCAAAATAAGTCCAGAAGAATTAATTGTGTTTAATATACAATACATTTCTATCTGACAGGGAAGAAATGAATGTAGTGCCCAGAGTCAAGGTTGAACATTTTTTTAATTTTGAAAATCAAGTGAAGGGGAGAAGTAGCAAAATACAAAAAACACATAATAGTCCATGTTAATAAGGGCAAGGTGAATTTGCTTAATCCAAAACCTTTTATGTTGGGTAACACAGTCAATTTTTAAATTAACTCTTTCATGAAAAACATTGTTTTAAAATTTTTCTTAACATCTTGTCTTCTTCCTAAGTCTCTGATAGCTATTCCTAATATCCCAGCATCTATTCTGTAGACATGAAGGAGGTAGCACACACATCTTCCACTAATCCACTTCATTAGCCAGCTCACCCCCAAGCAACTACTAACTAGAAAGACAACATATTTCATGAGTGAGTGTCTGTGGCTGGAAAAACTTGATCGACCAGATTCTGCCTTGCTAAGGTTCCAGTTTCTTAATTTCTGTCTCCTGCCAAGTCCATCCCACATGGTCAAACAGTATATTACAAACACAGAAAACATGACATCTTTTTCTTCTACCTGAGTGCTTTCTCTTGACATGCATGAGGGTCTCTAAGTGAACATTTTTATTTATTTTTTTATTTTAAATATATATATTTTTATTTATATTATTCTGATTTTACATTAATAGTATTGGTTCTATGAACATTTTTTAAGTGTCCTTTCATCCCACACTCTCTTCTTCTCTGTCATTTACATTGCTTTCCTTTTCTCCAAACTTCTCAGCCTACATGTCTACTGAGTTGAAAATCCAGTGGATATTGACCTCTGCTACATTATTCAACTGAAGTTACTTTTCTGTTTTCCTCCTAATTTTCTGCCCACAGAGAATACTTCTCAGTCAACCTGCAAAAGAAACTTGGTGTTCATGTTGACCACCACCTTCTGCTTCCTAGAAGTCCACTGACTTGGTCTATATGCCACCACATCGTCCTGCTTTTCTCCAATTTCCATCTTTCCTTTGCTGTTTGCTCTTCACAACTACTCCACGTTCCCAGGGCACACAGTTTTAGCTCACCTGACATCATCTATGTTCTCAACCTAGATTCCTTCATCTACACCTGTGGTTCAAGGATCATGTACTTCAAAGCTCAGATCCTTGGTTCAAATGTGATGCTTATGCTAGACCATGATAACTATATAATTGGAATGGTTATGCTCTATTATAAGACAAAGCTAGATTTAACTAAAGTCGTCAATGTCTCCCTTAAATTTTTCCTATTTATCCAACTACTCTCTAGGTTGTGACACTACCACACAAACACATAGTTTAAGTAGAATTCTAGACACCCTCCTTGTATGTGGCCAACAAATCACAGTGTAGATTATTTTCCTTCTAACTACTTCCAAAATCTATCCATCTTATTATCTAAATCTTCCTCTTATGATAAGGCTCCATGCTCTCTTTAGACATTCCTTAAGCCTCCCCCATGTCTCATTTAGGTTCATCTGACCTCCCATTACCCACTGTATCTATATTCTAAAGAGTCCATCTCTTTAATGGCTCCTTCTCTCCCACAGTCAGTCAATCTCCATGGCATGAACATGGCACCTGGTCCACCTTACAAACCTCATTTCTTGCTACATAATCTAGTGCCTCTTACTTTTCAGTAGTCAGTCTCACACCTCACATTTCACAAACCCTTAAAGAACATGTGGTTTCCCATAAAGGATTTGATTTCTTGCCTTTTCTCCCACCCACTGCTTCTTAACCCTTACCTCTGTCAGCCCTTCTACCTTAAAGAGCTACATCCAATCTTCTGGAGTGCATTTTAACATGCAGTATTTCCACCTTACCCCCACAGGCTGAGGTGACTTTCGCTCCACCATTTTGACCCAGCCGCTGGCTGAGTTGACTCCAGTCCCTTGCAGGTGTCTTTTTTGCAAACTCATCTTTAACCTCCAGCACTGTGCCTGACATAGAGCTGGCTCTCATGCATGTTTGCTGAGTGAATGAGCATGGGATAACAAGTGGACTTCCTGCTGACTGGGCTTCTTGCTGGGTATCAGCCCAAGATATGATGTCGTTTCCACTGAGCAATGGAGTATGACAAATCATTTCATCACCATTTCCTACAGAGTTGCCTTATTACAGTTCTTCCTCATGAATTATTTGGAGTATTGTAGGTTTACAAAATACCAAACACATCTAGATCTAAATGTGGCCATCAAATTACATTTAAAAAGTCACAAACTAAAATAGCTCCCACTGTGGAAAATTACATCTCCTCCAACCTAGGATATAACGTAAGAGCACCATAATTCTCATGTCTTTCTATACTAAATTTATACTTAGGGATACCATTGAGTAGGACCAAGTTTCATTTATATATCTGTTTTCTGTGTATTCTCTGGAAGATCACAAGTGGTACTTATTAGGTAGAATGTTAGTTTCCAAAGAGAAAATGAGGGAAATTTAAGAGAATGAAAATCTCCATCCTCCAAATCAAGAGATAACATAGCACGTTTTTATACTGTTTAAGCATTTTTTTAAGTCCAGACAAAAAGAACAATGCTTCCTGTAACTCACAAGTCAGCGCCTGGGATTTGTCGCACAGGAAGCATCTGGGACTCCGTGGGTCAGGGGCGATGAAGGTTACAATAGGCATGTTTCACAGGGAATGATTAAGTGTATGGAAACTGGAAGTTTCAGAGAATAGGATGTGAATGCTTTTTAGGACAAGGGCAAAGAAGCAGACACAGCAGAGGAATTATAGGAAAAGTTCTGGAAAAAACTCAAGATAAAAACAAAATAAGTGAAATAATAACTACAACTGTTAACAAGGACAGATAAGGGATAATTGTGAGCTGATATTTTTAACTCAAAAAGTAACAGAAGAAATGCTGCTGTATCTATGGACAACTAGATCTCACATTCTTTTCTTGGGAAATAAGGAAATATTGCAAAAGAACAGTCTTTTTTGTTTGTTTTATTTTTTGGTATTTCTTTTTCCCACTGCCTTTTTGAGATAGTCTTACTATGTAGCCTGAGCTGGTCTGTAACTTATTATATAGACTAGACTAACATCAAACTTGCGGCAATCCCTCTGTCGCTGGCTCTTGGGTGTTGGTATTACAGGTATATGCCACCACATCTAAGTAGAAATAGTCCTTTTCATCAGAAAGTTTGATAACTTTATTGACAATAATATATTCTGAAATTTTGAAGTGCATTGGGCCCCTTTGTTAAATCTTCCATTAAATAGTAATTTCCTCTAAGCTTAAAAAATAATTGTACAAGTTGAGCATGGTGACACATATTTAGAATCTCAGCACTTAGGAGGTTGAGGTGGGAGAATCAATTCCACTCATGAGTTTGATAGTCGTGTAGGCATCATGAAGTAACCCCATTTCAAAAAAAAAAATTAAAAATTAAAAATTACAACAAACTGTAAAGCTTATTGGATTGTTGCTTTCTGATTTCCTGGGTCAGTATCTGGGGGTTTGTGTTCTGATTTCCAGTGTTGGTATCTGCAGGTCTACATATCACTTGTATCCAACCAGTCTCCTTCATTTAAAAGCAGCTTCAGGACCCCTCCACCCTCTGTGCATCCATTCCCTGCAAGTGACCAGAGGATTCAGCTTTGCGCTTCACTTCCCTTTTCTTTTCTCAAAAAGAATTTGGCTATCAGCTCACCCCTCAAGAACAACACCTTAAGTAATAATTTCTAAGGGAATGGGGTTCTAATGGAATAAAGGTTATACAATTAAACAGCCTTAGGCAGAGAGTTTAATTCTTTCCCTTTTAGTAAACAAAATCATAAAAATTCATATACATATTGTCTTAGCTTGTGTTCTGAACTTTAAAAATCAATTATATAGTGCTTGATTAATATTTTGTAGTAACGTAATACAAACACTATATTTTCAGAATATATGGTCAATCTCTTTTATTTATTTATTTTTTTAATTATTTTTTATTGACAGCTTCTATGCTTACATACAAAAAAAACACCTGATATTTTCTTCCCCTCCCCCATTCCACTTTAGAACTCCAATCTCCATCATATTCCCTCCCTCTTTCTATTAGTCTCTCTTTTAATTGGATGTCGTCATCTTTTTCTTCTATTTTGAGGGTCTTGCAGAGGTATTGCTAGGCACTGCAAGGTCATGGATATTGATGCCAATTTCTGTCTGGGCAGTTGCATTGTAAGAAGTCATAGCCTTCCTTTGGCTCTTCCATTCTATCCACCCCCTCTTCTGCAATGGTCCCTAAGCCTTGGAGGGTGTGACAGAGGTGTTTCAGTGCTGAGCACTACTCCATCCCTTCTTCTCAGCACTATGTTGCCTTTTGGGTCATCCCAGTGGTCATTGCCATCTGAAAAGAGAAGCTTCTCTAACTAGAAGTGAGATTAGTGTTAATATGTGAATATGTACATTAAGTGTAGTACTTTCAGGGCAGCTTGGTGGGAATAATATATACATTTAGTCAGACAAGAGCAGGCTTTATACCCTTAAGGCTCTTGACCTCACCTACCATAGTCTTTTGCTTAGGTTTTTCAGTACCAGGTATGTATTCTCTCCCGTAGAGAGGGCCTTCAGTCCAATTGTGGAGCAGTTGGTTACCCCAAGAGTAGACATGCTACTATTGCACCCGTTCAGTCATTGGGCCTCTCTAGCCAAACCTGGATATTCAGTGTCCACTGTTTTCACTGCTGATGACTTCTGTCTCCCATATGCTGCATGCAGTGCAGCTTTTTCCAGCTTTCAGTTGGCTGGTCTACAGGGAGAAGGTTTTCTGCTCCACACCAGCTTGCTTTCTCAGTGACCTTGCCTCTCAGGCAAGAGATGTCTTCAGCAATAGGGTCTTACTGTCTGTTTCTCAAGGGAAACCAAGGGCTTTGGCAAAAGCCTTTAATGTTTTGGAGGCTACTAGGACCTCCTTGGCCAACAACTCACTGGAAGGCATCCCATCCCAGGTACTGAAAATTTTCTAGTAATAGTCTACAGCTTCTAGATGTGCCATTATTCAAAAAAGTAATTTTACATAAGTCTTATTCACAATATCTTGAATTTAGATTGACCCTCCCCCTGCCCTTCTTTTTAATCTTCACTGTGTCTAAATCATTCCAAAGCCTGGCATCAAAAAAACTCCACAAATATTTTGGGCCCGGCATTTTTTAAAAGGACATGATATGAAGAAATTTCATTGATTACCATATCAATCACTAAATTCATTGTGTTGTTAAGCAAAATTTATTTATTCTTTCACTTCTAAACTTTATGCCAGCAGATATAATGAAAATAACATGTCTAAAGCTAACTCCATCTTGGAATATTATTCCAGACTCTTCATAATGGGATTACTGGATCAGAAATGACAGAAGAAGCCTGAGAACTTCAATTTCATTTTTTTCAGCACTTCTTTCTTATTGGAGGCTTTTTACAGGAATCCATCTCATGGTTTTTGTGTTTGCCTTCCTATAGCAGTGAGAAGACATTGTACTAACAAGACTTTTCCACTGCAGATGAAATAAAAATTATGGTGCCAGAAAAACCAAACACTGCCATATAAGGAAGTAGATTGTGGAGACATCTTCTTAGCAGTTGGTGAAGAAAATTACGACCTGTTTCTTACATTTTCCTTCTCCGATACCTTTTTGGAAGAGACAGAATGTGGCTTCTTGGTGCAATACGGCACGTTCTGTGTGTTAACTAGTAACTATTGATGTACAAATTGCCTCAACATTCAAAACAAATAAAATGATAGTGTTTCATTTCACACAGTATCTCAGAAGCCAGAGTGACATGGAAGCAGCCTGCCTAGGTGGTTCTGCTCATAAGACTTTTTGAGGTGGTAATCAAATGAAGGAGACCTATCACAAACCATTGAGCATACCCCCAGATGGAGCAATTTCCTGGGAAGTAGAATTTCAGTTCTATAACTAAGAATATCTGTGGAAAATGGAGAAAGCTGATGCCCTTAATCAAAAATAAGTTGGAGCTTCAGGCTCTGAAAAGTTACTTGGGGTTAGAAACCTACCATCAAATCTCATGTGGTTGTTGGCAAGAGGCTTTGGTTATGCAATGGATAAACTCAGAACATGGCTTCCTTCAGAGAGAGTGGACCAAGAAAAGGAGAGATGCCACATGTCGTTCATGGCCTAATCTCGGGGTCACACAACATCACTTATAGCTAAGTTGGTTGTGAAAAGGAAGACTAAGTCTAGTCCACACATGACAATAGAAAAGCAAGAAGCATGGAAGGGCCACTACAGATGTCCTGAAGACTGGTTACCACCGCCTTACAGACAGACATTGTGAAGACTGGCTACCATTGTCTTACCGAGAGAAATATCCTGAAGACTGGTTACCACCATCTTACAGAAGAGATGTTCTGAAGACTAGTCACAATCTTACAGAGAGAGCTGAAAGCAACACAGAGGAGGCACACTGGGTTACACATTCAGCAGATACTGGTTATGGACCAGACACCATGCTAAGACTAAAGACTGCTTTGTAAACTTGAATGATGAGAATGATGACAAAACGGAAATCTCCAAAGCCAGGGCCAGAATAACACACTGCTCTCTGGAAGAACTTACACAGGAGAAATCTGGCCTGAAAAAATGTCAAGATTAGCCTTAAAAGGAGATACTAAATACAAACCAAAAAAAAAAAAAAAAAAATGCACAGGGTTCCTTTGATGTAGTTGATACTATAATTGGATAATTTACAAACAAAGATAGCTATTGCTTATAGTTCTAGAGGTTAGGAAATCCAGGACCCAGAAACCAGTAAATCTGATCCAGCTTGCTCTTGGCTTCCCAGTGAATGTTCAAACAAGCTCTCTCAGGCTTCCTCTACAAGGTACGCTAATAGCATTCATGAACCCTCTACCTTTGTAACCTAAGCAGTTCCCACATCACTGCACTGGGCTTTAATACGTGAAGTACGGGAGGACACAAACAATTGCATCATAAGCGAAGGATGTGGAGATTGGTGCATTTTATAGCTTCTTTGGAGATGTACAAATGAAACACTTACATAAGACAACAGAATATGCAGAATAAGTGAATTAGTCCCCATTTCATCATTCTGATGAAAGATCTAAGCAAAACAACTTATAGGAGTAAACATTTATTTAGTCTTGTGCTTTCAGAGGTGCCTGTTGATGATTGGCTAGTTCCATTGCTTTGGGCTTAAGGCAGCCTATCCTGGCAGCAGGAGAATGTGACAAAGATGACCATTCATCTCTCATGGCAGGCAGAAAGGAAAGAGAAAGAGAGAAAGCGAAAGACACCAGATACAAAATATATCCTTTTAAGACCCATCCCAGCGACCCACTTCCTCCGACAGAGACCCACCTTTTCATTACTCATTCAGCTATGCATTCATGAATGGATTAATCTATGAAAAAATTTAGAGCTCTCCTGATTTAATCACATCTCAATAGCCTCTCAGCTGGCAAATCATTCCTCAACAAATGAGTCTCTGGGAGATATATTTAGATTCAAGTCCTAACAATGGCTTCCTGAGGTAGACTGTCTATGTTTAGATGTAAGCTTCAGTATCTTCCATATGCATGACTTTGGTCAAATTTACAGGCGTAACATGTGGGTAATAATGACGTCTACCTCATGGGATGGTGGTGATGGTCAAAGAGGCCAACCGACAAACCATTTGGAAGATCTAGAACACCACCTGCAGTGCCGTGTGCACCTCTGGCCTATGTTACCAAGGGTGTGACTTAGCGCTCAGTACCCTTTGCGTGTCTTCCCTCTAATGCCTTGCATCTCGTCACCCCTCTGTTTCTCAGTATCCTTGCCTCAAATGATTTCATGTCCAGATTCTCCTCTGGGAAATTTCATCCACACACATAATTTGCATCACCACCTGTATGCCAAGGACCTCCAAGACTTTTTAGTATGACCCCCAAGACTCAGCTAGACCCATATGCAATATCAATGTAATTCATGTGAAGTTGAAACCATTATCACCCTACCTACTATGCCCGCTACCCACTGTAACCTTTTCAGGTGAATGGTGTCAAGCTGTCTTGATAGTTGCATGATCCAGAGCTCCAGCTGAGACACAGCAGACTTCTTCCTCCCAGCCAGCACTCAACATTCCATCACTTGTTCCACTTTCTCTCTTAAAACATTGTAAGGGCTGGAGAGATGGCTTAGCGGTCGAGGCGTTTGCCTGCGAAGCCTAAGGTTCAATTCTCCAGGTCCCACGTAAGCCAGAGGCACATGGTGGCGCATAAATCTAGAGTTCATTTGCAGTGGCTAGAGGCCCTGGTGCGCCCATTCTCGCTCCCCCCCCCCCGTGTCTCTAATAAATAAATAAAATAAAATCTTAAAAAAAAAAAACATAGTCTGTCTCTGTCCCACTGCTGCCAGCTTCAAATGCTTCACAGGGGCTTCCTGGATACCAGATGAGTTCACAGTATGGGGAAGGGACATGGAATTCAAATCCTAGAATCATCCTCCTTTAATGATGTCACCTTGCTAAGACTCAATATCGCTGGTGAGGAAAGGGATGGGGTATCACGTTACCATTGTTGCAGGTGGGGAGTTATGCGGCCCCATATATTCTCTTTTACCCTTGTGTCATCTCAATTCTTGTGCTCCCGAAGGAGAAGAAAATCATATGAGGAAACAAGTAGAGCAAGCAAGTAGTCAAGCTTTCTTTTAGCAAGAGAAAAGGTATTTGGCAGGTGAGAAAGCAGAAGCAGAATACAAGTGCATCCTCCAGAGTGAGCCAGGGCTAGAGACTGCCCCTACTACCTGGACATACACATCTTGGTCTACCATTCCTCCCCTCGTTGACTACCCCTAGGGTAGTCCAGAGTGGTCCCTGTTCTGGAATAGGTGGATGCTTCTTAGAAGTCCTTTTAACTCATAACTCAATCTGTTATAATTAGATACAGGAACATGTACGACAGTGTCAGTACTCCTACAGTAAAGAAGCTGTCTTGGGGAGAGGGCAACAGCATGCTACTCCAGCTCCATAGAAGCCAGTTGCAACTTGCCCAAACTGGCTTCGTTGTTTTTTGTTTGTTTGTTTGTTTGTTTGTTTGTTTTTATTTTCCCCCAGAGCCCAGTACTTCCTTATCTCATTAGCTTGGCTGTTTCATGGCCAACTGCAAGCCCTCTTACCTGCTCTAGTTTTCCAAACCCTACTGTTTTAACCTTGATATATATGTTAACCATTACACTATCTACTGTAGATTATTGAAATTATCTCTCCCCACTGTGCTGCGAGCTCCTTAAAGACAGAGACCATCTCCTCTGGCATTGTGTTCTCAAGAACATGTGGGACCTGGCAGCAAATCTGACAAATACACAGAATAAGTTGAACTTGAACTATGACAGGTCTACTTCAAGCTTCTCCAGCATTTACTATTGGAGTCATCTCTGCTCCTCTGCTGACTGATTTACTGAGTTCACACACGTGGTACTGAACCTCAAACAAAAACAGTTGACCACCAGAAATGATTTCACTCGTCACTTTCTGGCCATTTTAAATGAAACTACAATGCTACGGTTTCTCTTCAGATAATATACATCTTTTTCTTTTAAAGTAACTATATTTTATCACTCATAAGCATGTGTTCATTAAAAAGGAATGCATTTCGGGCTGGAGAGATGGCTTAGTGGTTAAGGCGCTGGCCTGCTAAGCCTAAGAACCGGGTTCCAATCTTCAGGTCCCACGTTTAGCCAGATGCAAAGTGACACAAGGGCACAATGCCACACTTGCCCACAAGGGGGCGCACACATCTGGATTTTGATCTCAGCAGCTGAGACTGCTGGCGCGCCCATTCTCTGTCTCCTTCTCCCTGTCTGTCTGTCTTTCTCTGTGTCTCTCTCCAAAAAAATAAATAAAATAATAAAAAAAAAAAATTTTAAAAAAAGGAATGCATTTCCCCTCTATTTCTTGACTTATCAAATCTTTGCTAAAAACCACCACAAACTAATAAGAATGAAACCATTTTCAATTTTTTTCATCAAAGGCAGAAAATTGGATAGGTGTATAGTACTTATTATATTTTGCTTTCTTCAAAAAATACCTTATATAATTTTTTTTTCTACTTCAGGCTTGACAGCTATAATGATTTGAATCAAGTTTGAAAGAGAAATAATGTTTGCTTATATAAGTCTTTGAAGGGTAATTGGATTTCATGCTGGGAAAAAAAAAGTAAAAGCTGTTATCAGACCTTCTTGGGGCTGAAAGACATGTAAATTATGAGGAATTAGCAGCACCAACAGAGCAGCTGTGATTGGGGTCCAGTGTGGTGACTAGGGAGAAATACCCTCCCATAGTACACACCACAACTGTGATATGCCACCTCCACATCTACAACCCAGCTCAGGCATCCATGTTGTACCTCAGTATTCTCAATTATTCTGCTGAGTTGCCTTAGGCATCTGTAGTAGTTTGAATGTATGGCCCCATAGACTCAGGTGTTTTATTAAAATTGAAGGTATAACTTGAGCGCCTAGCAGGCAGATGGCTGCTACAGGGGGTGTGTCACTGGGGGTGGATCTGAGTTCAGCTCTATGGTATGTGGAGAGCACACTGGAGTTCTGGCTGTGCATGCTTTTTCATTTTTGCTGGCTATTAGATGGTATCTCTCTGATTGAATTTATGGACACGATTCTGCCACTATTGGTGTTCCCCTGGAATCTGTAAGCCTAAAATGATACCCTTTCCTCCTAGAAGTTGCTTTCGGTCAGGCGTTTGTCCAGCAACGTGAGGCTTCAGGTCCCATGTGTCCACACGTGCTGAGGCATAACTACAATAACACAAGATTATAAGCTTAAATTACTATAAAAATTTTTGAGATTTTTGAAAATGACATCAACAATTTCAGTCCTAGCAAGCAGGTTTTGATGTTGTGACCCAATGCTATTATCTATAAAGGAAGCTCTCAAGAACTGTGCTATTGAGTTGGAAAACAAATAAATGCTATTTTCCAAGACAAGATATTTATCATTTCTTATTTTGATGGTCTCTGCTGTTAAACTTGAAGTTTGATTTTTTGTCCTTTCAAAAATTAATATGATGGTGGAATACTTATATGGATAGATGAGACAAGCAACAAAACACAATATATCTGATTCAGGAGATGGCACCTAAATTCTCCAGCAGTATTACCTTAGGATAACTTATGAGAAACACATCATATCCCTTCCCAACTTTGTTTAAACACTCTGAACTACATTTTTTATCCATAGGTTAGGCGCCCAGTGTATATGCAATGTCTTACACAGGGAGACAGATTCATAATTATTGATGATTGTCATGAAAATGAACCTCATTTTTTAAAGTTTATTGACAATTGACTTTTCTTATCCTTAAACCAGCTAAAACTTTAAAAGTTTTAGAACATGTAACTTAGCACAGAGAAGAAAATATAAAACACATACTCTCAAGCTGGAGAGATGGCTTAGCGATTAAGGTGCCTGCCTGCTAAGCCTAAGAACACTGGTTCCAATCTCCAGGTCCCACATTTAACCAGATGCAAAAGTGACGCAAGGGCGCAATGCCACACTTGCCCACAAGGGGGCGCACACATCTGGATTCCATTCACAGCAGCTGAGAGACTGCTGGCGTGCCCATCTCTATCTGTCTCCCTCTCCGTCTCTCTCTGACTGTCTCTCTGTGTGTCTCTCTCCAAAAATAAAAAATAAAATTAAAGGAAGGAAGGAAGCTAATGTTTATTAAAAAAAAAAAACACACATACTCTCACTTCCCTAGGGAATCAGTTTCATTTTCAATTCCCACAGGCACTCTTTGTGTTCTTTCTCTCTCTCTCTCTCTCTCTCTTTTTCTCTCTCTCTCTGTCTAATAGGACCTTGCTATGTTCCTCGGGCTGGTTAGGAACTCCCAGACTCAATCATTCTTCCCACTTCAGCTTCTCAACTAGCTCAGACTATAGGTACATGTGCTATTGTGCTCGGCCTCTCTTCACATAAATCAAACTTTTACAACTTGAACATAAAGCAGCATATTTTTGTTAAGTATTTGAAATATGGTGCGTTGATATCTTGCCTAGTGAAATCATTATGAAGAAAGAGCAGTACCAAAAATGACAAAATGAGGCATTGATGCTCTGTGGTGCCTCTTGTAGAGAGCTCACAGAGGACAATAAAGACAGTGGAGAGATGAATGAGTAAATGAATAGTCATCTTCATGGGATGGTTACTTTATTGAAGTGGTTTTACAGCAGTGATGACAGTCCTCACTGGTATTTGTTAAGGTCATTGCAAGTGTCACATAAGGTGGGCTTGGTCACCTGTCCCTGCCACTGCAATGGCCTGTGAGAAAATGAAGAGTCCCATTTTGGAGCCAACATTCAAATCTAGACTTGACTGGGTTTAGGTCTTTTCCCCTCAGCACACTGCCTTTGAAATATTATTGATCTCCTGAGGGGAAGCCTATTGAAAGGACACTCCCACCTACAATGAAAAGACTCACAGAAGATAAAGCCTTCACCATTCTGCACTGTATGGCCAATCGCTGTCCACCTGGCATGGAAGGACAGCTGTCACTGTCCATCTGTGTGGTGGTACCGCCAGGGCCAATGAAATCACAGACACATTCACTGGGAGGAAAATAAGAATGGATTTTCTTTTTCTCTTTGAGAAAGCTTTTCACACTAATCCACTTAATCCCATGGCTGATTTGCCATTGAAATCTGAAGCAAAGCCTCTTTGATAGGGGAACTTCCTACCTTTAGACAAAATTTAAATTAGCCAATGAGATCTTCTTATTACCCTTTCTATAGCTTTAAAAAAATGTGCATTGAGTGTGTGTGTGTGTGTGTGTGTGTGTGTGTGTGTGTGTGTGTGCGGGGAGATGGTGAAGCAGGAGCAGATGGAGCCTCGCAGCAATGTGAGTGTTATTTTACCACTGAGGAAACTGCATTCTCCGCAAAAAGTAAAGACCACCCCAGGGCCTTGATGACTTTGTAGTAACTCATTTCTTTTCAAGTGGGATTTTGGCTGCAGCCCCTTATGCACTGACTCAAACCCGTAGAATGTGCAAGGCCAGGAATGACTGAGCTGTAAACCGTGGATAGTGGGGGGTGACGATGTGCCCATGCAGGCACATGGACTGTAACACATTTGCTACGCAGGTGATAGGTGCTGACAGTGGATGAAGCTGAGACTGCCCAGGGCTAGGAATGTGGGGAAACACTAGACTCTTTTACCAATTTTCCATAAACTTTAAACTGCTCTAAAAAGAATGAGGGAGGTCTGCATTGTTAAAGAGCACAATGAGCATGACACAAATAAATGTAATTTCGAGATCATACAATAAACACTGTTTTATCTTTCCAATGCAATAACAAGAAATGCAGGTGGGAATGTGCAGTCTTGAAATTTACATGTTCTGTGAGAAATCGTCTCACTGCTGCAAATCTCTGCTTAGGTTTGCTAAGTCCTCACAGACATCAGATCTCACATTGCAGGGCTCTTCCCAGGCCTGACGGACATCAGATCTCCCATGGCTTTTCCCAGTCCTGAGGGACATCACACCTTCCATGGCTCTTCCCAGTCCTGAAGGACTTCATACCACCTATGGCTCTTGCCAGTCCTGAAGGTCATCACACCTCCCATGGCTCTTCCCAGTCCTGAAGGTCATCACACTTCCCATGGCTCTTCCCAGTCCTGAAGAACATCACACCTCCCACAGCTTGGCTCATGTCTTCTCAACATCAGCATCACTTGGAAAAATAGAACAACTCTAAATTCACATATCCTTCCCTCCCAGAGCCTCTATGCCCAAAACTGATATGATCTGGCCATCTGTTTGATGGAGGCTTTCAGGATGCTTCCAAGGTATGTCAATGTCTGAGGATCTTATTTAAAGTACACTACCACTGTGTTCCTTAACCAGATCATACTTAACCTTGAAGAGTTACCATAGAGTGCTGGAGGTGCAGCTCGAAGAGAAAGCACTGGCTTAGCATTTATCTGGTCCATCCTCAGCTCCAAAAATAAATAAATTAATTAATTTTAAAAGTAGATAGATAGATAGATGATAGATAGATAGATAGATGATAGATAGATAGATAGATAGATAGATAGATAGATAGATAGGTAGATAGATAGAAGTTACTACCAGAAGGCAGAGCTCTCATTTCACTACTATGGATGCAAATTTTAGAAGATTCAGAGTTTAATCATCTGTTTAAAAAAAGAAAGGGCTGGAGAGATGCCTTAGCGGTTAAGGCACCTGCCTCCTAAGCCTAAGAACGCTGGTTCCAATCTCCAGCAGTTCCAATCTCCAGGTCCCACGTTTAGCCAGATGCAAAGTTACGCAAGGGCACAATGCCGCACTTGACCACAAGGGGGTGCAAGCATCTGGATTTCGTTTGCAGCAGCTGAGAGGCTGCTGGCGTGCCCATCTCTATCTGTCTTCCTCTCCCTCTGTGTCTCTCTCAAAAAAAAAAAGGAAGAAAGAAAGAAGAAAGAAAGAAAGAAAGAAAGAAAGAAAGAAAGAAAGAAAGAAAGAAAGAAAAGAAAGAAAAAAACAGTATCATGCTCATGCTCATTTTGGCAACATGTATACTAAAATTGTAATGTTAAAAGGTATCTACTTCCAAAGGTTGCTGTGACAACTTATGTGTCCACTCACACAAACTATCAAGAGTCTGATGTATAAATCCCCAGTGAATTGCAGCCATTAACATTATCATTTATCCTGACAGTTATCTAGATTTTAAATAGTCTATGAGCACAACTCATAAATGATGTTGGGACAATTTAACTTCAAATCTGTCAACTGCTTCTATACTTTGTCCTACAGACAGTGTACCTGTTGCATAGATATGTTCCTTTCAGCTTCGAGGCAGGCTCCACTCACAAGTTTCCTTGCCAACCAGCATAATAGATCCACTAGTAATGGGCTTGTCTCAGCATGCACACGGTGTGAGAGTGAGGTTGAAACAGTGTGAGGGCCACTGGATGCGATGGTGAGAGCAGGAGAATGAGTCCAAGCTCTCAGGCAGACACTGCATCCATGGGGAAAAGAATGGCACGTGGCAGCCAAGCTGAGAGAAAGAATGCACTGATGAAATAAACTGCACAGATAAATGACTTCCAGTCATAGAAGCTGTGGGCACCTGCTGTCGTTACCTCATCTTGCTGGGGAAAAGCACTCAACCAAAGCAGCTGATGGGAGGGGCTTTTTATTTTGGCTCACAGTCTTGAGGGGCAGATTCATAATGGCAAGGGAAAGCATGGCTTGAGCAGAGGCTGGACATCACCTCTGCCACAGAAGGTGGACAACCGCAGCAGGAAAACTCTGGAAAGGAGGAGCCTGCCCCCAGGAACCCACCTTCTCCAGTAAGGCTCTACCTCCCAAACTGTCCTCTTCTGAGGATCAAGCATTCAGCGCATATGAATTGGCATTGGACATCTGATTCAAACGGACCATTCATGGGGAAAAGAATGGCAGGTGACAACCGAGCTAAGAGAAATAACACAGTGACGAAATAATCTGTACATGAAAACAACTTCAAGTCATGTGAGCTGTGGACACCTAGGTGGGACAAGGAGTAAAGCAGAAATGATGGCATGAAGATCAGAGTGACAGGATGAATGGCAGAGACCAAAAACAGACTCTTTAACCTCAGCACATTTCAGTCATTTTAGCCAATGGCCAGTCTTACAAAGCTGACATCACACAGGCATGGCAAGACTTACGGACCTAAGGAAGAATATAACTAGAGTAAGTGTCCATTGTGGTCTCCTGAGCTCTTACATCTGATTGGTGGGATCGATGATTCAGTGCCCTCCCCATGATTTCATCTGCAGGAGCCTTAAGTTTGGTGGCCCTTGTCAGAGCTAATGCTGTTTATAGAGTCACAATAACAGCTAGCAAGTATATGTCATATCCCCTGAACCCACTGTCCTCTGAACGTTACATACAATAATTCACTTAATATTCCCCACCTTCAAAGATCTCAGAGGGACCGAAGTTCTGGAAACAGAGCCAGAGAAACTGCAGCTAAGATTTGTGTGCAGGTGGTTGGCCTGCAGAGCCCATATCCTTGTCCACTGAGCCTTGCTCACTTCCTGTTTGCTCTCTTCATGTGCTGTTTCTCTTATGCACCTCATGAACCTAGAGTTGAATAGACATTTACCTTGCTTGTCTGTGGAAAAGAACAAAGATAAAGCTGTTTCCATGTACAGCGGGGCAGGGAATGGATACAGCACATCTGCCTTACAGCAACGGAAATAATTCAGTTTTCTGTCCTTATCTTTCAGGGTGAACCTGGGCCTCTTTTCTGTGCCACACCCTAAAGATACACTTATCTTTGTTCATAAGAGAAGATTAAACACTTGTTCCTTAAGAATAATCACCAGGCACGTTAATCCCAGAATTTGGGAAGCAGGGGCAGGTGAGTTTGAGGTCAGCCTGGGACTACAGAGTGAATTCCAGGTCAGCCTTGGCTACAGAGAGACCCTACCTCCCAAAAAATTTGTAGCCAGGCGTGGTGGTGCACACCTTTAATCCCAGTATTCGGGAGGCAAAGGTAGGAGGATCGCCATGAGTTCAAGGCCACCCTGAGATTACATAGTGAATTCCAGGTCAGCTTGGGCTAGAGTGAGAGCCTACCTTGAAAAACCGAAAAATGAAAAAACCAAAAAAAAAAAAAAATTGTAAAAAAAGGAATGATCGTGGCATTGCCAACCAAGATGATCATTTTATCTGACCTTATTCCTCTAGCATTCTGATATCAGAAAAAAAAGCCCATTTTAAGTAAGAGCCCATAAAGGATTTAGCAGCTTGAATGGCACTAACAACAGATTCAACACATGAATAAAATGTTAAAAGGATGCTATTTCCATAGTGTTTGGAAGTGGGTGTCATACACATAGAAAGCAACAATAGCATTAGAGGGGAAAACGTTCTTTTAACACAGACGCCAGAATGTGAGTAGACACCAGAACGAGTGCCAGGGGCTAGTTCTCTGAGCATCCCTCAGTGTGCAGATGAAATCTTGCTACAGGCTTAAGTTCTGCAAAACCAGTTTAAAGACCCCAGCCAAGTGCCACTTCCTAGACATGTGACCCTTGCAGGTACGCAGGCCCTATCCTCAGAGGAGTCCTGAAGTTGTTTTAATGGTCCTTTGTCACTGTCTAAGAAATATTAATGGTTTTTGAATAAGGATACCTGTATTTTCATTTTGCATTGAGCCCTCAAAAGTTAGTGGCTGGGGCTGCAGAGATGACTCAGCAGTTAAGGCACTTGCCTGCAAAGCCTAGCTACCTGGATTTGATTCCCCAGTGGCTCATGCATCTTGGGTTCATTTGCAGTGGCTGGAGGCCCTGGCTTGCCCTTTTTTCCTCTTTCTCCTCTCTCTCTCTATTTGCAAATAAAATAAAATAAATAAATAAAAGTTGGTGGTGGTCTGGCCACAAGTTTCATCTTTCATCTTGTCTGCTAGCCAGCATAATCCCTACATAATGGATAGGAGAGTAAGTGAAAACCAGCGAAAGATGCCCAGCCAAACCGTATCTCAGCTTGATTGACACTGCTGAAAGCCTGACCCCAAGTCATGCCAGGTTTGTTGAAAACACACCCCTCAAGTATGACCAGGAGATAGCAAAGTGACACACAAACCGTTTCCAGTCCTCAAGAACATCACCACAAACACCGAGAGAGTGTGCAGCAACCATTACCACAGCATCACAGTATTTGAACATGTGGTCATCTTGCCCCGCAGGCATTCTTGTTGGATTTTATGGGAATGTGGGTCCATGACAGACAGACTAGACGGGAAACACTGGGGTCTTTGGCGTGGGTACTTTGGAAACACCAACCAGCATGTCGTGTCAAAAACAAGGTGAGTGCAATGAGGTACTGGAGGACATGGGCCACAAAAGAAATGTCAGATCAACATGCTTCCCTCGGGAAGCTGAGGTCCTGTCCATGATATAGCTCATGTGCTTCATTTTCTATGAATTGTTCAGTATTTGAATTCTATAAGAGTTCAAGATGAACAAGGTACCTTCAACATATTAGTCTTGCATAATAACTGCCACAGAAAATACAGATCGTGGAATTTTTTTGATGTTATTAAATTAAAAATATACCCTTTGGACTGAAATGTAAAGTAAAAGAAGCTTTCACTTCATACTATTTCCTGGTGCAGAGTTACACATTAGAGAGAGGTCGTCTCCAGAGCACCCAGCCGTTCATGCCTCCTGAGGGCTCTCTGTGTTCAGGGAATGACCCGCTGCCCTGGTGTGGCAGTACTGATTAAAAATGGTGCTGAGAACATATGCCATGGTTTATTTTTTCTGAAGCTGAGTTAATTTCATGGACTGAATTTACTTCCTCTCTGTGGGATATGGCCCTTAGCTAACATTTAATATCAGTTGTGTATGCATGGATCTAAGAGTTCAGCTATGTTCAAGCTAGTATGCTAAAACTGTCTTCATTTCCTCTCTTGAGCTTTTCAGGTCACTTTTTTTTTTTTCTACATAGAAGCTTTCCTTGCTCCTACACAGATAAGCAGAGGCAGGGGAAAGACTAGAGCACATCAAATTGTTGCTTTTGAACTACACGCCTTGGCAAAAACCATCCGCTTATACCAAGAGTCACTTCATGAAACAGCCTCACAGAACCCACGTGTGTATCTACCAAGAGGTAGTTGTTAGGTTTGTTTTTGCATAACGTTACAGCCGTGGGAGAAATTCCTGTCTGCTTATTATAAACAGTGGTTTAAGTTTTCCTGTCCAATTGGGCTTTTTTTTAATTCTTCTTTTTAATTATTATTTTTTATTGACAACTTTTATATTTACATACAAAAAAAAAGACCTGCTATTTCCCTCCCTCCCCCCATTCCACTTTAGAAGTCCAATCTCCATCATATCCCCTCCCTCTCTCCATTAGTCTTTCTTTTAATTTTCCTGTCCAATTGGGCTTTTTATGGCATAGATTCTATAAGTTGTGAAAGGAATCAAGCAGTTTGCTTGCTTTCTGATGGCTAGCCTGCCAATTAGTGCCAAGTCACAGCCCTCTCGTACCAACTCTGTGCACATCTAGGTAAGGGTTTTATGCTCACTGTTACTCTTAGCTGCATGAATATACCCCTCTCTGGTTTGTATTCTTTTTCTCTTGCTCATTTATGGTTTATTCATGTCTCGTTATGTTGCTACTGAAAGAAAACACCAAGTTCAGAGCAAAAGGGGAAAGTAGAAAGGGAATTGGGAGAGAAGGCAGAAAAGGAAGAGGAGACAGAAGGGGAAGTAAAGAAAGAAAAGAAGGAGAGGAAAGAGGGAAAGAAGGAGATGAAAGAAGGGGTAAAAAGCCCATTCTGTACTAAGAAGCTCAAATAAAATTCTTGTAGAACTCCAAATGAGAACTCTACTTTTAAAAAAAGAATATAGGGCTGGAGAGATGGCTTAGCGGTTAAGGCATGTGGTGGTTTGATTCAGGTGTCCCCCATAAACTTAAGTGTTTTGAATGCTAGTCTCCCCAGCTGATGGCAATTGGAAATTAAAGTCTCCAGGAGGTGGTTTATTTTTGGGGGCAGGCTTATGGGTGTTATAGCCAGTTTCCCCATGCCAATGTTTGTCACACTCTCCTGTTGCTATTGTCCACCTTATGTTGGCCAGGAGGTAATGTCCACCCTCTGCTCATGCCATTGTTTTCCCCTGCCATCATGGAGTTTCCCCTTGAGTCTGTAAGCCAAAATAAACCTTTTTTCCCCCCGAAGCTGCTCTTGGTTGGGCAATTTATGCCAGCATTGAGAACCTGACTGCAACAAGGCACTTGCCTGAGAAGTCTAAGGACCAATGTTTGACTCTTCAGGTCCCACATAAACTACACGCACAAGATGATGCAAGTGTGCAAGGTCGCACATGCATACAAGGTGATGAACGTGTCTGGTGTTCCATTGCAGTGGCTGGAGGCCTTCTCCCTGTCTCTCTTTTTTCCTCTCTCTCTCTCATTAAAAAATTACAAACAGAAAACAAAAAATATAGATTATTCTGGGCTGGAGTTAACATAAAAATGATTTGAACACTAACATCTGAGGATTGTTCTCCAGCCTCATTGTCCATCATCTGTCTTTGCCTGTCAAGATGCACGTTGAAATGTAGTAAGATCAAAATGAACTTTCCCCTCTTGTTTTAGAAACATGGTTACAACATCAAAGTTAAGAATCACCTTCCCCAATCTAAAAATATGTTAGCACACACCATTAATAGGACTTACAAAGAGGCTACCCAGCTGGTTTTTCAGCCACCAAATACATCAGCCAGTACCAGCCTGGAAAAGCTGAAAATGCAGTAGAGATGTTGTTTTTCTTTTTGAAAACTATTGATATTTGGCATTTTCTCTCATCTCCTTATTGTTTCCTCTCTAACACTCTCATTCTTTCAGTCTCTCTTGTATTCTCTCTCTCTCTCTCCTTCATCTGCTGAACCACTAGGGAGCCATCAAATTTCAGAAGCCTACCCCTTCAGAGAAGTTTTGTGTGAACCTGACATATTGATGCATCTCCAATTGTTCTGGGCTATATTCAAAGATATACATGATCATTGCAGAAGTGGGGTCAGGAATCACATAAAAACCTGAGGACTGGGGAGAAAGGACAAGATAAAAGAAGGAGTTTGGACTGGAGAGATAGCCCAGTGGTTAAAGGAACTTGTTTGTAAAGATTGATGGCCTGTGTTCAATTCCCTAGTACCCTTGTAAAGCCAGGTGCATAAAGTGGCATCTGGAGTTTGTCTGCAGTGGCAGGAGGCTCTGGCATTCTCTTTCTGTCTCTCTGCTTGCAAATAAGTAATTAAAAATATTTTTCTTAAGCCGGGCATGGTGGCTCACACATTTAATCCCAGCACTCGGGAGGCAGAGGTAGGAGGATCACTGAGAGTTCGAGGCCACCCTGAGGCTACATAGGTAATTCCAGGTCAGCGTGGACCAGACTGAGACCCTACCTCGCAAAACAAAAAAAAAAAACAAAAAAAAAAAAAAAAAAAATTCTTAAGCAGGGGTTTGTAGGTTTCAGGAATTTGGTATAGTGGTCATAATTCCTCAGCCCTGTCAACATTTTCCTATGAATAAACGAGAGAAAGACATAGTCCCTGAGAATGGAAGGTTATGGGCTGCATATGCAAAACCACTCAGACTACCTCATTTTCAAGAGTGAAATTTCATGAAATCAGTGTTCACCAAGCTTCTTTCTCAGTACGGCCTCATTTTCTTGCTGCACCCAGCAGCTCCAAATGTTTTCCCATTTGGATAGAAAATTGCCCACTAAGAAATCCTAAGCCATTTGCAAATTGCCTACACATCACTACTCTAAATTGGACTTTCAATTTTTTTTTTCTCCTCATAAAATCAAGTGTTCAAAATGCATATATTTTATTTCCTTTCCTAATGACTTCTTTCCAAAATCTCCATACCTAGGCTATTTTAGCTCCGTGGAAACAGGTGGCTGGAAGCAGGCAAACTGGAAGTGTCTAGTCCATAGCCACAGTGCTTGTCCGCTGGGAACATTTACACTCGAGTTCTTCCCACCAACAATAAACTTAATCAGAATGACTACATCTATTTTTATACTATTTATTATTTATTTATTTACTTACTTGAGAGAAAAAATGAGCATACCAGGGCCTCCCTGCCACTACAAGTGAATGCCAAATGCATGTACAATTTGTGCATGTGGTTTTACAAGGGTACTGGAGAATTGAACCCAGGCCATCAGGATTTACAAGTAAGTGCCTTTAACCACTCAGCAATCTCTCCAGCCCAGAATGACTGCTTTTGGCTAAACATACGTAAAACCTAGAAGTCAATTAAAAATTAGACAACAGGGGCTGGAGAGATGGCTGAGCAATTAGGCGCTTGCCTGTGAAGACTAAGGACCCCGGTTCGAGGCTTGATTCCCCAGGTCCCACATAAGCCAGATGCACAAAGTGGCACATGCAATCTGGAGTTCGTTTGCAGTGGCTGGAGACCCTAGTGTGCCCATTCCCTCTCTCTCGCTCTCGCTCTCTCTCTCTCTCTGCCTCTTTCTCTGTCACTCTCAAATAAATAAATAAATAAAAATTTAAAAAGGGTTTATAAAAAAGTAGACAACAATTGACCACTCAATGAGTTTCTGTAGATTGGGTGAGCCTCATTGGTGAAGAACTTCAAACCTAAAAATTGTTTAGAAACCATTTCACACAAATGGTTACTATACTTGCACTGCAAACAGTCTCATAATGAATTATCTTGTCACGACTTGTTTATTTTGTGGACCAGACAGGGAAGAAGTACTTAGCCGGAAGCTCTCTCTTGAGGTCCCTGAGGACGTCATAGTGAGTTGTGTGCATGGCTGGTGGGAACTGAAGGTCCTCCTGAACTGGTTGTCCAGCATGTCCTGTTGCTAGGCACTCACTCAGCTGGCATGAACCAGAGTACTTCCATGCATGCAAGCTTCACTGGAGATGTGCATGATGAATGCCTCCCCCCTAAAAAGCAATAGAAGAAAAGCTGGAGGAAGCTGAACGATCTTCTTGTATACTCGCCTCAGAAGGTCCCAGGGGTGCTGGCATTCTGCTGGTTAAAAGACAGTTTGCCCAGATTCCACAGGAAAGGGCAGTTATTCCACCTTCCTGCAGAGAGAATATCAAAGAACTTGAGAACATATTTCCAAACCCACCACATGTTGATTCATAGCAATCTCTGTCTCGAATGGCATAGTAAATTCCCCCACAAAGAAGAGAACTTCTGGAGTTTCATTTTCCCTTTAAACTCTTGGCTGAAAACTAGAATGTTTCATAGAGACTTATAAGATTTAGTCATTTAGTTTAAAGAAAATATCTTTGGTTCTCAAATAGGGAGACAGGGTCCAAGAATATTTTGGCTATTCTCACTCAGATAGTATGGATGGAATTTTGAAAAATGTTTAGGTTCACCACTGTCTCACTGAGACTGAAAACATGCTATGAATAATTCAACTAATGAATTTGGTTTTAAGCCACTGTTTGATAAGTATTAAACAAATTTTCCAAAAAGAACCTCATTCTGTCAACTGGAAAATAATGAATTTTTAGGATCTTGACAACATGAGGTTATTTAAAGGTTTCTCTATTCTTTATACAATATGTAAAATAGTTCAGTGTCATCTGATAGTGGAGGATTGAGTGGACAAGATAGCTCATCAGGGCTTGTTTCCCAGGCACACCAGATGCTTGAGTTGTTCTCAGTAAGTTGGACACATTCACTATGTCACACCCATGAGTTCCTCTTCCATGGATTCAAGCAACTGTAGCCCAAAAAGTATTAAGAAGAAAGACAGCCATGTGAGGGCTGGAGAGATGCTTAGTGGTTAAGGTGCTTGACTGTGAAGCCTAAGGACCCAGGTTTAATTCCCCAGTACCCACATAAGCCAGATGCACGAGGTGGCACATGCATCTGGAGTTCGTTTGCAGTGGATAGAGGTCCTGGTGCACCCATTCTCTCTCTCTCTCTCTCTTAAATAAATAAATAAAAGAACATTGAATACTATGGGTTTCTAACTCTTCTAGGATTACTATTTTGATAAGCTAAATAAATGGTTCTCAATTCTGAAACATACTGAAAATCTTATAAAATTCCCAGGCCCAACTTCATAAAATCTAATTTCGTTTCTCAGGCATCCTGATATTTCCTGATATATAGATAACTTTATATTTTGAAATAAATTTAGGCCTTTAGATAACTTACAAAAATAAACTTTTTCTGCATGCCCTTTGTCCAGATTCCCTTAAGGGCAACAAATCATAAATCTGTATTACATATGTACAAATTGAGAAACTAGCATTGGCACAAAATTCTTTTTATTCAGTGTGTGTGTGTGTGTGTGTGTGTGTGTGTGTGTATGTACGCCTATGTATGTGGGTGTGAGTGTGTACAAGTGTGTGTGTGTGTGTGTGTGTGTGTGTGTGTAGAAAAAGGACAACTTCATGATTCCAACTTATACTTAGGACTGAAACCCACTTCTAGATGGCCTTTGAACCTGGTACATTATATGATTCTCCCATTTTGACTGCTAATATGATGGCTGTGAACCATTTAATATGTGTTATTTAATACTGAATCCAATAGTTCCATAAATTCCATTATAGCTGAAGGCACGTTTCCTTGGTCAAAGACTAACTACATTTTACAGCCCAGAGTCAAGTCTAACCCTGAATTTATAACTGTTTACCTAGACTACGTTTCACATCCACAAAGTAAGGTTGATTTCAACATGAACTCAAATCCTACAATGACATCACCTCAGACACACCATATCACTTCCTTTTGGCATTCACTACCTTTCTACTCAATTAAATGCCTTGCTTAATTATGTCTGTGACATTACCTAGGATATCACATCTCGTGAAGTTTTCATATTTTAGTTTTGAGGGATTCTCCCTTGTTACTCTTTCTCTCTCTTCTTCATGGCATTGTGCCATTTCCTATGGAGCTCACAGACCATTACTATTGGCACAACTTTGATGCTTGGTAGTAATAAAGACACTCAGACCCCCACTACTGACTCAAAATTCAACACAATAATTGCTATGGTTTGAACATGAAATGGCCTCCACAAGTTCATATGTTTCAACCTAGGTCCCCAGCTGGTGACATTGTGTAGCTCCTTCATCAAGTTTATAAGATTATACCTGCTTCTGGGTCTGACTTGTGCCCTCTACTTCCTGGTCATTCGTGATATCAGAAGCAGTAGCTGCATTCTTCCACTGCCCATAAACTGAGTGTTCCATGCCTTCTCCATCACAGTGAACTGAAATCTCTTTGAGGCAATGAACTAAAATAAGCCTTTCTTCCTTAAGGTACTTCCTTCATATATTTTGACATAGCAACTCAGAAAATTAACTATCACGGGAAATGTGTATCAGAGACATGGGATCTTTTGTTTGATTCACCTGACCATATGGTTCTTTCAAAACCTTTGGAACTGGTTTGCAGGAGGAATGTGGAAAAGCAGAGATGTGGGCTAGAGAAGTCCTAGAATGCTGTAAGCAGAGCAGAACAGGACATGCTGATGGATGTGCAGAAGAACTGAAGGCCAATGCAGATGCATACAGTAAATACAGGAATACTGAGGTTTCAGGTAGGAACAAGGACTATATTGAAAACAAACCTGGCAGTGTTTGGGGTACATGCTGGTGAACCATCTGGCTGTTTTTCCCTGAAAATGTGCCCTGATTTCCAAAGTGGTGACCTAATATATTTTGTGAAGGAAATGTCAAGACAGCATGAGTTCATTCTATGGCATGGTTACGGATTGCTGCTTTTAGCCAGATTCATGGTGAGAGAGGCCACAGAGCTGAGCAGAGATGTGAACCATGCACAGGGTGGGATGGAGAGGAGAGTCCAGATATCTGAGATTATACACAAAACAAGTATCAGTGGCTGCAACTGTTAGAGAGATTAGCTTCCTTAGAGAGCCAGGCATCTGCTACTGGGACATAGGAAAAGTGTTTAGAGGGCAGTGGATGTGGGATATAAAAAGGAAAATGAATATGAAAGATTTTCATTTGAATTAGAGTGCCTGACATGTGTGTGTCTAAAAGGAAAGCCTTATAGAAGACCAAGATAGATTATATTCTGATCATAAAACAAATCTCAGTAAATCCAAAAGTATTCAAGACATACAGAATGTCATTTGACAAAGTATAAGAAAATCCTTCCAGACAGAAAAACTCACAGGAAAAGAAAACTATAGATTAATACCTGACATGCACATAAATACAAAATGTCATAACAAAACTTTATCAAATCAAATCGAGTAACATATCCAAAGAATAATGCAACATAGTCAAGTAGGTATTATCTCAGGAATGCAATTCTGGTTTCCATTTGAAAAAGAATCAGTCCATGTAATTCATATTAAAAGAGGAAACATCTTGTCACCTCAATAAATGCAGAAAATATTTGACAAAATTTAACATCTACTCTTGACAAATTATCTCAGCAAACTAGGAGGAGAAGGGAATTTTCTTAATCTAATGACTGTGGGGAGTTAGCATATTTAAGTGGGAAAAGATCAAAAGCTTTTACTCTAATATCAGAAACATGATAAGAAATTTTAATCTTTTCTTCTCAATGATATACTGGAGATATTTGCCAATAGAGTAACACAATAAAAAAAAACAAAAGGTACCTAAATTAACATGGAAAAGTGTTTCTCTTCTAAGACACCATAATTTCTCTGAAAAAAATCCTACAAAAATCTCTATAAAAATCACAAAAGCTAATAAATTATTTTAGCAAAGTTGCAGATTAAAGATTATATAAAAGCACTTATTATAATTCTTATATGTCCATAATCACAGTCAGAAAATAAAATTTAGTAAAAGTACCATTTAAAATAGCATCACAAATACCAAATGCCCTGAGCTTGTTAAATTGAGTAAGCAGGGCTGGAGAGATGGTTTAGCAGTTAAGGCACTTGCCTACAAAGCCAAATGACCCATGTTTGATTCCCCAGCATCCGCATAAGCCAGATGTACAAGGTGGTGCATGAATCTAGAGATAGTTTGCAGCAACTGGAGGCCCTGGCTGACTCATTCTCTTTCTCTCTCTCTGTCTATCTTTCTTTCTCTCTTCCTCTTTCAAATAAACAAATACAAATGAAATATTTTTAAAATATTAAATAAGCAGGTGGTCATTGGCCCAAGGCTACATACTTTTGAATTCTTACATAATAAATCACAACTAGCTTTGTGGATAAGCAAATAACAACATAACTTAAAAGACACTTTTTTTGTAATAAATAGCTTGATTTTAGTTAATCACAGACAGACAGCTAATCACACCACACTGTCAAGAAATCAGACACCTAGTAGCCAATCAGATCATTTCTCTGCTTTGACTCCATATTTGGCTTGGAAAATCTCAGTGTTCAGTTCTCTGAACCTTTTCCCATCACTGCTGAAATAATTTCTGTTCAATTTTACTTTTTTAACTTACCAATAAATAGTACAATGATCCTTCAGACCTAAACATTGAAATTGATAAAATACTGCTAAGAAAAAGAAATCCTAAAAAAAGATGAATACTTATACCACATGCATATATGTTGGAAGTCTGAGTATTGTCAAGATTATTAATGTTTTCCAGTTGGAGATGTATTTTCTTTTTTTAATATTTTATTTTTATTCATTTGAGAGAGAGATAAGGAAATAGGCAGGTAGAGAGAGAGACTGGGCATGCCAGGGTCTCCAGCCACTGTAAATGAATTCCTGATGCATGTGCCCCCTTGTGCATCTGCTTAGTGTGGGTCCTAGGGAGTCGAACCTGGGTCCTTTGGCTTTGCAGGCAAATGCCTTAACCTCTAAGCCATCTCTCCAGCCCTGGAGATATATTTTCAATACAATATCAATTAAAATTCTAGCAGAAGGCTAAAGAAATGACTGGGCTCAGTAGTTAAGGGCACTTCCTATGCAAGCACGAGGCCCTGAGATTATTATTGTGTAATAATGTACACAGTTTGGTACTAATATGAAGATGGGAAAATAAATGAATGGAATGAAATAAAGTCCAGACATTTATTCACGTGCATATATGCAATTGTTTTCCAGCGAAGCTGTCCAGATAAATCAATGGAAGAAAGAGTAATCTTTCTTTCCAGTTATCCTTGGCCACCAACAACCATAAGGAAAAGGATAAGCAAACATTGTCCCTTTTTACATAATCAATTTAAAGTAGATCATCAATATAATATAACAGTTAAAACTACACAGATTCTATTAAAAATAGTGGGAAAAAAATGAATGGTTTTGAAATTGCCAAAGCAAAGTGCAAGAAGTAATGTCAATATCTTTGACTCCTTCAAAATTTAAGCTTTCTGGGCTGGAGAGATTGCATAGTGGTTATGGCATTTGCCTACAAAGCCAAAGGATCACGGTTCAATTCTCCAGGACCCGCTTAAGCCAGATGCACAAGGTGGCACATGCATCTGGAATTTGTTTGCAGTGGCTAGATGCCCTGGTGTGCCCATTCTCTCTCTCTCTCTCTCTGCCTCTTTCTCTCAAACAAATAAATAAAATGTATTAAAAATATTTAAAATTTAAGCTTTCTTTTCAAAAGAATCTATTAATAAAATGAAAAGGGAAGCCACAGAATGAGTGAACATATTTGTAAAACATATAATTGACTCTGGAATTCTAAGAATCATAGTTTTCAAAATTTCTAATTACTCAAATGATAAGAGGCAAATGATGTGATATTTTTTAAAATGAACATTCCACAAAGGAAAATATTTGCTCAACATAACTGGTCATTAGATAAATACAAATTAATGCATCGTGGAATGCTAGTATGCATCCTTTAGAAATGGCAAACATTAACAAATTTGACCAGACCAAGCATGGCCAAGGATATGAAGGGAATGGAACTCTCCCTCAAGCACATAGAAATGTCACTTCAGAAAACAGGGCTGGAAAGGTGGCTCCGCTTTAAGGTGCTTGCCTGTAAAGCCTAAGGACCCAAGATCAATTCCCCAGTACCCACACAAATCCAGATGCACAAACTGGTACATGCATCTGGAGTGCATTTCCAGCAGCTGGAGGACTTGGCATGCCCATTCTCCTTTTCTCGTCTCTCTCTCCCCCCCACCCCTCTCTTTTCTCTCTATCTCTGCTTGCACATAAATAAATAGAAATAATTTTTAGGGCTGGAGAGATGGCTTAGCGGTTAAACGCTTGCCTGTGAAGCCTAAGGACCCCAGTTCGAGACTTGAGAGAGAGAAAGATACAGAAATAGGCAGATAGAGAGAGAGCGAATGGGAGTGCCAGGGCCTTCAGCCACTGCAAGCGAACTCCTGATGCATGCACCCCCTTGTGCATCTGGCTTACGTGAGTCCTGGAGAATTGAGCCTCGAACCGGGGTCCTTAGGCTTCACAGGCAAGTATTTAACCGCTAAACCATTTCTCCAGCCCGAAATTATTTTTTTTTACATAAGCAGTTGATACATGCAATCTGTCTCCATTTTAAGAAGCTAGAGTGTGCAGAGCACGTGCTATAGAAGTTGTGTTTATGACAGTCATAGGAAGCACAGACTCGTCTGTAGTAACAGAAAGCAGGCTGATGCAGGCGCGAGAATGCAGCTCAGTGGTGGAGCACTTGCTTATTATCCATGAAAGACTGGGTTAATCACCAGCGCTCCATCCTATCCACTCCAGAAAAGGAAAACAAAGTAAATGGATGGTGGCATCCAAACGGCAGGAAGGATCAGGAATTAGAGACATAGGAGGACATGAGAAAATACATAGAAGTGTTCTGTGCCTTGACTGTGATGCTGTTTGCACAGGCACCTGTATGGATAAAATTTTACTATATGTTAGCTACATCTCAACCAACTTATTTATACACACACACACACACACACACACACACACTCGTGCAAGTGAAAATAGAATTAGAGTAGCTCATCCTTTAAAATGCGTTCCTAAAAATAAGGTCCTGACTTCCATCTTAGACAACAACAGACCATATGGGAGCCAAGAGGAAATCCAGTCTTGTGCTGACAAACTCTGATCTGCTGGAAAGTGCTAGAGGAGCTACTGTGCGATAATATGGTCACCAAAGACACGAATAAGCAGCAGATCCTGCAAAATATGCAACCTGACAGACAGACAAGAAGTATACATTTGTGCAATAGTGGCACACAGCCCTTGTGGGTAATCAACTGTCCTTGAATTGGAGATGAGGCCCGCTCAGTAGGAGAGAGCTCATAACTAGTGCTGGGAACCAAGTCAGTGCCCTACAGGCAGAAAACTCACAAGCCCCAGACAGAAGCTCCATTGTTCTCTGTACAACTTGAGTGGGTCTCCTCATCAAAATGTCTCTCAAAATGGTGTTCATATCCCCCTTAATCAAAGTTATTCTCACCCTTGGTTAGAGAATCTGTTTTATTTTACAGATAGCAGAGAATACTGCGGAGATTTAAGATCTACAAATTCAACAGGAAAAGAGAGCAGATTGCTCACGTAAAATGCGCCACCTCTACCACATTTACCAGGGTCCAGGAAAAACCACAGAGGAACCAGAACATGAGTATTGCTCTCAATCCAAGCCTGACAGCCTCCTCCAGGGATATAGCAACAAACACAGAGGTGAGCTGAAACACACGGTGACAGAAATCCAGAGGTTATAGAGAATTCAACGCTAAAAGCAAACTGCTAACACACCCCAGGCTCAGGATGGCTGCTGAAGAGGAGCGGGAAGACTTTACAAGCCATAGTGTGAGTAGAAATATCCTGAGGTACACCCCCCCCAAAAAACTAACAGAGGCCCTAACTACCCACAGTGAACATCAAGGACCCTACTGAGGCAGACCCTCAGGGATGAATGGGGACTGGGGTTGAGGAGATACACTCTATAACCTATGTTTAAAAAAAAAAAAAACCCCATTTATAGGCTGAAGACATGGCTCAGCGGAAGACATTGCATGATTTGGTTGCAGGACAGAGAACTCAAGCTGGAACTGAACTGGAAGCCTCCTCCCCGCTGGCTAGTTGTCATAGTTCAGGAAAGTGCTATTCAAGTTCTTAATAGTCTTAACCAATAGGGGATACTGAGAGCTACAACACTAACCAGTCAGCCAAGGTGGGCCCACGGGTGGAAGCGTGGCTTGACTGTTATGGGGGAAACCAACTGCTCTCCTACTCCACTCCCCATGAAGGAATTCATGCCTGGTGCAGAAAACCAAGTCAAAAGCCTATATGGCTGAGAAGGTCCCAGACCCTAGGGAAAGACGCCTTGAACACATTGTGTCCATCAAATTGCCCTCTTCATATTCATATTCTGTGTGTGCCCACAGGGGAGCGCTGCTCTCGCCTTTGGTCAGAGATGCTTCTTTTCACAGGTGGCAGTGACTACGGGAAGAGTCAAAACTCGTCAAAGTTCTGAGAGTAAGAGACTTGAGTGCTCAGCACTAAACACGGCATCTCTATCACACCCTCAGACCCTGCGAGCAGAAAGGTAGAAGGAGTGGAAAGAATGTAAGAGGCAAAGGATGTGGAGGAGTGCTTAGGAATACTGCCTTCCATCACATCCCTGACCTCACAGCAGCTGTTATTACCTGCTCGAGACCTGCACAATATTGAACCCATCAATATTCTGGCATGGATGATAGAGCGGGGGGAGGTAAAATAGCTACACATTAAAATAAAAGAGGGACTAGTTGAAAGAAGAAGGGGTTCAGTGAAGGGGTCAGAGGAGGGGATCAAAATACATTATGTTCATGTATGAAAAGGTGATTTTTTTGTAATTACTACCTAATATCTGCATCCTTTGCTTAGAAATTTATATTTAATTGTTATGACATAGATATCAAGACTTTTTAATAGCTCCCTAGTGCTGGAAAAAAAAAAAAAAAAAGGAGCTTGCCTGCAAAGCCAAAAGACCCAGGTTTGATTCCCCAGGACCCATGTAAGCCAGATACACAGGGATACACATGCATCTCGAGTTTGTTTGCAATGGCTGAAGGCCTAATGTGGCCTTCTATCTCTCTATCTGCCTCTCTCTCTGTGTTTTACTCTCAAATAAATAAATAAAAATTAATTAAGGGCTGGAGAGATGGCTTAGCCGTTAAGGCGCCTGCCTCCTAAGCCTAAGAATGCTGGTTCCAATCTCCAGGTCCCACGTTTAGCCAGATGCAAAGTGACGCAAGGGCACAATGCTGCACTTGACCACAAGGGGGCACACACATCTGGATTTGGTTCGCAGCAGCTGAGACACTGCTGGCGTGCCCATTCTCTGTCTTCCTCTACCTCTCTCTTTCTGTCTCTCTCTGTGTCTCTCTCCAAAAAAAAAAAAATTAATTAAAAAATTAAGAGCTCTCTAGATAATTTTGATATGCACTAAAATTCAGGATTCCTCACTTCACTTCAGACTCTAGACTGCACCTGCAAGCAGACCCTGGTCTAACCAAATTCCCTCATGCAGCTGTGGGGAGCCACACAGAACACACAGGTGGGGAAGGTAAAGCTTTTTTTCTTTTTTTCCTCAGCAAACAGCCTAAAGCACCCAAAATTGCAGGACCAACTTTCTAAAGTGAAGGATAACTTTAAATTAATTAAGGGCGTGCGTTAAACGTTTAGCCAGATGCACAGGCTGCACTTGACCACAAGGGCACACACATCTGGATTTGGGCAACAGCTGAGACACTGCTGGCGTGCCCATTCTCTGTCTTCCTCTACCTCTCTCTTTCTGTCTCTCTCTGTGTCTCTCTCCAAAAAAAAAAAAATTAATTAAAAAATTAAGAGCTCTCTAGATAATTTTGATATGCACTAAAATTCAGGATTCCTCACTTCACTTCAGACTCTAGACTGCACCTGCAAGCAGACCCTGGTCTAACCAAATTCCCTCATGCAGCTGTGGGGAGCCTCACAGAACACACAGGTGGGGAAGGTAAAGCTTTTTTTCTTTTTTTCCTCAGCAAACAGCCTAAAGCACCCAAAATTGCAGGACCAACTTTCTAAAGTGAAGGATAACTTTATTTAAAAAGAAAGAAACAGAACTGGGGAGATGGCTTAGCAGTTAATGAGCTTTCCTGTGAAACCTGAGGACTCAGGTTTGATTCTCCAGTATCCACATAAGCCAGATGCACAAGGTAGCACATGCATCTGGAGTTTGTTTGCAGTGGCTAGAGGCCTGGCACTTCCGTTCTCTCTCTCTCTCTCTCTCTCTGCCTCTTTCCTGCTCTCTCTCAATAAGAAAGAAAGAAAGAAAGAAAGAAAGAAAGAAAGAAAGAAAGAAAGAAAGAAAGAAAGAAAAGGGAAGGGAAGGGAAGGGAAGGGAAGGGAAGGGAAGGGAAGGGAAGGGAAGGGAAGGGAAGGGAAGGGAAGGGAAGGGAAGGGAAGAAATTGGGCCACTTTGTGTGCCAGTGCTGATATCTGAAAAGTGCTAAGAACCATAGCTGAAGCACACAGGAACTGAAGCTCTCTGGACTGGACGGGGACATTAACACCTGAATCCTCACTTCAGCAGGCATTCTCTGTCAATCCAAGCTGACACTCAATTCCTCTTACTTGGTGCCATGTATATTTTTTTCTATTATGTGGCCTTTAATGAGGTTTTATGTTTAATATGCTTTTTATTATTCCCATCTTTAGAAAGATATTTGGAATTCTTTCTTTATCAGCCATGCAAATAGTTGTGCAGTTTTTATGCCTTGGTTTATTGGTTTATTAATTTTAAGAGCCTAGGGATTCTTTTGGAACTCCTTTTACTGTATAAATTTTTGCACTCCTTTTTTGTCAACCACTGCTTCTTTATTGAAGGGTGTGAGGGAACCAGTTGACCACCCCTCCAGGATTTCTTCTTGCAGCTCTGATAAGCACTGTCAGAATTCCTTGAGGAAGAAGAGGGAAATTCTTGCTTTCAGTCAACTGTCTCTCCCTAACAGGAACTAGCAGCATTTTTCCTGAATTCCAGGGAAATGCTTGCTTTGTAGATAATGATAAATCTCTAGAAGCCTATGGAATACTTGACAGTCTTGCCTTTTTACAAATACAAGAACCCAAAAGGGAGATAAGAGCATGTCCAGATCCTGTCTGACCTTCAAACTAATGCACAAAACCTAAAGGCGCTAAAATCACCAAGTTTTGTGTGAAGGAAAATTTCATCCCCCTTTGCTTATAACAAATGGTAAAAATGCAGTTTTATTTCCTTGTATTTTATAGTCAAGGTATAATTGAACTATAGAAGGTAGCAGCCTCCTTATGCAGAGGAAATGAAGTGAAAGAGTTAAGACTCCTATTGGCTCATACAGCCTGTAAGGAAAAAGATTAACAGCCTTATGTCAGTGACCTTGCAAACTAAGAAACAGAGCATAAATGACTCCTGAGTATTTATATCATTGGATCAGAAGTCAAACACATATGATCAAAGTCATTCTGTTTATTGTTTCCAAGTGATTTTTTTATTTGGAGTTTTCAATTTTTAAAATTATTTAGTGACTCATAATTACAAAATACTTAACAGTTTTGAATCATAATAGGTAATGAACAAAGCCTCAATCTAAACGTTGGGCCTGGATTCTACACAGCCATATTAATTAGAAAGTAGACTTCTAGGCCCTCATAACTTTGAGCGGTGTGGTGGCCTTGGTCAGTTGGGCCAGAGAAGATGAAACAGACTGAGGTTTCTGGAGAAAATCTGGTGAGCGGAAGCGAGAATGGAAAGGCTGTAGTCCGTGTGACCCCGAGCAGCAGTGTGATGGATGCTCGAGTCTCTATAAGCAGGTCACGGGAAGCAGGTGTGCGTCGATACTGATGAGCAGGAGCGTGTGTCAAGTGCAGGGACAGCCAAGTGTATAGTCGTGACAGTCGTGAGCCACATTCCACGTGAACAGGATGACTCCTTCTCTAAGCACACTCACAGAGAGTGAGGGGAGCGCAGTTAGTAACTGCTCCAGAGCTACAGACAGAAACCAGGTGAACCAGGGTCCTGGGCAAGGCAAGGTCTCAGAAGACTCTGCACAGAATACATAATAGTAGATTTCTTTTTTTAAAGAAGTAGCTGCGGTAATTTCTCAGTGGCTATACACTTGTTTGCAAACCTGCTGGCCAGGTTTGATTCCCCAGTACTCATGGAAAGCCAGGTGAACAAGGGGTTCAGGCATCTACAGTTTGTATGCAGCAGCAAGAGGACCTGGAGCACCCATTCTCTACATAAATAAATAAATGTTTTAAAAAAATAAATGATTTAACCAGGCATAGTGGTGCATACCTTTAATCCCAGCATTTGGGAGGCAGAGGTAGGAGGATCGGTATGAGTTTGAGGTCAGCCTGAAACTATAGAGTAAGTTCCAGGTCAGCCTGGGCTACAGTGAGGCCCTACCTCAAAAAAAAAAAAAAAAATCAAAAAACCAGGCAAAATAATAATAAGATAACAAAGTAGGCAATAAAAGACCAATTTTTAAAATTTGTTTAAATTTGAAGTGGCTTTGTTGGAGAGGACATTCAAGACAGGTCTCATGGGATGGAAATGGTACCTGATGTGTGAGTGCAGCTGATCCTATAAAAAGAGACTAAAGACTGGGGTTCATAAGGAGAGTGCTGAGCCCAGAAGGCAAGAGGTTCTTTATTGCAGAATGGAAAGGCACTAAGCAGGAGCTTAAGAAAGCCTTGAGGGAGAGGTGGAGGATGTGATGTACATGGACTTTTGACCATCAAATGCCACAGGGAAGGGAAATCTGGAGAGGTATACAAGAAGAGAAAGAGGCTCAGAAATAACATGTGGGAAAAAAATGCAGTTGTGGTGAGAGAATCCAGAACAGGGAACTGAACAATCCATAAAGCTAATAGAAAGTTAAGAGAGTCGTGAGAATGCCTGAGAGGTGACAGGAACTGAGAGGTCAGAGCATCCACCAGGACAGCCTGGTCAGTGGAAACAGAAGAGTGGTGGGACTGAGGGCAGACCTCTGATAGCACATGTCGCCAAGAGGCCTCGTGACAGCATGAATGCTCAGTCATTCATGGGACTCTGAAAGAGATGGTAAAGAGAAGTGAAAGCCAAGGATCCATGATTTTGTGAATGTGTTTATGGAAAATGAGAGATATTGCAGTCCTTTGCGAAATACTTGCAATTCTTTGCACACCATACACGAATTGATTGGAAAGATAATTGAGAAAGACGTTTTATAGAATTTTGGAAGAACATTCTTGACAGCTACTGTTTTGTTTCATTTTTAATCGTTGCTTTCAGAATGCAAAAGCCATTTCTTCCCACCTCTTCCTGGTACCCTCAGCCTTAACCACTTTAAGGTCTCCTTGGTTTTCTGACATAATTTTACACTCAGTTTTTACTCAAAACCCCTATTAGTCTAGCTTCAGTTCAACTTAACATTGCCAAGCTAACTAAACTATTTCAAGTCATTACTTCTTTACGTACAGACTCATTTCTCACAGTGACATAATTTGAGTCACTTCAGGTATGAGAAAATTCTCTCTCAATGAGATTACAAAGATGAGAAAAAAGGGAATGTCTCTTGGGTGAGTTCTTCCCAAAATCTATGAAAGGTAAAACTAATTTCTCCAGTCACCTCTGTGATGTTGAGCTAGGAGTGAATCCCACTTTTCCTACGTGTCCTGATGCCTGTAACCATTGAGATTTATTTTCTAGTTCTGAATGTGTTCAAGGATACGTTTGAAACCTGAAATCTCCCTAGTCGTAGGACATATGAACTATTTCACTGCCCGCCTTTTAGTCCGTAAGGCTGAGAGTGTTGCTTAGTGGTAGTGTGCAAGCTTAGTTGAGCTTTCAGTATACACTGTCGTCATGCATCACCATCTACACGAGCTGGCCAGGAGATAAAGAAGCAGAATCACACCTTTTTCTTTTCTGTTTATCTTTGCCTCAGAACTTTATTCTTGATTTATGGAAGCTGTAAAAAGTACCTCTTCCTCAACACTACATAATAAATGTGAATGTCCATTGCACCTTTGGTGTGAATTGTACCCCTAGAGTTGTATAACATACAGCCACATACAGCAGCCTTGGGGAGGTTGTAACTGACACCTTTCTCCCACACTTCCAGTGCGCACAGTCACCTAGATGAGGTAACACGAGGGCCCGAAGCCCAGAAGAGTGAAATAAATCTTCCATAAAACCTCATAATACACCATGATAAAACCAAGGGGAGACATATGACTTTCTGATTCTTATGACGAGAACTTAAATCCTCCCTAATCCTGCCAGGATTGACAACCTCCTATTTAGGGTGATGTCCCAGCATGCCAGGAAAGACGACATCAGTATTATCTCTGCTGAGGACTAAAAGCTTAGAGAGGGGGCTGGAGAGATGGCTTAGCGGTTAAGGTGCCTGCCTGCTAAGCCTAAGAACGCTGGTTCCAATCTCCAGGTCCCACGTTTAGCCAGATGCAAAGTGACGCAAGGGTGCAATGCCGCATTTGACCACAAGGGGGCGCACACATCTGGATTTCATTCACAGCAGCTGAGAGACTGACTGCTGGCGGGGCCCATCTCTATCTGTCTTCCTCTCCCTCTCTGTCTGTCTCTCTCTGTGTCTCTCTCCAAAAATAAATAAAATAAAATTAAAAAAAAAAAAAAAAGCTTAGAGAGGAAGCAGCTTTGTCCTGGCATGGTACATAGGAGCAAGAACCTGCCAGGCTCACAGGCGAGAATATCTGAAGAGATGTTCTAGATGAACACTGTGTTAACTAGGAAGGGCCCTCATCTGGTGAAACACCAGCATTGAAAGAGGGTCTATGTAAAGCTTTATGTTACACTACAATATATCAGGCTAGATGTGCCCCCTAGTACAATAGTGACATGATTGTTGTGGTGCAACAAACTACTTCTCCAATGGTTTTAAGGCCTGCTTCACAGAAGGGAAACCATGTATGGTACTACAAATAAGAAGAAAGATCTGTGATCGGGATGATCAGAGGCTGTACCAGAGAAGCTATTGCTATTTTTCTGTAAATGAATATAATGTGTCTGTCAATTTTCCTTCTAAACATTTGTGTCTATGCCCATAGTTTTTGTCCATCTTGATCAGGAAGGCTTGTTTGCCCAGTTTGTTTCTATGGAGACTCACAAATGACCAAACTGTGGAGAAAAACTGACTGTTGCTGTGACACAGTGGCCTAATGTGCAGCCTTAAGGAAAAGAAATTATCATGCATGTATATCACCCCTCCATAGCACAAGGAACATCACAGAAGATGAGGTGAAGGATGGAGGAGCAGGAGGAAGAGTGGAACGTTGAATATCCAGTCCCTCCAGATTAATAGCTCCATCGTGGAGGGAGGGAGGAGGCTGAGAGCTTCACACCGTTCACAGCAAACCTTACAACTGAAAGCTTGTCAGACTCTCAAGACCCCCTCCCTGGAGTTATTGGAAGAGCAGAGATGGGCAGTGTGGCTGCTGCAGGTTGTACAGAAGCCTGAGGGAGGCAGCTTCACCCTCGGCGCAGTGCAGTATGGTGAAGTGCGATGCTTTATCAGTGCACAGCTGCTTCTGAGTCGGTGGTGCCCCTGCAAACAAACTCATTGGTTCTGCAAGACAGACTGGGATTGAACCATTTATTTAATTTGTCATTTCCTGCTTTCTCTGCAGTGAGTAGAAATACTCTTCCCAGGAAGTATCTCAAAAAGAGGGAGAAGAGGAAGAGGAGAAAGAGGATGGAAGGGAGAAAGGAAAGAAGACAAAGGAAAGGGAGGATAAAGAAGGAAGGGGAAGGGAAAGTAGAAAAAGGAAAAATTTGTTTTACTTATTTTTTTCCCTTTTGGAAACAGGCATTTGTTTATAAAATAGTACTTATTATAGAGTTAAGAAAAAAGTTAAAGTATGCAATAAAATCTTTCATTGGAAATTATCTTTAGAAATAAAGGGAATTGCTGCCTGTAAAGATTAAATATATTTAAAACTCATTTATAAATATCAAAGATTGCTCAATATTTAATTACACAAAAACATACCTTCCTCAATTACTCATACTAATGGAAAAGAATGGTTAGAGGCTGAAATTCTGAAGTTAAAAATAACCCCAGCTATGGACATAATTCACATAGTCACAGGGAGCTAAAATGGGGCCACATTGGCCCCTCTCCTTTGACCTGAGCTCTAAAAGCTCCATGTGCTAGTGTGTGGGTGTGTGGGTATATGGGTGTGTGGCTGTACAAGTATGTGGGAATGCAGGTGTGCAGGTGTGACGGATTTGGTGTGACTCAGTTCACTGTGCTCTTATTCACATGAACACATTACAGCCCTGTTCTGAGAGTCAGAAATTGTCATTGGATAAAGGGGAAGGGCTGAGTACTGTCTGTGTTTGCAAATGGACAAAATTCCACAGAGCACCTGAAGCCAGATAAGCCAGGGAAGGAGGGACTTCTGTTCAATATGGAAACATGTGTAAAGAACTACTCAGAGAGGAAAACCGAAATGATTTTTGAGGGCTGGAAAGATATCTAAGTGGAAAGGTGCCTGCTTGCAAAGCCTAACAACCTGGGTTCCATTCCTAGTACTCATGTAAAGCCAGCTGCACAACGTGGTACATACATCTGGAGTTCATTTGCAGTGGCTAGAGGTCCTGGTATAACCATTCTCTCTCCCTCTCTCTCTCTATCTCTGCTTGCAAATAAATTATATATATATATATATGATTTTGACTCAAAAGAGCAAATGTGGGCCATTCCTCGATGAGAAAAAAGGAAGTTTTCCCTTCTCCTCGTGTACCTTACAGCTCACCAGCATTGCTTCTCTTGGCATGCTAGCAAGCTTCCTAGTCTAAAACACAAGGGAGGAAATGTAAATGCATGTTTATAAATATATGTGCACATATAAGCACATATGTGCACATATAAGCACACACCCATATACCCCCATACATTCCAAAAATGAGTGGGTCCTAAAAATAAGAAGAGAAAAGCAGAGTGATCTCTGTATGCCACCAACTTCATTGATCTTTCCCAGTCTTTGTGGACTGAAGTTCATTCACTTCCCAACCACCACTACTCTGGCCATTTCTGCATAGAAAGATATACTTATTTTATAGGAAGTATAGGAATATACTTCACATCTCTGGCATTTTTATTAATCGAAGATCAAAACTGACACATGCTATTTGTAAACTAATGGATAATATAGTGATATAGGAATATTTAGCTTGAAATAGACATGGGAAATTCTGGCAGCTAAGGAGAAATGGGCTTAAAACAAAGGACTCCACTTATATAGTAATTATGACGAGTGTTCTATGCCATCTGATGACTAGCTCAGCCCAGGTGTCAGAGGTCAAGAACAAATGGCAGCAGCGCCAGGAGGAGAGAGGTGAGGGGCTATGTGCAGCAGCCTGTGGCCCTGGAGAAAGCAAGGGGAGCCAGAAACATATTACAAATGCTTCTTAGATGAAGTGACCTTAGGAGACTCTAGATATGCTATGTCACCAACCCAAGAGAACAGCAGAGCACATTATCACATAAACATTTTTTTATTTTCCCCAACTAGATGTATCTTCATCTTGGCTCTTAATGTCTACAAAAACAAGAATATACAAGAAATTGATTTGGGAAAAAAAATGTTAACATTTTAAAGTCACATGTGGCAGTGCAGCCCAGATTACACAACAATTAACGTGGTCATAAATTAAATAACATCATACAATTATTTGGTTTCCTTAGTTCTTATTGGTCTGAAAAGGTCATGCTTGCAAACACTCCTTTCCAACAGTAGCTAACCAGAACAAACAGACTAGCTGTTTAAAATCTTCCCTGTTTGGGTAGGTGTTGAGTGTCCCCAGTGTCTATCTCCTTCACCCTTGTGCTGATATCAGGTTCACTGAGAAGGCAGCACTCGTGCTCATTTTTCTTCTGTGGTTTCAGCTGGGGCAGGGGTGAAGTGCACTGGGTCATTTATCTCCTCAGGTCCAGCTCCCATCTGAAAAAGAGAAGCAGATTCTCCATCAGAGAGTGAAGTCAGCACCAGTTCAATGGGATAACTATTATTAATTTAGAGAAAATTTAAAGGGTGTAGACCCTCTTATAGCCCAGGATTAGTGGGAGCTTGACACTGGAAAGCAAAATTATTATCTGGATATGATTCTGACCTCCAGAGACTCCTAAGAGCCATCACTGAAATAGACTTAGAATGCACTCAGCATGGCTCAGGGAATTTTGCAGGAAGATTGTTAGAGCCACTAGTTGGGACATTATGCACAGAGACATTGCCTCGCCCCCATAACTGACTGCTGCCCCCACAATGCATGACCCACAGTCCCCAGGTTTTGACCTGCACCCCAACACGTAGGGCCACTATGGAAAAGGGGAAGGGAGGAGGCAAAGGATGGTACCAACCTGTGTGGTTTACATACTAAGTATGTCCATATCTAATAAAAATACATTTAAAAAAAAAATCTTCCCTATTTTTGGTTGTTGTTGTTGTTGTTTTGTTTTGTTTTGTTTTTGTTTTCTTCCTGAAGAAGTTGAGAGAACTTAACTGTGGGAATTCTTTCCTAATTGTTTTGCTCTAAAAGCACATTGACGCTCAGTAATTTATCTGGCATGAAAATTCCAACCTACTCTGAGTTGCTGCACAATGGGCTGAGGAAAAAGGTGGAATGTGAGCTGCAGGCTTCTGCAATGCTCAAAGCAACCTTCCCTAAACCCTTGCCCAGGGTCTGGAGATAACCTGTGGTTCTTCCTGACTGGCCAGGAGCCCCAGGAAATCTCCCAGAATGCTGGGTTTCAGCTCCCAAGTCCTGAAAACTGAGACCCCTGCAACTCAGAACAAATGATCTGCAAAAGAGCCATCAATTTCTCTATTGTTGGTTAAAACTCTTAAGTCAAGGCTGTTCTTGGGAGGCAGGGAAGCACCAGAGGGAATGTGGAAAAGCCAGGGTGAGGGAGAAGGGCAGTGGGGAGAAGGTATGAATAAAAACAAAGTAAAATGACATATATGTATGAAAATACCAATGAAGCCCATTACTTTAAATGTTAACTGAAATATATTTTTTTTCTGAGGTAGGGCCTCACTCTAGCCCAGACTAGCCTGGAGTTCACTATGTAGTCTCAGGCTGGCCTCAAATTCACAGAAATCCTCTTACCTCTGCTTCCTGAGTGCTGGTATTAAAGGTGTGGACCACCATGCCAACCTTAAAATACATCTTAAAAAATATTTTTAATTATTCGTTTGCAAACAGGCAGAGAGAGAGAGAGAGAAGAAAGAATGAAAGAAAGAAAGAAAGAAAGAAAGAAAGAAAGAAAGAAAGAAAGAAAGAAAGAGGGGAAGGAAAGATGGAGGCATGCTCCACTTTGTGCATCTGGCTTTACAGAAATACTGGAGAAGTGAACTCAGGTTATTAAGCTTTGCATACAATACCTTAACCACTAAGCCATCTCTCCAGCACTGAAATACTTAAGAAAAAATATTATCAATTTAAAATAAGTCTAAGATAAAATAAATAACATACTTTTCTTTGAACTTTCCTGTTTCAGCAAGTATAAAGCTATTCCAAAGAATCTCTATTCCAAGTGCAGGGCTTTCTGGCACAACAACACAGGCTACAGAGCTTGAGTCCCAAATCCTCTCCTTTACCTAGCACCTTCACACCCTTTTCATCCCACTGAATGTGCTAAGCCAGCACCATTGGAAAACACTCCAGTCAGCCCTTGAACCCTTGCTTCTGTACTGATAATCACATTGAGTTATCCCCCCATGGACTTGACACTTGGCCACATGAAATCCACACACTTAAAAGGTTAACAGCAAGCATATTAGCATCAACAATCTACCACAACAAAGGCAAATCCAGGAAGACAAAGGGCAGAGGGACAGTTTTTTGTTTTTTTGTTTAATTGACTGGACACCTGTGAAACACCAAATCAGCTCTGGGAGATCCCAGGAGTCTTATCTTCATTATCAAAAGAAGCAGAAAACCCAGTCAAGTGACTGGAGTCAACTCCCTTTACATCAACCAGTGCAAATCACTTTGAGATGTCATGATAAGATGACAAGGTGGCCAGTTTACAGAGCCATAGGAGAGACCATGGCGTTTAGCTGTTTAAACAACTTGGGACACACTCGTTCTCTTGCTTCTGGAATTAAGCCCAGGTAGACAGGCAGGTAGGTCCTCTGGTATCTTTGTCAGCCCCTGCTGCTCTATTTATTTTTATTCCCATTTTTAAGTTATATTTATCCTTCCTTCTCTAATTGGAAAAGAAATACAATATAGAAATTCAATGCGGAAAAAAAAAAAGAAAAACAGAAAAGCATTTGAGGACATATGAGGACAAAGAATCCACATGTCACATATCAATCTTGTCTGTCCAAACGTTTTCAAAATCTTTTTATTGACAACTTTCATGTATGTACACAATGTATTTTGACCATAATTCCCTGACATTACCTTCTCTTGTCCTCCCTCCTCCACCCTCATTCCAGTGAACCTTTTGTCTCTTGTTCCCAACTAGTCCCTCTTCTACTTTGATGTCTTTTTTCCCCTCTTCCACCATCCATGATGATATGTTGTTAGAGACAATATTTTGCATATCTCATGAAGGTTACAAGAGCCACTGTGGGGTCATAAATGCAACAACCATATCATGACCAGAAGACAGCATTCCACAGCACTCCTCCCCATCTTCTGGCTCCAACATTCTTTTTGCTCCCTCAAACTGAACACTCAACAGTCACATATTCTCAGCATTCTGATGAGTTCTGAGTCTCCCTAATATCACTATCAACCTCACAAAGGAGCTTCTGATCTATGGAAATAAGCATAAATATTTAGAAGACAGTTTGATGGGCACAGCATATCCATTTAGTCAAACAAAAGTAGTAGCTTCTCTCCTAGGGCTTGTGACTTTCCTAGCCACAGGCTCTTGTTAAGGTGTTCAGTACCAGACATAAATTTTCTCCCATGGAATAGACCTCAAAGAGAGCAGTTGGTTACCTCTAGCAGTCATGCCACTATTGCACCAATGGGCACATCTTGCCTGGCTGTTTACTTGTGTAGTTTACAGGGTCCACTGCTAGGTGAGACTGTGATAACAATTCTCCTCCAGCAGTCTGTATAGCACCTTCCAAGATTATGACAGCTAGCCTCCGCTGAAATATTTCAAATTACTGTTCTCTTACGTCATCTACTGACTTCCAATCATAGACATGTTTTCTATTTTATATTAAACCCTTCATATACTAACAATCAGTTCCTCTCTCCATCATCTTCTACGTATAGCAATTTTTGGTTAAGTTCCACTTAACAGAATTTCATTATAACTGTATAGCTAGCACCTGTGGCTGAGTCAAGTTACATGATAGGCTATGTTTCCATTTCTGTGGCACTTTTAATATTTCTTGAAGTAAATAATTGTCTACATTTTTCTTTTGGTTTAATTTCTGTATACTCATGCCTAACTTTTCATTAAGGTTTAAATAAGACCTATGTGAAATGTTTTGTAATACTTTTGTTTGGTGTGTGTGTGTGTGTGTGTGTGTGTGTGTGTGTGTGTGCATGTGTGTGTGTGTATTTTGCTAGAGGATCAAACACAGGGCCTTTTGCATACCAGACAAGAGGTCTACCCCTGTACTGCATCCCAGCCCCAAAATGGTATTTTCTGCCTGGGTAAATTCATCCCATAATGTCAACTTCATTGTTTTCCTAGAACCTATACTCTGTCTTGGTTACATAGTTATTTCCACAAAGTACAATTTGTGTGTGTGTATGTATGTATATGTGTGTATGTGTGTGTTATATGTAAATTCCTAAGTTTGCTTTGCTTTTTAAAACATTTCTCTAAACAGCATATGTTTTCTCCATAATGTCCTTTACAAACATGCACGGATTTAGACACTTGGAGTTGAGATTAATTACAACTAACTACTGAACATTTTCAGGATGTCAAATGATTTCTCTCTTTGCCTCCATTATTTCAGTTTGAGATTAGATATTTCTTATAGGCAACATAGATAACTCTCACTTTCTCCATTTCTACTAACTTTGGTAGAACTAAAAATAAAATGTGATAAAATATTCAAACAACTTCATAAATACTCCTATATCAACAGATAGAGTCCTGCTGGAGCTGCAAGGCTGGTAGCCAAGCATCACCAACTGCCACGTATATGATGTTCTTTTCCCAAGTAAATGTTCACTTGAGCACAATGATGGTGGCTTAGTGATGTCAGTATACTAGGTGTGAGCATATAAATTACACTGATCAAACATATAAAAGCCATATAATCTCACTGATGCCTCGATTCCCATTCCTTTGACTTCCATTCAGGCTGAACATGTTTCTGCAACTGTTTTGATTGTGAATCCTTTGTTCATTTCCAGTGAATAGCTTTTTCCTATATTGTACTGTGTATAACATGGAATTGTACATGCTGGATTAGTTACTTTCTCATTACCATGGCCAGATGCCTGACCAGAAGCCACTTAAGGAAGAAAGGAAGGGTTCATTTGGACTTACAATGCAAGGTTGTAGCCCAATGTGGTTGAGAAGCATGGTGGGGAAGGGATGGCAGGGAAAGAGGAACAACAGATGCCTGGAACATTAATGGTCATATGCTAGTGCTGTCAGGAAGCACAGAGGGGTAGATGCTGGTGCTAAGCTCCCTTGCTCTGTTTTATTTGGTCCAGGGTCTCAGGCCACCCACATTTATAGTGGGTCTTCCCACCTCAAATAATCTATTCTAAAAAACCTTCACAGACATTTCCAGAGATATGTTCCCAGAGTGGTTATAAATCCCATCATATTGACAAGATTAATCACTAGAAGCATCATGCACTTAGAATATAAGAATTGTCACAAGTGATTAGAACAAAAGTATTTAATTAGGCATATTAAATGTCTACATTTGGGCTGCAGAGATGGCTTAGTAGTAAAGGCACCTGCCTGCAAAATGTAAGAACGCTTGTTCAAATCGCCAGGCCCCACGTTTAGCCAGACACAAAAGTGACGCAAGCACGAAATGTCGCCATGTGCACAAGGGGGCACAAGTTCCTTCACGGTGACTGAAAAGGCCCTGGAGTGCCCATTCGCTCTCTGCCTCTTCCTCTCTCTCTCTGTTTCTCTCTGTGTGTCTCTCTCAAAAAAAAAAATTTTTTTAAAGTCTACATTTTATGATGTCTGTGTATCTCATTCTAAACCTACATTCTTTAACATATGTCTCAATGATTGATCTAACTCTCTCTGCTTTATTACTTAAAACATGACCTTATCTGATTTCCCTGTATTTGCTCAAGGTCTTTTTTATGACAAATGAAGAGAAGGTGGATTCTTGTCTACATGTAAGAACTCTGTCTATAACTGATCTTCTGAGTTACTTTATATACAGTACATAGTTTTATACAGTATATAACTGCATTTGACTATAAATTGTAGTTAACTAGTCCAGCAACATTCTTGACTGATGTTTCATATAGAATTTTTTACATGGGCAATGTTTATGTAGATTTGTATTTTTTAATTCACTGGCATTTTCATTGGGTTTTAATAGATTTAATAATTAATTAAGGAAAATGTGTATATTTGATGCTGATTTTTCCTATCCAAGATCATGTTATTACTATAATTCCATATTAATTAGAAATTATATTTGTAGGGGCTACAGAGATGGCTCAGTGGTTAAAGGCTTGCAAAGCCTGATGGCTGGGGTTCAGTTCCCCAGTACCACATAAAGCCAGATGCACAAAGTGGTGCACGTATCTTGGAGTTCGTTTGCAGTGGTAAAAGGCCCTGGCACACCCATTCTCGTGCTCATTCTCTCTGTCTTTCTTCTTGAAAATAAATACATAAAAATATTTTTAAATAATAAAATAAAAAATAAATTGTACTTGTAGGACTCAGTAAAATTATAAAGCTTTTCTCATAAATTTCTTTGTTTTTTCAATAATATCCTTGCTTTGTTCATTATTATTGTGATATTTTTCTTCTAATTTAATATGACCTTTTTCCTTTTCCCCAGGACCATAAAGCTTCATGAAATATACCACTCTTGATGGTATAACTGGGCAACAGAAACTGGGATAATTGGGAACAGTTGGTTGCCCTATATATACCATGCAACTGTATCATGCCTATAAAATCCCAGTGTATGGATCACTTGTGGTCTGATTTCATCATCTATTTAAATTATTTCTTATCTCTTGAATTCTGATCAAAATGGACAGCTTATTTTTTGATAATTTCATGTATGTATGTATACAATGTGTTTTGATCTATTCACATACCCCCATAACTTTTTTAAATTTTTATTTTTTTTTTTGTGGTAGGGTCTCATTCTACCCCAGGCTGAGCTGGAATTCACTACACAGTCTCAGGCTGGCCTCAAACTCATGGTGATTCTCCTAACTCTGCCTCCCACGTGCTGGGATTAAAGGTGTGTACCACCACAACCAGTGGCATTACCATCTTGTATCCCCTTCCCACTTCCACTAATCCCCTTCCTTTTCCCAACCAAGTCCCTCCCAACTTTCAGGTTCTTTCTTTCTCCCCCCAACCCCCTGCAACTGAGTAAAATTAGGGTTGCCTCCAAGAGCATAGGCGGGGCATTATTTACTGAAGCATGGGCACCCTATCAGTGGCTGTACCACTGAAGAACATGGCTCACCCTCCCCCAGCAACCATTAATTGCCAATCATTCCTCTAGGAGGAATGAGGTCTTAGGAGTCCCTCCTCAGTTGATGAGGGAATGTGGACAAGTTCAGTCTTGTGCATTAAATCGTAAAATGGAGCAAAAAGCTGAGTACCAGCATCCACCACTCTGCTGTGAGCTCAAGTGTAACGGCCATGTCCTCTCCAGAACATGGCATTCCACCGCATTTCCCTCCATCTTCCAGCTTTTACATTCTTTCTCCCCTTCTCCCAAAACATCCTCTGAGACCTGGAGGGAAGGCTGTAGATGTCTATACCTTCCCCCATGATTCTAACTGACCAGTGTTGTAAGATGAATGGGTACCCAAGTAGAGAGTAGGAAGGCGACACCCCATCCTTGCCACCTAGTACTCCTCCATGTCTTCAGGCAGATGTGGTTAGTGCCACCTCTGCTATCCCACCCATCGGGCTTGTCCTGAGTACACAGAGTTGGCTTCATAGTGAACAGTCCCTAATCATCAAAAGGAAATTTTCCTTTCTCTTCCCTAATTAATGTCTGCTTTTGATTTTATTAATTCCTTCTGTCTTCTCTTTGGTTTGCTTTATAATAGTGCTTTCCTTAAGTTGAATATTTTATGCTTATTTCCTTGAGCTTAACTAGTTTTCATGAGTACTAACTACCAAGATCACATAACATAATGTAATTCTTCCCACAAAGCTATCCAATAAACATTTGGTGATTTGCTATCTGATAGCCATTATCCACTCCTTTAATAAATTAAACTTTTTTGTTTGACAATTTCCATAATTATAGACAATAAACCATGATAAATTCCCTCCTTTCCCCCACTTTCCCTTTCACAAATCCACACTTCATCATATCCCCTCTGTCTCTCACTTAGTTTCTCTTTTATTTTGATGTCATAATCTTTTCTTCCTATTATGAGGCTCTTGTTTAGGTAGTGCTAGGCATTGTGAGGTCATAGATATCAACGCCAATTTGTGTCTGAACAATTGCATTGTAAGCAGTCCTACTCTTCCTTTGGCTCTTACATTCTTTCCACCACCTCTTCTGCAATGGACACTGAGCCTTGGAAAATAGAGATGTTTCTGTGCTGAACACTCTTCTATTCCTTCTTCTCAGCACTATGATGCCTTTTGGGTTATCTCAGTGGGTACCACCACCTGAGAAGAGAAACTTCTCTAAACAAAAATGAGAATATAATTAATATATGGTTATGAATGTTAAGCAGAGTGCTTAGAAGGCAGGTTAATGAGCATAATATATGAATTTAGCCAGATTAGAGCAGGTATTTTACTCCTAGGGCTCATGACCTCCCCTGCCATATTCCTTACCATGGGATAGGCTTCCAGTCCAATTAGAGAGTGGTTGGTTTCCCCCATAACAGACATGCCACTGTTGCATCCATTGGCCCATTTGGCCTGGCTGGCCAAACTTAAAGCTCCAGTGTCCACTGCTGTTTATCACTGCTGAAGACTTCTCTCTCTCATGGGGCTGCATGCATCTTAGCTTTTTCCAGCTCTCTGTCAGCTGCTCTACAGGGAGAAGGTTTTCAGTTCACCTCAGCTTGATTTCTCAGTGACCTTGCAGGCAAAGCATGTGAGTCTTTAGCATCTATTCCTGGTGAGAAACCAAGAGCTTTGTCAATAGCCTGTGATGTTTTAGAAGCATCAGGGACCTCCCTGGCCAACAACTCACTGGAAGGTATCCCATCCTTAGCACTAAAATTTTTCTAGTAACAGTCTGTGGCTTCTGGGTGAGCCATTATGCAAAAATATAGGTTTCCATATGGCTTATTTATAATATCTTGAATTTTGATTAACAATCCCCCACCTTTCTTTTACTCAATCTCTTCCCGTGACCTCACTTAGGCCATTACATCCCCGGTAATCTGTCCATCTACATAAATACATGGAATACCATATCCTTAAGTCCTCCCCTCTCTTCTCTCACTTATAGCCCCTTTCTAGTTTACTGGCCTTTACTACCTATTTTTACTCCAACTCATGTAAAAGTCTAAACATTTGTAGCTAGGATCCACATATGAGAGAGAACATGTGACAGTTGACTTTCTGAATCTGGCTTACCTCATTTAGTATAATCCTTTCCAGATCCATTTCCCTGCACATTTTATAATTTTGTTTTTCTTTACTGCTGAATAGAACTCCATTGTATAATTGTACCACATCTTCATTGTTCATTCATTAGTTGAGGGACATCTAGGCTAGTCAATCCTTACTTTGTAATAGCACTGAGATTTGGGTCAAATATCTGCTACTTCTTCTCCAGCTAAACTATTTTGATTAAAACTGGTTCCATCTCCATCTCCAATATTTGGCTCTGCATTGGTCTAAATCTGATCATATATAATATTTCTCTGGTCACCATAATTGGTTCAAGTGTACAAATGTGATCTAAATCATATTCAGTCAGAGTAATCTCAAGAGGCTTGCTTGGAATTCTAAGACAGGAGTAGTTCTGCATGTCATGAGAACACATCAAGTCCTGGTTGTTCATGTTAGCTTCATGAAAGAAGCCAGTCCAGGAATAACACAATACATGCAACTGAACTGAAAAATCACAGAGCAACTGACATGGACCCCTAATTAAACCATGCTGGAAGTCCACCTGCCAGCTGGACCTTCAAGTTTCTGAGCCAATAAAGTCCTTATATTATTGAAGCCACTTTGAATGTAATTGACTTTTCTTTCACTCACAACTTATTGCATTCTAGTTAGTACACTTGGTCAACCAACAAACACTTTGAAAGGATCTTTATGTTAGAGAAAAGTGAAAATGAAAATAAATAAAACAAAACAAAAATTAGATTTATGTGTTTAAGATCATGTGCACTGTCCCGTTCAATCCACACACAGTCACTCACTATTTATGTCTGGAATCTTGCTTGTTCTGCTCCTCACCATATCCCCCACACCTAGTTTAGTGTCTGGCATTTTAAATTCCAAAGTCAGTATGTACAATTGAAGAAGGCAATAGTTATGGACTTCAATGATTTTGTCTAAAGATAATGACATCCACTTTTAAGTAGCAGGAATAAAACACTTTCTTGGCATATAAGATATCTCAAGCCTGTGAACAAGTAGGGATCTTAGCACCCGTGTGGTCTTGTTCATATACTCTTCCATAGTGGAAGAGTATATTGTAAATAGTAAGTACAAATGCTTATAGCAGTAGATTTCATGACATGTTTTATACGATATTAATGTACATGAATGACAGCAATATATAAACAATGCATACCCAAGCTATGGGACAGAGTTAATTCCATCATCTGTAAAATAAATGGGGGCATCTAAGATTACTTCCAGCTCTAACACTAGCAGATGTCACAATATTAAAGCTGTTCTCTCCCCACCATAGTGACCAAACCCATTCACATCTCCAGCCTGTTTTTCTGGTAGCCTTTGCATGTGTGATGTCAGCTAGTTCTCTAATCATACTCCAACTACAGTAACTGAAGGGTCTAAGATTTCCATGTCTAGAGATGAGGAGCCTTTCTGGAAGAGGCTGAAACTGGGCTGGTTAAAGACCATATGAGTCAAAGGTTCTCCTATTTAAGTGAAGATCTTTAGAAGATCTCCTCAGGAAGGAGCCAGCATGGAACGCCCAGTGGACATTGTCAGTCCAAGGAGACATAGGCCAAGGTAGAGCATGGGACAACTTCAGTGAGTTCAGATCATGGGAAGAGCTAGAAGGAGTGGAGTCATGACTATAACACGGACGCAGTGACAGGCATTACTAGTGTTCTTGTGTTGTGCCCATGGAAAAGGGTTTGAGTCTCTGCCAAACCGGTAATAGCAAATGCTTGGCTCCCAGTGTCCCCCCACCCCAACATCTGCTGCTGGAGGAGGGGCAGCAGCCAGGAGGACTCATGGTCCACAGCTTTGGATGGGGGAGGAGTGGTGAGGGTCCTTGGTCCTTGGTGGCAGCACAGGTGGCAGCCAAGTGGCAACTAACATGCCAGATGGGGAAGTGTCACATGCCGCCCTCTGGCAAACACAAAGGCCATTTGGGAGAGGACTCTTAGGAAACCCTCCACTTTTCCAACGGACATATGGTACCAAGGAGGAAGGTATAAAAATTCTACTCCCCTTATCTTATTTGGAGGGGAGCTCTCAGGAATGATTTTCTAAGACAGAAACACCCATACGAATCTGCAGAAAGAAGAAACTATCAAAATGAACTCCATCAGCAAAGCTTATTTTTCAAGGCAGATTCATCCAGCTTTCCTAAAAATCCACTTCTGTCCCCCAGCATTGTTTTTGTTTATCTTTATTCTGTCTGCCCATCTCAGCGCTAAAGCTTTTCCCTAAGTTTTTGACTACCATAGAGTGTATTTTCCACTCCACTTGCATTCTTGTCGGCATAGTAATGGATTTCTTCAAATAGGAAGTTGCGACTTTGAAACGACAGGACGCTTTGAAATCAAGACAGTTGAAAAGATGTCATTGTAAATTTGCACAACAGACAAACAGGATCTGGAATGAATTCTTTCCAAATTATTTGGACATGAAGAAGGAAGTAGGTCACAAAACTATGACCCCTGCATATTTAACCTAATACACATCCTCATTCCAGGCAACTAATTGAGAGCTATTGAAAAATGAAAGTTTAGAGACTATCATAAAAAAGACATTCTCATAACTTCTCCTCTGAAGACTCCATAAATAGATTGGAAATAATCTCCAGGGGACCTTAGCAACAGCTTGTGGACTGCAAGCAGTAATTAACAGAATCCAAATGCAATGTAATCCACTTAAAGACTGCCTTAAAATTATGATGATCTCTTACTAGCTTCCTTGGCTCAAAAGATATATTTAAATTGCCCTACTTTGGCTCCCTATATGCCAAAGAAAGAAAAAAAAAGGCATCTTAGTGAAGCCAGAGAGGAAAATATTTCTTTTTTACCTTTTAAACTTTTTATTGACAATTTCCATAAATATAGACAATATATAATGATCATAATCCCCTCCCACCACCCTCTCTTTGCCTCCTGCTAAGTCCCCCTCCACTAAATCTCATCTTCTTTCCAACTAGTCTCTCCTCCTTTTTAAAAAATTTTTACTTTTTATTGACAACTTCTATACTTACAGACAATAAACCACGATATTTCCCTCTCCTCCCCCACCTTCCCCTTCACAACTCCATAGTATATAATCTTTAAAACTGTGAAAGCAAATAGAAGTAAAAATATTATATCCTTGATTCCCATATTTATTACTTATGTATGGAAGCATATGACATGTGATAGATGCAGTAACAGTTTTTTTTTTTATTTTCTACTGAATGTAAAAATGTTCAAGCATAAATCTGAGAAAGTAATGAAGACTACTTTTTACTTAGGTATTAGGAAGATCTATTTTTTTCCTCAGAGAACTGAAATATTGGCAGAAGAAGCCTGAAAAGTTATGAAACTACCTTTTAAGGAGATCATTTAGAAAAGTAACAATTTTCAAACACAGTCTGTCAATATTACATTTCCTAGAAAAATAAAGATAGACATTTATTTTAGTCTATGAATTTACTGTTGTCAAACACTACACTACCTTTTGTTTTTCTTTTTCATGAGAGAAGATTAATCTCTTTTTGTCACACAAGATCTTCGTCTTTGTGATGATTCCTGGATGGTGATTCTGAAAACTGTTCCAGTAGTCACCATTTGACCACATACATTTAGGTCCAATTGGGTTTTCAAGTCCCTGGTGATCATGTATATAAAGTACAAACTCCTTTTTAAAGTCCTCTTTAAAGCTTATTTTTGTTTTACTCCAATGCTTAATGTAATTTTGGAATATATGTGAATGTGTGTGTATCCCAAACCAATTTTGAAATTACAAAGTTGCTCTTAGGATAGATATTGTTCCAATGAGTACCCTATGTCCATTTGCTATGGCTTCTGCAACAGAGTGTCTCAAACTGGGGGCCATAAGCAGCTGGTATTTGTTGTCTGACCCTTCAGTAGCCTAGTTTTCAAATCCACAACCAGGTGCGAGCAGGGAACTTCTTCCTGTGAGTTGAGAGAATCGGGCCGATGCCTCGTGTTTGCCTGGATTGCCCTGGTCTGCTAGCCACCTTTGGCTTTCCTTGACTCAGATAGCCATCACCCTCTCTCGGCCTTCATCTTCACATGTGGTAGTACCTGCAGACACATCGGCAGCACAACCTCCCTTCTATGTGAAGACATCAAACAGAATTTGGACCCATTTGACTTTATTACATCTGGGAAGACTATATATCTAAATAAGGGCACATTTTCACATTCCAGTTTTTAAAATGAGAGACATAATTCAATCTGTAATACAGTGTGTTTAAACAATCAGAGGCTTAGATTACTCTCTTCTCAGCACATGCCATTTAATTCTGAACACAGAGTGATCTACCTCATTGTCTAGTGTTTTGAAAGGGAAAAAAGGCTGTTAATTGCTTAACATGTCACAAAGTTGAACAAACGTTACGTCATAGAGTGCCATTGGTTCGGCTGCTTGATGATGATAAGTGGATGCTACGAAGGAAAACCCTTAAATTGACACTTTCCTTATTTACATCCCCACAGGCACTTTTCTATATGGTAGAATTTGTTCTAAGTTTTCTATTAAAGAAGTCAGTGTATCACTATTTTGGGTAAATATTAATCTCAGAGCCAGAAAAATACCTAAGCCTTGGCTTCTCAGACACATAATGATGCTCTGCTGCTGTGGGATCACATCAAATTCACCCCAGTCTTAGAGTCGCCATTGAATACCTAGAAATAGGGCTCTTAATGGCCACACAGGACCTCAAAGTAAATTTAGAATCTGTCACAGAGAATATGCACTGCTTTTCCCTCAGGTTAGAGCCATTGTGACCCTCAAGAAAAATCAAACAAAAACTGTATTGCCTCAGAGTTTTACTTAAAACATAGCATGGAGGGCTGGAGAGATGGCTTAGTACTTAAGGCATTGGTCTGCAAAGCCTAACAACTCAAGTTCGATTCCCCAGTAACCATGTAAGCCAGGTGTACATGGTGGCACATGCATCTGGAGTTCATGTGCAGTTGGCTAGGGGTCCTGGCAATCCATATTCTCCCTTCTTCCCTTCCCTCCCCTCTCTCCCTCTCCCTCCCTCTCAAATAAATAAATAAAATAAAATATAGCATGTAATTTTACTAATATTGCTTGCTTTTACTTCAAAAGCTTTAGTTCTTCATAGATTATAACAACAGTATTTTTGAATCTAAAACTGGGGATACATATTCTGCTAGGAAATGAGCTTATCATGGTGAATACTCTAATACTTGTTCCCAAATGATCTCTTTCTTTGTGGAGGCCTGAAAAGTTTGTATACATGCATCTATCTTCATTTATGTCTGTGTACACTTCATGGGCATGTCTGATGGCATATGGCAGTACACCCATTGGGTAGAATATCAAAAAATCAGAATTGGGGCTGGAGAGATGGCTCAGTAGTTGGAGGCACTTGCTTGCAAAGCCTAAAGGCTCAAGTTCTGTTCCCCAGTGCCCATGGAAAGCCGGAAGCACACTTTATGCATTTGGAGTTAGTTTGCAGTGGCAGGAGACCCTGGCAACCCATTCTCTCTCTCTCGCTCCTTCTCTGCCAGCCAGCCTCTCTCTAAAATAATTTTTTTTTAAATCAGAACTGTCCTATAAAGGGAATCAAGTGGGACACCAGGGTTATGGCAAACAAAACCCAAGAAAAGTTGGGCAGGGAAGTGAGTGACTATAATAAAGGCCCCATCAAAAGGGGTGAAGGGGTTCTTGAGAAGTGACAGGTGATTAAAGTGGAGCCATTTTTATATACTTATAAACAGCCTTCTCACCAGCACCCAATGCAGGGAGCAGCAGGGTATTCCCAGAATGTAGCATTCAAGTAAATTCTCACTCTTTAACTCATTCTTGCACTGGATTGAGTACCTCCTTAAACATCACAGCCTGGGTGCCTTCCTCTGCTTACCCAAATATCAGGCCTGCCTCTGAGTGCAGATTGAGAGAAATCTCTAGGATAATTATTGTTCAGATGTATTCTCCTGAAATCATGTTGACACTAAATTATTTCCTTTAAAAATGCAGGAAAGTGCACGTAAAAGTTTAAAGACGTTTACATTTTAAAGAAGTTTACAGTTTAAGTTTTGGCAGAATCACACTTAACCTGCTCTGAAATAATGCAAGCTTTTCCACTTCAGCATATGCACATTATAGACACAAATGTCTTTTACTAGGTCAGAACTCAGCCTCTATCTAGTGCTTACAGTATTCAGGACTCCCACCTTCATCCCCCCTCTGACTGGCCAGAGAGGTCACCACTAATCCAAGATGGGTCCTCCAAAGTCTATCTCTAAAGAATTGAAACCTTAGCTGTGGGGTCACACACATTCGCATTAGCAACTTTCTAGACTAAGGCCAGAAATTCCTGCTATTGAGGGCTAGCTATTCACCTCTTACATTCTGTAGGTCTGCTCTTGCCAAAAAACTCTCCAGTTCAGTTTAACTTTACCTTGATTGACCTCTGTTCTCAGGCTGACACATAGGCTCCCACTCCAGGGCAGGAACTGTGCTAGCAACAACTAAGGAAGGCAGGGCTGAAGAGATGGCTTAGCAGTTAAGACACTTGTCTGCAAAGTCTAAGGACGCAGGTTCAATTCCCCAGTATCCATGTTAGCCAACTGCACAAAGTGGCGCATGCGTCTAGAGTTCGTTTGCAGTTGTCTAGAGGTCCTCCTGTGCCCATTCTCTCGCTTTCTATCTGACTCTTTCTCTCTCTCTCTCAAATAAATAAATGAATAAAAGAGTAAAGAAGGTAGACATCTGCTCTTCCCACCTTGAGAAACTCACAGCCTCATAGGTAACTACAGTATTTCTCTTGTTTGATAAGACCCCAGCGAATACATATAAGCTATGTTCTTTTTTTTCTATAAGAAATTTGGCGATGTTTTTTGATGCTGGAAATTCTGCATTTCAGAAGCTCTGGGGTTATCTATACAAAAATACAAGCCTTTATGACTGGAGAGATGGCTTAGCAATTAAGCATTTGCCTTTGAAGCCTAAGGACCCCAGTTCTAGGTTGATTCCCCAGGACCCAGGTAAGCCAGATGCACAAAGTAGCACATGCATCTGGAGTTCTCTCCCTCCCTCTCCCTCTCTCTCTCTCTCTCTCTCTCTCTCTCTCTCTGCCTCTTTCTCTGTCTGTCACTTTCAAATAAATAAATAAAAATAAACAAAAAATTTTAAAAATACAAGCCTTTAGCTACATTACATTTTTTTTAAACTATAGGATACACTGTCCCAATAAAATGTCATTTCACTTAGCCATTTGATGTCAGTAAAATTTTAAATATCCATTGGAGAAATTTGTAATTATTAGAGAAAAAGGTACATACAATAGAGTTTCTAGGTAAAGACAAAATATTTCAACCAAGTAAAACCAAGATAAAGTGATTTTGTTTTTACACTCCGAAAATACGTTTCACTTTAACCACACAAACATCGTGGCAGCTGCAAAGCTGTTATGTGTTTAATTAAATGGACCGCACATGTGTTTACAATGTGCAGCCCTGTGGTCTGAGACCAGCGTCCCTGGGGTGTACCATCAGCCTTTTGCCTCACTGAACTCGGGTCTGGAGGTCATGGGAAAAGGGGTCCAGGCTTGAATGTCCTTCTTCCCAGTCCACATGTCCCCCACCAACCACTAGTGGATAAACAAACCCATGTTGAAAAGGTGATGGCCTCCGCTGACCTGATCCACTGGGAGGTGCCAGACCTGTGGGCACATCCTCAGCCCACTTCCCCAGGGCTGGAGCAGCCTGCCTGGATTCCAGGCCAGGGTGCCTGGTCTGCCTGGTGCCTGCTGCTTCTCCTGGGAGCCAGATTCCTGGTTGATGGGGCTCAGGGCGCTCACAGACTGCATAGGCCCTTCCTCAATGAGCCCACGTTCTCCAGATGGTAGCAAGCGCTCGCCATGCAAATTCTTGGCAGCAGGGAGCCTGTCAAGTGGGCACTGGGGCTTATTGTTACTGCCACTCCCTACCCCTGCACACAGCTCAGAAGAAAGACCATCTGTCACTGCACAGCTGAGAGGGACTTTCCAACAGGCTTTCAGTGGGTGCACTTAGCAGCCCAGGGCAGCATACAAACCTCCTCTCCAGGGCATCAGCTCCCCACCAGGGAAGCGTCCACCCCATTCCAGGCAGTACCCCCCTCCACCAAGCTGAGGCCCCACCAACTCCACCCAGGGCAAGTTTGCTAAAGGATCTCTCATAAGATACTGATGCAATAAAATTAGGAAACCCGGTTGTTTCCTACATTTAGGTTCTGGAAAAGGAACACAATGAACGGGAATTAGCATCAAGTCACCATTGCTACCAGCGAGACACGCAGTGAGGATAACACGCCGGGAGGGAAAAGCACAGCCTTCAGTTCAAAGGGCACCAAGACCGGAAGTGTGATCTCTGGTTGCTCTCACTTGTCTGGGGTTCATAATGAGCTCTCAGACCAAAAAGTTCACACGCTGTTACTCAAAAAGATCCAAGAGTCAGAGAAAGTTCAGTACTGTGTGCGTCTTTGACGTCTAAGGCCTCTGCAGCCATTAGATGAATGCTTTTTCTTGTTTTCTAGTGATATATATGTGAATGCAATGAAAACAAGTTTGTGCCATGTCAGTTCCACAGGTTTGGTTTTTCTTGGTAATGATAGGGCTAAGGAAATCGTTGATCATAACAGTATTTTTTTTTTTTTGGTGGGGGTTTTCAATGTAGGGTCTCACTCTAGTCCAGGCTGACCTGGAATTCACACTGTAGTCTCCTCCCTCAGCCTCCCAAATGCTGGGATTAAAGACGTGCCCCACCACGCCCAGATCTCTGTGTGTAAATTTTCTATTAAAAAGTTAGTACTAGCACTCCAGAAACAGAGGTAGGAGAGTCACTATGAGTTTGAGGCCAGCCTGGGACTAGAGTGAGTTCCAGGTCAGCCTGGGCTAGAAACCCTACCTTTAAAAACCAACCAACCAGGGCTGGAGAGATGGCTTAGCAGTTAAGGCGCCTGCGTGCTAAGCCTAAGAATGCTGGTTCCAATCTCCAGCGGTTCCAATCTCCAGGTCCCACGTTTAGTCAGATGCAAAGTGATGCAAGGGCGCAAGGCCGCACTTGCCCACAAGGGGGCGCACACATCTGGATTTCGTTCACAGAAGTTGAGAGACTGCTGGCGCACCCATCTCTCTCTGTCTTCCTCTCCCTCTCTATCTGTTTCTCTCTGTGTCTCTCTGCAAAAATAATAAAATAAAAAATAAAAAATAAACAACCAACCAAACAAAAATTAGCTAAGCTCACCTAGGCATAAACATTCTGAAAGAAGGAGTCATCTCTGCTTTTCAAATGCACCATCCATATATTTGCTCCGGTAGATGGATATCCTTGAAAAGAAACCTGACTTTTACACCACTGTGGTGCTCTCAGATAATCTCACGCCAGATGTCACTTTCCCCCCAAGAGCCTCAATGTAATGTTTTCATCCTGATTCTGAGTGTAAGGTACAAGATGGGGGCAAGAGAAGAAAGAAGGAAAGACAAGGGTGAGACCTCAGTTATTATTCCAGGTAAATACCTGCCCAGAGGTCTCTGGCAGAGGATCCGGAACCACGTTCTGCTCACAACTGGAGTAGTTAAGAGGGTCTTTTTTGCATGAGTGAGGTGATGGGGGTGGAGAGTTTTGTAGCTAGCCAATCTTATTAGAGGAGTAAATGAGAGTGGCTGCCACTGATGCCCTTAGGAAGTGGGGCAGAGAGTTTCAATTTAAAGAAAAAAAAAAAAAAAAACTACTATTTTAGTTCTGGGGATTTTCGAACCCAAAATGGAGGCCTTGGAGCTAAGGCCAGGAAGGAGAGTGACTTGTTGAAGGGCCAGTTAGAAAAGTGTGTTAGACTCTGGCTCATCCTCAGCACTGGAAAACATAGACCACTTTTTTAAAGCATGGCATAGGGATAGGATCGTGAAAGTGTAATTCCAGGGCTGGAATCCATAAAGTGGGAAAATTGGGTTGTTTTGTTTTGTTTTCCATGGCATGAAAAAAAAATCATCCAATTCAATTCAAATCAAATTCAATTTAATTTCAGTGATAGTAAGGACATTGAAAGTGTTTGATGGAAACCAGATAGTCCCATGATTCTGAAATGCAGGAGAATTACCAGTGGATTTAGCACAGCATGTAACTCAGTCCCATCAAAGAGCCTCTTGAGGGAGTTTCGATGGTGCTCTAAGGTGTCCATTTGTAACAAGCTTCCAAGAGATGCTGATCTTGCTGGTCCAGGAAGCCACCTGAGACCCAATGAGAAAGTCACCTTCATTTATGTTTCATCTTCTCATAGGCAATTTAATTATTTTATTTCATATCCTTGTCATATTTTGTGTCTACAGTCAAGTATAAAACTTATTGCGGTCCATTTATCTTTTAAACATTTTTCAATGACAACTTTCATAATTATAGACAATAAGCCATGTTTCCTCCTCCCTCACTTTTCCCCTTCCCTATCATATCCCTTCCCTCCCAATTAGTCTCTCTTTTATTTTGATGTCATCATCTTTTCCTCCTATTATGAGGGTCTTGTGAAGGTAGTAACAGTCTGGCCTCTGGATGAGCCATTATCCAAAAAAGTAGGTTTCCATATGGTTTATTAATAATATTTTGAATTTTGATTAACCCTCACCCCACCCTTCTTTTACTCAGTCTCTTCTCATGGCCTCACTTAGGCCATTGCAACCCCAGTAATCTGTTCATCTACTTAAATATATGGAATACCCTATCCTTAAGACTTCCCTACTCCTCCCTCCCTTAAAGCCCTTTTTATCTTACTTGCCTCTGCTACTGATTTTAACTCCAACTCATCTATAAATCTAAACATTTGTATCTAGGAACTACATATGAGAGAGAACATGTGACATTTGGCTTTCTGGGCCTGGGTTACCTAAGTATAATCCTGTCCAGATCTACCCATTTCCCCACAAATTTCATAATTTCATTTTTCTTTACTGCTGAATAGAACTCCATTGCATAAATGTACCACATCTTTATTATCCATTCAACTGTTAAGGGACATCCAGGCTGGTTCCATTTCCTAGCTATTGTGAATACAGTAGCAATAAACATAGTTGAGCAAGTATCTCAAAGGTAGTGAGATGAGTCCTTAAGGTATATGCCTAGGAATAGTATAGATGGATCACATGGTAAATCTATTTTTAGCTGTCTCAGAAACCTCCACACTGATTTCCATAATGGCCGTTCAAGTTTACATTCCCACCAACAGTGTAGAAGTGTTTCTCTTTTTCTGTATCCTCACCAGCATTTATTGATATTTGTTTTCTTGGTGATGGCCATTCTGACAGGAGTGAGATGGAATCTCTCAAAGTAGTTTTAGTTTGCATTTTCCTGATGTATAGATATATAGAACATTTTTTATGGTTATATGCCATCTATATTTCTTTGTTTGAGAACTCTATATTTAGTTCCATAGCCCATTATTGATTGGGTTTTTTGATTTCTTATTATTTAGTTTTTTGAGTTCTTTGTGTATCCTGGATATTAATCCTCTGTCAGATGTATAACTGGCAAAGATTTCCCCCCATTCTGTGTGTTGCCTTTTTGCTCTATTCACAGTGTCCTTTGCTGTACAAAAGCTTTTTAATTTTGTGAGGTACCCAATGGTTGGCTAATGGTTTTATTTCCTGAGCAACTCAAGTTATATTCAGAAAGTCATTGCCTATGCCAATATGTTGAAGGGTCTCTCCTACTTTTTCCTCTATCAGTTTCAGGGTTCCAGGTCTGGTATTAAGGTCCCTGATCCATTTGGACTTGATTCTTGTGCGTGGAGAGAGAAGAAGATCTATTTTTATCCTTCTACATATAGGTATCCAGTTTTTCCATCACCATTAGTTAAAGAGGCTGTCTTTACTACAATGAATATTTTTGTCAAAAATCAGATGGCTATACCTGTTTAGATTTACATCTGGGTCCTCTATTCTGTTCCATTGATCCATGTGTCCGTGTTTGTGTTAGTGCCAGGCTGTTTTGTCACTATGGCTCTGTAACATAGCTTAAAATCAGGTATGGTGATACCCCAGCCTTATTTTTGTTGCTCAACATTGTTTTGACTATTTGAGATTATTTTTGTGCTTCCAAATGAATTTTAGGATTATTTTGTCTGTTTCCATGAAGAATGCCATTGCAATTTTGATGGAGATTGTATGAAGTATGTAGATTGCTTTGCAAAATATTGACATTTTTACAATATTGGTTTTTTCAGTCCAAGAACATGGATGTCTTTCCATTTCTTTGTGTCTTCTGCAATTTCTTTCTTGAGTGTTTTAAAGTTTTCATTGTAGAGATCCTTCATTTACTTGGTTAGCTTTATTCCAAGGTACTTTATTATTTATTTATTTATTTATTTATTTATTCATTCATTTATTTTTGAGACAATTATGAATGGGTAGGATTCACTGATTTCACCTCAGCATGTTTGTTGTTAGTACATAGGAAGGCTACTAATTTGTGTGTGTTTATTTTGTATCCTGCTATATTGCTAATACTTTGCTGGTAGAGTCTTCAGAGTCCTTTGTATATAGAATCATATCATCTGCAAATCATGATAGTTTGATCTCTTCCTTCCCAAATTGTGTCCCTTTTATGTCTGTCTCTTGCCTTATTGCTGTAGCTAAGACTTCCAGTACTATATTAAATAAAAGTGGGTATAGGACTGGAGAAATGGCTTAGCGGTTAAGGCATTTGCCTGTGAAGCCAAAGGATCCCAGTTCGATTCTCCAGGACCCACGTAAGCCAGTTGCACATGCATTTGGAGTTAATTTACAGTGGCTAGAGGCCCTGGCATGCCCATTCTCTGTCTGCTTCTCTTCTCTTCTCTTCTCTTCTCTTCTCTTCTCTTCTCTTCTCTCTCTCTCTCTCTCCTTGCAAATAAATAAATAATTTTTTTTAAGTGGGTATAGTGGACACCCTTGTCTTGTTCCTGATTTTAGTGGAAAGGTTTCAAGTTTTTCCCTATTTAGTATTATGTTTCCTCTAGGTTTGCCATAGATATCCTTTATTATGTTGAGATATGTTCCTTCCATTCCCAGTTTCTATAGGACTTTTATCTTGAAGGGGTGTTGGATTTTGTCAAATGTCTTTTGTGCATCTATTGAAATGATCATGTGATTTTTATCCTTCAGTCCATTTATATAGTGTATTACATTTATCGATTTGCATATGTTGAACCATCCCTGCATCTTTACTTGGTCAGGGTGAATGATCTCTTTGATATATTCTCTTATTCTGTCTGCCAATATCTTGTTGAGAAATTTTTCATCATGTTCATGAGGGAGATTGGTCTGTAATTTTTCTTTTGGTTCTTTGTTTTGATATCAGGGTGTTGCTGGCTTCATAGTAGGAGTTTGGTAGTATTCCTTCCTTTGTATTTTATGGAACAGTTTGAGAAACATTGGTATTAAAGTTCACCAATCTGGTGTCTTATTCATCTCTAATTTTATTAATTTGGGTCTCTTTTCTTCTCCTTTTGGTCAGATTTGCTAAGGATTTATCAGTCTTCCTTATTCTTTCAAAGGACCAACTCTGTTTTATTTATTCTTTGTATTATATTTTTGCTTTCTATTTCATTAATTTGCACCCTAATCTTTATTATTTCTTCCTGCCTACTGATTTTTGGTTTGCCTTATTCTTCTTTTTCCAAGGTCTTAAGGTGAAGCATTAAGCTGTTTACTTGCAACCTTTCTAGTTTCTTAACATAGGCACTTAAAGCTATAAATTTCCCTCTTAGGACTGCCTTCATTGTGTCCCAAAGTTTTGGTATGTTGTGTTCTCATTATCATTTGATTTTATAATTTTTTAAAATTTCTTCAATAACCCATTCATCATTCAATAGTGTATTGTTTAGTTTCCATGATTTTGTGTATGCTTTATAGTTTTTCTTGTTGTCAATTTGTGTTTTAATCCCTTTATGATCAGATAGAGTACAAGTAATTATTTCAATTTTCTTGTATTTGGTCCAATTTAGAGAATGTTCCATGTGCTGCAAAAAGAACGTGTATTTTGCAGGATATGATTGGAATGTTCGGTTGATATCTGATAGGTCCACTTGTTCTATGACATCATTTAGTCCAGATGTCTCCCTGCTTAGTTTTTGCTGGGATGACTTGTCAATTAATGAGACTAGGGTATTGAAAGTATTGAAGGGCTGAGTGAGACCATGTCCACAAGCATGACAGAAGAAGACAAAGGCACAATAAATCAGGAAGCAACAAAAGACAACCCCAAAATACAGCTTATTTAAGAATGGCAAAGCCGGCAATCAATCAAATCTAACACATAACCTGCCCTGGCATGGAGGGTGCAATTAGCATTTCCAGTGCAGGCTATATACTATGTACTGGCACAGGTGCTGACCTCGTGTAAGTAGTTACCTTTTAGGATGGCTTTGGTCTCAGCTATGCTGCGTGCCCACTTGGATCCCTCTTTACTGTGCTGTGGGCTCAGCTATGCTGGCTAGGCTGGTGGGTCCACTGCTCTGATCACCTGTGCTGGGTGCTGTGTAGCTGAGTTCCCTTCCCCAGGTCTCCAGTGGCTGCTAGCACAAGTGGTTGGGGGAGAAGAGGCTATGGAGGGTTCCTGAAATTTTACCGGAGGTGTGTAGTTTGTCCCCATGGTCCTCTTCCTCATAAGCCACTCTACTGGTTCCTGCTGTCTTCTACAGGTTTCCTGACTTTGTGAGGAGGCTGGTGTGAGTGGAAAAATCCCTTCACCTGGCTGGTTCTGTAGCTCAGACAGAGCAGGGTGGCCACACAGACTGGCACCACAGCAGGAACTGATTTGGGCTGGTTACCTGCTTTTTAGAAGCTCTGGTCTATTCTGCTTCCATGCTAAGGTTGATAATTCCTTATACACCATCACTTTTAGGTAGAAGGGTGTATTTTGCTGTTTTCCTGCTTATTCACCCCCACCCAGGCTGCTTTGATGTAGCAACTAGACCACTACCTTATCCAGAATTCCCCCCATTTGTTTTTGAGTCTTAGAGGACATATGGATTATAAGACTAGGTTTTCTCAGAAGATGTTTTTCCAGGAATAATAAGATTTATTGGGCTGGGGAGATGGCTTAGTGGTTAAAGTGCTTGTCTGTGAAGCCTAAGGACCTAGGTTTTATTCACCAGTACCCATGTAAGCCAGAAGGAAAAGGTGGCACGTGTGTTTGGAGATCATTTGCAGTGGCTAAAGGCCTTGGTACACCCATTCTCTCTCTCTCCCTGCCTCTCTCTCTTTCTCTCAAATAAATAAATAATTAAAAATAATAAAAAGTAATATTTGTTGCCAGGCGTGGTGGCACACACCTTTAATCCCAGCACTTGGGAGGCAGAGGTAGGAGGATCACTGTGAGTTCAAGGCCACCCTGAGACTAAATCGTGAATTCCAGGTCAGCCTGGACTAGGAGTGAGACTCTAACTTGAAAAACAAAAAAACAAAACGATTGATGGCCTTTCATGTCTAAAAGTAATAACATGGATTTTTCTTGGTACTATACAAATCCTATGTTGGAGCAAAAAGCTCTACAAAAGGATCAAACTTATACACTTTTTTTTTTTATAATTTGGGTTTTGTCAGTTTAGTATAGTGTTTTGATCATAAAATCCCCCACAATCTTCTCTTATCCTCTTCCCACTGGACCCTTTCTTCTTCCTTTGTTTCTAAGTAAACAAAAGATGTTCTGGTTATAGTCTTATATATTCATCCATAGTTTACTTTACAGATGGAAGAGTCTAGCTAACTTCCCCAACTTCAAGTTCCATCCTGCTTAACTACATAGAGAAACATAATACAAAAGGAATGTCCTTTACTGGAAAATATTATTGTGCACACGGAAAAATCCTTAGGCATCACAATGATGTAGCTCTACAAGAATGAGCCATACCACTTAGGGTTTATTTTTTTGTTTGTTTTAGGAATTAGGATGCTTCCCATAGCAAATGATTCAAAAAGATCATCTTTAAATATGTCAGATAAATTTTATCAAACAATGGATTTATGCATTAAGTATCAAAAGAAAAGCTTAATGTCTTCAAGATATGTTAGAGGTTTAAAAATCATAGCGAATATAATATACTTTGTTGAAAAATCTCAAAATGCTAAAAATGCAAAAATTTTAAAAATATAATTATGTGGACTATGAAATACTCTTTGGATTTTCCTCCTAATTTCCATGTGTTCTTCTCAATACTGTGCTCAGTAGCATGACAGGATGCTTGGTGACTTAATAACCTGTTTGAAGAATAATTTATGTTTTTATATTATTCTCAGATCCAGGAATGAAGACTTTGTTCATGAAAGAATGTAATATGCAGAAATTTAATTTGTGAGTCTCATATGCAACCAATTTCCACAGACTAGCTTAGGCATTTAACTATAAGTACTACACATCATAAATTGTGCCTATTATCTCATTATGTTCTATCCAATCAGATTGAACAATCCTTTGTCATACTTAATTGTGTTACTAATATATATCTGGCCAATAATTCTACATCTGCACAGTTAAATTGGTAGACCATGGACCCTGGCTTGGTGGTGCACGCCTTTAATCCCAGCATTCAGGAGGCAAAGGTAGGAGGATCGCTGTGAGTTCGAGGCCAACCTGAGATTACATAGTGAATTCCAGGTCAGTCTGGGCTAGAGTGAGACCCTACCTTGAAAACCAAAAAATGAAAAAAAAAAAATTGGTTGACCATGGGAACTGAACTTTTTATTTTGATCTGTGTCACTGTTTTTGAGGAGGGTCTCATTCAGGCTGACATGGAACTCACTATGTAGCCCAGGCTGGCCTCAAACTGATTGCAATCCTCCTATCTCATTCTCCTGAGTGCTGGCATTATAGGCATGCACCAACACACTTGGCAGGAAATGAACATTTTATGAATAAATTTCATAAGCACTCAAAACATGTTTTGCCCTCTTGAATTCTTTCACATTTCGTCATTTAAAAAAGCATCTTGGCAATCACACTACCATCTTTCCTTTCTCCTAAGGTTTTGTAGCAAGAATAAGATATTTTGTTATTGATAGGCAAAACTTTTTAATTCTCTATTCTTAATAGGAACGAATCTATGTCGTCACATCTTTCTTTTAAATTCTCCTGAATGATGCCAACTTGAAATGATCTGGTTAGTTCTTCAAATGTTTGTAGTTGGACTTGATATAATTTAGTGGTTGTATCTGACTTTTTCTGTTAGTTCTCTGTGGATTCTAGTATCTTCTTGGGAGTAATTTGGAGAAAGGAAAGTGCATTCTAATTATATGTAGTGTGAAGATCATGTATTTTTGAAATAGGTAAATGTAAATTATAGTAGTCCAAATTATGCCCCTTAGCTCTGTGACAATGTCATATAGTTCACTTACTCTCTAAATGTCAGAAGCTACTATTTAAAAAGAAGCCTATGAAAATACAGCTCTTGAAATTTGAAATTCAAATTCAGAAAGTAAAAGTATAAAGCACACAAAAACATTATCCAGAAAGAAAAAAAAAAAACTACCAGAATGGCCTGTATGCTGCATGAAACCCATCGGAAGGTTTAGAAATAAATTCATTCCGCAAATATGCACTGTGTGTCTCTGTCACGTTTGCATTTGGCATGCAGACACGGATCAGAGGGCACAACCCCTGTGGGAATAGTTCCTAGAATGGGTCCCTAAGGCAACGTAACTGCCAGGCATCCACTCAGCATTTTGCAGAGAACATTAGCGTAGGGTGATTCCTTGGCCTCATTCTGCAAGGCCTGTGTTCTATTACAACATTATGCTATGAAGAAAAAAAAAAAAAGGACTGACTTTCCCTCCTGGCAGAAGGGAGCTTTCTGCTAGTTCATCAAATCCGGGATTTGTAAAACACATCATTGCTTTACATGCCACTCAGAAAGATTAAAAAGCTGCCAATTAAGTTATGGCATTCCTTTTTCTCTCTTAAAATTTCTGTTGCAAGCACCCTAAAAAGGGCCATTCAGATTTATTTGGGATTATACATCATTATTATGCCTCTATAAAAAGGAGAATGTAAACAAAATAAATAGATTGAGGCATTTGCAAGACTTTCTCACATTTCTTGCTCAACTGCACTAAATCATGTATGAGAACTGTGGGTGTCTATGTTTTCCTTCCACCAGCATCTGCTGGGCCCTTGGAACCCCGGGAAGGCAGCACCTCTTTCACAGGACTCCTGCTGAGCCAGAACTCTCCCCTCAGCTGCTGACACAGTTCTGGCTCCATGCTGTAGAGACTAGAGATTCATGGCTCAGACAGGATTGCTGCTCTGGGCCTTGATAGTCAGTAATCCCACTTGGTGCCCAGAGCTTCATGGCTGAGGTAAGCAGCAGCTGGTGATGGCAGGAGTTGGTATCATGGCTCTCCAGCCTCGTATACAGAGATGCTCAGCTCCTCGCAAAGGCCAGCACCGTAGCTCTCAGGCCTTGACTATCAGGACCCTCAACCTACCGTAGGGCTGGGCACTCCTAGAACCCCTCCAGTGACCAGGGCCCACAGTCTCTCGTTCAGCACTTCCCACCCTTCTGCCTGTTTTTATCTTGGCTCTCTGCCACTTCTCTCTTTGTCCACCATCCGTCACTGTCTTTGTCACCTTTGTACTGCACTATTTCTATAATTTGGTGGTTGTATTTGACTCTTTCTGCTGTCTTTGCTCCAAGGTGGTCACTCTCTAAAACTCACTGGCTTCCTTTTTGTCACTACTTCTTTTTTCACCATTACTTCATGTTGCCAGCTCAGTCCATGTTACCTGTAAGGACCACAAATAGGCAAAAGACCTGTTGGGAGCAAGGCTTTCCTGGGGACCCAAGGTTGTGATACCCATACCAAAGAGGATGTCTTGGCTCAATGGAAAAGCCAGGAGGGGTGTGAGGCATGTTAATCACTGCTTATAACTTGCACCAATCACAGTACAAGTTCTCGTCTTTTCAAACCCTGCAACACCCAAGCTGTAGTCATCACTTTTTTCTGCTGTATAACGAGGGGGTGTGTTTGACTCTGTACCTGACTGAAGTCAGCCACAGCAGATGGACAGACACAATACTCAGACCAGAAGGCATAACAATCACTGTGGCCTGTCTTGCCTGGAGTGAAAGCTTCCATTGCTGTGACTGGAGCACGGGCTCCTGAAACAGTCCTTATGTCTTCATCATTCATAGATAAAACGTCACTTGAAGCGGAAGGAGTTTTCTCTGGGGAAAAACAAAACAAAACAAAAAAAAAAACAACCTTGTTTAAAAAACAAAATCCAGCTGGGTCTGGTGGCAGACGCCTTTAATCTCAGCACCCAGGAGGTGGAGGTAGGAGGATTGCTATGAGTTCAAGGCCAGCCTGAGACTACATAATTCCAGATCAACCTAGACTAGATTGAGACCCCACCTCGAAAAAAAATAACAACAACAAAAATTCTTGTTCAGGGTGCCAAGCAAAAGGGAAGAAGAGTTTATCAAATGACCATCTTCTGGTGGCTTCATTCATTCACAGGAAAACATTAAAGGTGCTTACAAAAAAAGAAGACTTAATTAACATTAGCATCCACGTTTAGCAGTGTTCAACAGTGGTTAGTCCCTGCCCCAGCATCTTAAGGGGAGTTCGGTCCTTCTGATGAATCACATACATGCTACCACTCACTGGAGCGAAAAGCTTTGACTTATTTGGTAGTAGGATGTCACATGCACACAGATTGTAATCGGATAGGGTATCACTGGGAAGTAAACAGATCTCTTGGATACTGCTGTGAGTAAGGTGCACACCTTGTCAGAAAAGTTGTCGGCTTTAAATTCAAAACAAATAGAAGATGAAAATACTTAAGAACATCTAAAGCAATATTAAAATATTTTAAAATTCTGAACAATATTTTATAGATATATAACAAGCATTTAATATATGTGTACAGTGAGTGAATAAGCATTTGCATCAATTTTTGAAAGATTTTTTTTCCTACTTCAGGCTGGGGAAAAAAGCTGTATGAAAGCAATATGATAACAATCCCTTACATATGAATCACGTTTAGCCCAAAGTACTTTCTGCCACTTTGCAAATTTCACTTTTATTTAAAAGTTAAATTATGAAAGGTACTTACAGACATGTTAGAAGTGAGCAAGTATGGCCAATCTACTGGCAGGGAAAACATGCCACGCCATTGCTAAGGGAGTTCAAACTTGATCTTTCCCTCTGCCTGCCAGTCCTTCTTTGGACTTTCACCCATGGATGTTCTTGGAGGTTATTGTGTTTCTAGGAAACCGCTACCCCAATGCCAGGATCCCTTGTATTTCTTCTCCTGGTAAGGATGTGCAGTTGTAAGCTTCCTTTGTAGCCACACACTCCTGGTTCTGACCGCTCCATCTCCATCATTGACATCGAGACCACTGTGGAATGTGAAATGTGTGTAAGTATCCCTTGGAGTGTCTCTGTATAGAACTACACACCCAACGTTTGTTGAAGGAATAATTCTTCTTCCCAGCCTGTAGGGAATTCCCTTTTTCTGGTCAGGACAAAAATCTTTTTCTCATGGTCCTTTTTCACGACCATTGATATAAGCATTCCTCAATGATATATACCCAAAATATAAAGTTCCCATTGATTCATTTGCTGCTTACTGACTCCTATGTTCAGCCTTTTGCAATAAACAGATGGAACAAGCTTGAAAGACATTCAAATTGGTGAGCCTAGCATTGTTTCCCCCCTTGGTAAGCAGTGGTTCATGATCATAGGCACTTTCCAAAGACTGGCACACCCCATAAGTGGAATTATACTCCACTAAGATTCAAAAGAGTTGGCAACAAATTTTATCAGTTTTATCCTGCTTCATAAAAATTAATTTGGTTAATTTTTTTTTTTACTTCTTATGTCATCACTTCTCATTTTCTTTCACATCTTCCTATCACAACACACTTCAGAAGGCTCATTGGCCTTGAATTCATCTACTCAAAGAATATTTATGAAGTTGCGGCTAAGAAAAACTCGTCCCCTCCCGATTCTGCTCCTCCCATGTTCCATCCCAACTCCTGCTATTGCCCAGACCTGCCAATCCATGTTCCTCTGGGACTATGCTGTGGGACTATGTCCTGAGCATGCTCTGTGTGCTTCCTCATGTGCTGGAATCAACGGATTCCTTATTTTGCTCCTCCATCCCCTCCCACTGGAGGTCTACTAGGATCTGCAGACCCCAAAGAACCCCAACGACCTTGCCTTTCCTTCCCCACAAGGTGAAGTGTAGTTATGGAGATGCCATCTTGACAGGAAGTCTTCTGCTTTTGTTTGTTTGTTTGTTTGTTTGTTTGTTTGTTTGTTTGTTTGTTTTTGAGGTAGGAACTCACTCTAGCCTAGGCTAACCTGGAATTCACTATGTAGTCTCAGACTGGCCCCAAACTCATGACAATCTGCCTCCCAAGTGTTGTGATTAAAGACATGTACCATCACACCAGGCTAAATATTTGAATGTAATTGAAAGAATAAAAACCAGTTTGTGCTTAGAATAAACATCTTTGACTATATTTGCAGACCTTCGAATGAGTTCTGTAGAACATTTTCAGAGCTCTGATTCCAAACTATGCCTAATATCAGCTCACACACTAACATCTTCTTGCTTGAGACTATGAAATAAGCCAATGTAATAAGTTACATGAATAACAGATGTGCAAGTTTAAAATCAAAATAATAATAACACAGTAAATGCTATTTTACCATTTACACTCTTACATATTTTGTCCTCTAACATACTACCTTGAATTTTTGTCCATGGTTTTGCTTTTTGTTTGTTTGTTTGTTTGTTTGTTTTTGAGGTAGGGTCTTACTCTGGCTTAGGCTGACCTGGAATTCACTATGAATTCTCAGAGTGGCATTGAACTCACAGCGATCCTCCTACCTCTGCCTCCCAAGTGCTGGGATTAAAGGCATGCGCCACCATGCCCAGCTTGATTTTGCTGTTTTGTTTGACATTTTTACAACATAAAAATGTACTCTCAGCAATACATTATTTTTGCATGAGTAAAATATATTCATAAGCTTCCCAGAGACAGAAGGACCAAGGACCAAGAAGCCTGCTTGACACAGGCTCCCACCATGAGTAACCTCATATTGGCATTCCCGTCTCCTAACCCAGATGCATGTAGGCTGCCCAGAAACTAGAAGGACCAGGCCCACCCAGCACAGGCCCTTGCTCCTGATGAGTTTATGATTGGAGCCCCTCTCCCTAAGCTAGATATGTGTAGGTAGCCTGGAGCAGGAGGACCAGGCTCACCCTGCACAGGCCTGGGTGAGTTTGTGCTCTGACCACCCTCCCCCAAGCCAGACTCAAGTAGACAATGTGGAGAAGTCTCTGCCCAGACCCAGAGAGTGAGCAGTTGCCTCCTCTCTCTCCAGAACCCAAAGTATGTCTGTTATGGGAACAGTCCTGGTTCTCAGCAAGATAGGGAGGTTATCTCCAGATGGACAAACCTCAACATAAAACAAGTAACATAAGAAACTATGGCCAGATTTCCCCACCAAGTACGCCTAGTCCCATAGTTGGATCCTCCAAGTACTTACACGAAACCCCAGACAAAGAATTCCAAACCATGGCTCTGGTAAACATATACAAACGTAAAGAGGACACAAGCAAATGACTCAATGAAATAAAAGAGAATCAAATGAATCAATGGACACCTGAATGAATTCAAATAATGCCTGAATGAATACCAAGAGAGTTAAATCAATGCAATGAGGAAGCCAAACCAGGGAATAAAACTGGAGCTCTATAAAGAAATAGAGACACTGAAGTAAATCTGAAAAGAAATTTTAAAAAATGAAATAGCCCAATTAAAAAGCAGCCAGAGGGGGTGGTGCTGGAGAGATGGCTTAATGGTTAAGGTGCTTGCCTGTGAAGCCTAAGGATCCAGGTTTGAGTCCTCAGTACTCATCTAAGTCAGATGCATAAGGAGTTAGTTTGCAGTAGCTAGCCCATTCTCTCTCTCTCTCCCTCCCTCTTTCTCACTCTCAAATAAATAGTATAAATGAATGAATAAAATATCTTTTTGAAAAAGCTGCCAGGGTGCCTTAGCGGTTATGGCGCTTGCCTGAGAAGCCTAAGGATTCAGGTTCCATTCTCCAGGTCCCAGATGCACCAGGTGGCGCATGCATCTGGAGTTCATTTGCAGTGTCTAGAGGCCCTGGAGGCCCATTTTCTCTCTCTCTGTAATAAATAAATAAAATAAAAACAAATCTTTTTTTTTTTTTTAAAAAAAAAAAAAAAGGAAAAAAAAAGGCTGCCAGCCAGTAGTGGTGGCGCACACCTTTAATCCCAGCACTCGGGAGGCAGAGGTAGGAGGATCACCATGAGTTGGAGGCCACCCTGAAACTACATAATGAGTTCCAGCTCAGCCTGGGCTAGACTGAAACCCTACCTCGAAAAACAAAACAAAAATAAAAAAAACAAAGGCTGGCAGGAAAGCCATTCCAAAGAATAGCTCATGTTGAGGTCAGAAAGAAGGACTTGAGGAGAGGGCAGAGGAAATAGATCAGAAAGCCAAAACCAATGACAACTTCAAAAATATGTATGAGCAGAACCTGAGAGAAATGTGAGACAGCATAAAAAGACCAAATGTTCAAATCGTAGGTGTCAATAGCATAGAAAATGTTCTCAATGAAATTGTAGAAGAAAAATTTCCAAATTTTATGAACGAGAGATCCATTCAGGTACAGGAGGCACACAGAACACAAAACACACAGGACCAGGGAAGAAATTCCCCATGTCACCTGACAGTTTAAACACTAAACACAGAAAACAGAGAGAGAGAGAGTACTAAAGGCTGCAAGAGAAGAATAGCTCATCACTTTCAATGTAAGCCCATGATAATTACATCTGATTTCTCAGTGGAAACTAAAAGCCAGAAGGGCTTAGAAAGGGAGTATTTCAAATACTGAAAGACCACAGGTGCCAACCCAAGCTATAATCCCAGCCAAAATTATCCTTCAAAATAGAAAGAGAAAGAAAAACTTTCCATGAAAAAGTTCTGCTGTATGAATATACTAGCACTGAGCCAGCCCTACAGAGAATACTGGATGGAATACTTTCCACTGATGGGAAGAATCAACATATAATTGAGCTATCTACATACCTATTATAAGTCTGATCTTCTCTTTTCTTTTCTTTTCTTTTTTCCAGTTTCCCAGGTAGGTTGTCAGTCTAGCTCAGGCTGACCTGGAATTCACTATGTAGTCTCAAGGTAGCCTCGAACTCATGGCGATCTTCTGCCTCCCAAATGCTGGGATTAAAGGTGTGCACCACCACGCCTGGCTTCTGATCTTTCTATCTTCCCTCCTTCTGTCTTCCTACCATCATTTCTTCCCCACCCGCCACCTCCAACACATGCTTTTTTTACTCACTTCGGCCTTGAACTCATGATCCTCACACTCTAGCCTCCAAGTGCTTGCATAGACTATCAGTGTACACCACCATACTCAGCTGATGTTTGAGTCTTAGAGGTAAAAAACTATGAAAATGTACCTAATGCAAATCTCATGCAAATCCTGGCTTACTAAAATATCTTCTTTTTTGATATGTCTTTAACAAAAAATCGACATTAAATTTTGGTGCTCTAGGTATATTAGTATGAATTTCTAAATATTTAAAAATGTCTCGTGGGCTGGAGAGATGGCTTAGCAGTTAAGGCATTTGCCTGCAAAGCCAAAGGATCCAGGCTTGATTCCCCAGGACCCACGTAAGCCAGATGCACAAAGTGGCCTATGTGTCTGGAGTTCATTTATAGCAGCTGTAGGCCCTGGTACACCCATTCTCTCTCTCTCTCTATCTGCCTCTCTCTCTCTCTCTCTCTCTCTCTCTCTCTCAATAAATAATATAAATTAAAAATATCTTGTATAATAGTCTATAAACATAATATCTAAATATTTGACAGTATTTTCTATTTTTATAGTTAAGCTGTTATATACATAAGATTAAATGTGTTCGTGGGCTTCCATTTCTCTGAATATTTAATACAGACATTGTAGCTGACTTTTTCCCCCCTTAGTTTATATTACTAAACTAAAACAAATTGCATCTGCGAATAGCAGAAGAAGATTATAGTAACTTCAGGAGGCTGTTAAACCTAGGATGCACATGAAGAAGGTATTTTAAATTAAACAAACAAAACAACAACAACAACAAAAAGCCTGATCATGTCATAGCATCATTTTCAAATGACTCTTTGAATTAGGAGATTGCTAAATATCTGACCCTAACTTTGAAGTTTTTCGTAGTTCCTTGTTATCCATGGTTTCAGCGTCTACACTTTCAGTCACCGATGGCCAGGTAGTGTTCTAATATTTCCAGTGCAAAACTTCCTCAATAAATAATTTCCAAAATTTGGGGGAGGGGGATTGAGGTAGGATCACTCTCTAGTCCAGTCTGCCTTGGAATGCATATGTGCTCAGATTATTGTACTCACAATGATCTTCCCCTACCTCGGCCTCCGGAGTGTTGGGATTACACGTGTGCACCACCACTCCCGGCAATTTTTAAATTTTAAGTTTAAGCTTTTTATGTTTTAAATTGCATGCCATTCTTAGTAGCATGATGAAATCTGGGCCATCCTACTGTCCTTCTTGGAACAGGAATTATTCCCTTGAGTAGTGTATCCATACTGCACATATTCCCCTTCTGTTAGTCAGTTAGTAGCCACCTGTGTTATTAGATCAGTATTATAAATACAGCAGTGCTTGTGTCCCACTAAGGTCAACACAACTTAATGCTGCATCGCAGTGGATATTGCTTCCGTCACATGGCATTATGTCATCCCATCACAACGATGACTATAGTATAGTAGACTATTTTGAGAAAGATCACATTTACCTTTTGCTGCAGCATATTGTTTTATTTGGTCCATTTTATTATTTATTATCATCAGTCTCTTACTGTATCTGGTTTATGAACTAAAATTTTATCACAGATATGTACATATGGTATAGGATCAATATAGTACATATCCAGTTCAATACAATTCAAAGTTCAGGCATCCTATGGGGGCGTATTATAACACATTCCTCAAAGATAATATTTTTTTAAAGATACTATATTTTGAAATGTACAGCCATTTCAACAGCGACATTAAGCAAGGGTAAATTCCAATGACCTTGAGGATAAGACTCCAAAAATGCTTTTGAAACTTACATCTAGGTATTGGTCTCTCATTAGAAACTGGTTTTGTGATCATTCATCAGAGAAGTACACACAGATCAGATGTCTCTGGAAAATGGACTCAACTGGAGCACATGTCATTGCAATGGTTTGATTCACCCAGGAAAGGGCCTGGACACGCCCATTTTGAAATTGTCCCATTCCTCTCTCATTCTCCATAGCACATCCTGGTGACCAGGATGTACTCCAGTACATAAACACCCTGATATTTATATTAGTAGGAAAACTAAAACCATTGCTATGAGTAGCTTCACTCCACACTTCGGTCTGTTCTTCCTGAAATGAGATGCGGTCCCTCTGCTCCAGGGTACTTTCCAGTGATGCATCAGCTTGACGCTTTACCAACGACAGGAGACATCTTCACGCCACACACTTCTGCAGTGAAACCCCAAATCTCTGCTACTTAATTCTTACTGGGATCTTCTTTTCAAACACTGTGGCACTGCTCGTGGATCACTTCAGGAAAACACATGTGCTTCCTTTCTTGTGTATCTGTCATCAGTTTTATCTTGAACGAAGCCAGGTCTGTAGAACCTGCATTTCTACACTACGCTGTTCACACCCTCACACAATTTTTCTTTCTGGGCCATCAGCCACTTGACTTGATTTGACAATGAAAAAATATAGGCAATTCTCTCAGGTGAGTTCAAAGAATCAGCACAAACTGATGTCTTACAGGAACGGCAGAATGACAGACAGACGCATCAGCCTCCAGGAATCTTGCTGTGTCACTCAGCTCCTAGGTTCAGCTCTGTCAGACTCCCACTCAGCAGCACTATCAAGCCATTATGGTGTTGTCTATCTGGTTTTGCTTCTTGAGACAGAATCTTGCAATGTAGCCCAGGCTAGCCTCAAACTCATGATGCTGCTGCCATGAGCTAGGATTACAGGTGTGTGCCATCACATCTGGCTGCGTTATACCAGCCACCCCAGAGAAATCACCACTCCAGACACCCTTTCCTTCTGTGCCTGTCTGTTGTCTCGGATCCTTTGCAATGTGACGTTTCTCACTTGTCTCCTCAGAGGCTGCTCCCTCTGTGAAGCCCTTGTCTTGTAATACCCCCCAAAGAAAACCAACAGTTGTCTCCTCTCGACTGCAGGCATCCTTTCTCAGCAAAGCTCGCTTAGGGTCAGATGGCATAACGGGCTGTAAACATTACCTATTCATGAGTCAAGTGGACCTCTTCTTTCCAAACCAATTAGCTGTGGTCATAATGTTTGTAAGTATGTGAGTGAGGGGTGTGGGTGTGGGCTCAGAAAGAGTGACACAGCAACAGATCCCAGCTGTTTGCGGGCATGCCAATGAGAAGGCTGCTTTAGTCTCCTGAGAGTAGACCTGGGGTCATGGTGAGCAATTTAAGAAAGAAATGATACAAAAAGTATTTCTAGATGACTAGATATTGTATATGTCTTAGGAATGTACTAGGAATGTATAGAGAATGTACAATTATATCTCACTATGGAACTTTCTCACAGATCCCTGGAGAGGAAGGGGAAGAGATTAACTTCTCTTGAGTCTCAAAACAAGTAAAAGCAGAACCAGGCATAATGGCACATGCCACTGGAGGTAGGAGGATCACTGTGAGTGTGTGGGCAGCGTGGAACTACAGAGGAAGTTCCCAGTTAGCATAGGCGACAGTGAGACTCTACCTTGAAAAAAAAATAGGGAACACTCCAGAAGCTAGAGAGATTGGTCAGTCAGTGGCTAAGGTGCTTCCCTGCAAAGCCTAACAACCAGGGATCTATTCCCCAGTACCCATGTACAGCCAGATACACAAAGTGGCGCATGCAGTGGTTAGAGGCCCTGGTGCGCCCATTCTCTATACCTCCCCTCCCCTCCCCCTGTCTCTCTTCTCTCTCTTCTTGCAAGTAAATAAATAAATAATTTTTAAAAGCAAACAAAAGCTTGCTTTGCTTATCATGGGTTTATGGTTAGTTTTGCTCTTATGCATAAGAAAAACTTCACGCTGTGTAGAGTTAAGGCTGAGGATCAGCTGTGACAACAAGAAAGAACTTTGTGGAAATTACCCTAGTCCCTATTTTCTTCATTTTCTTTTCCTGTTTTGACTTTATTTCAGGTAATCAGTCTTGTTTTTTCTATTTTTACCTCTTACTCATGTGTGTGTGTGTGCGCGCGCGCGCGTGTGTGTGTGTGTGTGTGTGTGTATACTTTAAACATGAAATCTTGATTTCAGAAGCAATATGGTATTTTAAAATGACAAAAGCTATATAATTTCCAGTTAGGATAGTTATCCATTTTCTATACTATGATGTTTTTGCAAAAAGCAGTCATATCAGCAACTTTGTACTTACCAAATTTAGTGCAGTTCTGACCCACAATAAGCACTTCTTTTTGTTTGTTTGTTTGTTTTTTTGTTTTTCGAGGTAAAGTCTCACTGTAGCTCAGGCTGACCTGGAATTCACTCTGTAGTCTCAGGGTGGCCTTGAACTCACAGTAATCCTCCTACCTCTGCTTCCCGAGTGCTGGAATTAAAGGCGTGCACCACCATGCCCAGCTACAATAAGCACTTCTTAAAAATTTGATGAATGAATAAAACTCAGTGGTTATTATCAAAATATCAGAAGATGACAAATTTCATGCTATAAATACTGAGTAAAACATGAATTTGAAAATAAAATAATTTTAAGAATGCTCCATATTTATGATATAATATTGGCAAGAATTTTGTCAGATCTCAAATTTTGATTCATCATAACTACAATATCTCTTTTCTTTCCATCAAACAACCCCACTGTGGTCATGAGGTGAGATTCACATTAGTTCAAAAAGTATGAGAAAAAAAATACCCATGAATCACATTTTATCATCTCTGAAGACCAAAGCCAATACTTTAAAAGCAAATTACAAATTCTCTTAGCAATGACTGTGGCATTACTATTCATCATTGTACCCTGGCTTTGAATGAAGTTGTATTTTTATGTTTGTGTGCTTTGAAATATGTAATTCCATAAGCATTCCATTGTGTTGAAGGCTCTTGTGTCCATCTGAACAGAGAAAACACTGTATCACAAATTACTCATGGCAAGTTTCTGGCAACTATTTAAAGTGGACAAAAAAAGAGGAATTTAATATAATTCAATCAAAGAGTGAGTAATGCACATGAGAGAAAACAAGGCTGAACAGAAAATTACTAAAGTCAGCATTATTACTGAATGCAGTGGTCTGGAAAGAACTGGAGAGTGCATTGTGTTAGCATGATACAACAGCTCATTCATATGCGTGAGCGCTGAAGTTCAAGTGGAGACTTAGTGTAGGAGATGTTAGAGAGTCTGGCACAAGGATGTCACCCTATGTTTCTGGACGGATAAATAGCCCATGGGCTTTCTTTTCATCGGTCAGTGACACCCAGGCATGCTATCAATGTCCTATGACCCACTCTTGTCTGTGTCCTGCTCTATTACCTCATGTCTCTAGGGGTAACATGTTGCAGGGTGTTTAAACACTGTCGGAGGAGGAGAACTACCATTCCCACTGCCGTTTCACTAGTCAGCAAGCTCTGAACACATTCTTATGCTCCAAGATAAAAGCCCTTGACCTTTGTACTCAAAGCTGAAAAGTCTGATCCTTGGAACTGATAGTCTAGTATATCCTCCGGATGGACTCCACTGCAGGTCCCAAGGGGAGTGGTGATTTGAAACACCCTCTGGGTTTCAGACTCTCATGCACTGTCTTTTAAAAAGGAACCATCATTGAGGGTGAAACTTGGACTCATTAACACTGCATGCATTACATACAGACTCTGGGCTGTTGCCACAAAGCCCCTGGAGGTGCGACTAGGCCATCAGCTACTTTCTGAGGGTGCAGTGTGGGTTTATTCTTTGCAAGGCCCCTGAGAGAGCCCCAGCCCCTCTCAGTCCCCTCTCGGGCTGTAGCTTTTGTTCCCAGCTCTTCTTTTTCCAATGGTTGTCATGGAATCAGCTTATTAACATATGAAAAGCCATATACAACACTTTTCCCTTTACCCCTGTCTCCCCCCACAACCAAAAGCCTCTTGCTAAAGCCTTGGTCCTTAATATTCATGTAAAGGAAGGCGGGGTGTGAGAACAGAAATAAAAATGTGACTGAAAAAACAAAGACGGTTTCAATTCGCATCCTCTAGGGCAAAAATAGGTGATTTTTTTTTTTTTTAAAGAGATAGAAGTTTCTTAATTTCTGTCTTTTTCCTGAGTGTTCTCCAGGCTAGGACAACCTTGGTCTCCTGTTAAAACCAACTGACCTTGTTCATCAGAAGAGGTTCTAATTGCTTTGTGAGTCAGAGTTTAGACCTGCAGGCATCTCAGCATACTCTGTCAACAGCTTTTGATTAACTGGGGGTTAATTCCAATGATAAGTCTCACATTTAAAGTAATTTTTAGATCCCTTTAAAAATTTGGCTTTGATCCAGAAGATACCCACAGTTTTATTTTACAAAAATGACTTTCTGAGTTCTCTTGACTACAGCTCCTGGACAAGAAAGGGTAGAACCGTGTTTGCAGTTTGATGTCATATACGCCAATCCCGAAGACATACTTGTTCTCCCCTTGTGTTTGTGGCCTAATGGATATATATATATTTTTTTAATGTAAAACTATACCCTTGCCATACACTTAGTAACTCACTTCAAAAGACTTAGAATAAACTACTAAATTGGGATTTCTTAAAACAAAGCCAGCAAAAATGCTATGAAAGTATCCACATTCCATAGTCATATGTGGAGAGTCCCGTCTACAGAATATCTTTTAAAATTTTTATTTATTTATTTGAGTGAGGGGGGGGGAGAAGAAATGAAAATGGGCATGCTAGGGCCTCCAGCCACTGCAAATGAACTCCAGACACATGTATCATCTTGTGTATCTGGTTTTACATGAATACTGGGGAATTGAACTCTAGTCCATAGGCTTTACAGGCAAGCGCCTTAACCCCTGAGCCAACTCTCCAGCCCTGCAGAATATCTTGACACTTAACATGACCCAGCACTTTCTGGCCTCCAGGTAATTTCTCAACCTTGTCTCTAGCAGTAACCTTAATGTTTTAGTTAACACCTAGCATCATGACAATGAACTTGGCCCAAGGAGTTAAACAGCTGTGTGCTATGAGAGCCACATAATCCATTACTAATAGTCAAAACAATCGTGAGGCTTAAGGTCAAATGTGAAATTCGTCTGGGGAAAGAAATTCTAGTAAAACATACTATATCCAAAACTGGCCACATTAATTTGGATAATGCACCTGGGTGATCCACAGACGGCATTCACCGGAGCTCAGTTGGTTGTTGGCAGCAAACAACCCATTCAAACAAATAAATAAGGACTTAGAGTGGGGTTTAGTTACTGACGTAGAACTGGACAATCTAAGATGCTGGCTTCAAGCATCGCTCAATCAGGAGGTCAGCAAATGTCCAGTGTCTGCTTGTTCCACACCTTCCCTTCTTCTTCTCTCCTTCCTCCCTTCCTTTCTTTCTCCCTCCTTCCTTCCCCTCACCTCTCCATGTCTTATTAGTCATATGTTTCATCATAGAGCTGCCTCATACTCTTAACAGTGAAAGTTTCCTATGGACAATCCAGGCAAGGACCTGAATTTAGTCACCCCTCCAAAAGAAGGCATCGTTCTTTCCCTCTGGTTCCCATGTCACCATGGGCAAAGATTGCCACCAGCTCTGCTTGGTCAATGTCTGCTTTTACCTATATTTCTAGTCGGGGAATATTTGACCAGTTCTTATTTCGGCCTACTTCTACAGCTGAGGGTGGTGTGTCCGTTACACAGTAGGTAAGAAAACTGTCAGGTGTGGATAAACAATAGTTACCTGTAATCCACACAGGCCTTTACTTCCCCATATTTAGTAAAATATAACTGGAGGGCTGGAGAGATGGCTTAGCGGTTAAGGCGCCTGCCTGCTAAGCCTAAGAACGTTGGTTCCAATCTCCAGGTCCCATGTTTAGCCAGATGCTAAGTGATGCAAGGGCGCAATGCCGCACTTGCTCACAAGGGGGCGCACACATCTGGATTTCGTTCACAGCAGCTGAGAGACTGCTGGCGCTCCCATCTCTCTCCCTCTCTGTCTGCCTCTCTCTGTCTCTCTCCAAAAATAAATAAATTAAAAATATATATATATATATAACTGGAGTTAAATCAACATTTTCAATTACCAGTTTCCTTACTTATCTAAACTAATGAAGACAGGAGAAGTGTATCTTTTATCCTGAAAGGGAAAAAAAATGAGTAAATGTTCTTCACTTGAAATTGTATTTGGTATCTAGGCAGTATGAGTCCCAAACAAGTTGGAATAGGCCATGATGGGCAAACATAGTAGAAGTCCATTTTTTTTTTGAGAAGCGCTTTAAAACATAATCATTACTCAGTCAAGATGCATTTTGTTTGTTTATACCAGGTGATCTTCATGTGAGAGTGACTTTTGCTATCGCCTGACTGAAGTAATATTCAACAATTGTTTAGTACACAGCCTGGTATATACTGAGAAACCGATTTTGTTTTTAAATTTGGTTTATTCAGATAGGGTCTCGCTCTATCTCAGGCTGACCTGGAATTTACTATATAGTCTCAGGCTGGCCTTGAACTCACAGCCATCCTTTTACCTCTGCCTCCCAAGTGCTAGTGCTGGATTAAAGGCATATGCCACCATACCTGGCTAAAATTCATTCTTGCTCGGAAGTATCCTTAAGAAGAAAATGACATGGTGCTGAGTTAGTCTCCCTCTGATAATGGAAGCCTTGGACCTTAGGGATGTCTTTCTTTCCCTGCCACCCACTGACATCCCTAGATTCTGTGATATCTTTGCAAGTGCCATAACATTAGATGTAAGCTATGGAATTCAGGCTTAAGTGGGATGGGCATAAGAAACTTGTAAAATTCCTCTCTGTCTCTTGCTGGCATGGTACTATGCAAGTCAAAACAGATGTTCAAGTGCTTGTGCAACATTTAAATGCTTTAGGAGCCCTATTCTTGTGATTTTTGCCAATTAAGCCTCTGGGTGGAAAACACTTATCTCCACTTTGTGGTCCTCTATTTCCCTCCCAGGGGAAACCAAGTATGGAGGGGAAGATCTAAAACCTCTGCACAGCGGAGCCCATAGGTGATATGCACAAGCCTGGGCAGGCAAGGAGACATGCCATATCCTGATCACCATTTGTGGAGGGTTTTGAGGGTCTTGGGGCATTTCTATAATTTGGATTCACAGCAATCCCTTCTTCAGATATTTTTAGTCTGCATATTAGGAAATCTGGGGAGCGACCATGACCAAGAGTGATCCATTGACACCCTGATGTCAAGCCCATGACTCCGAACCCACAACAAGGACTTTGAAATTCTTTTCAAAGATAGCTTGTTGAAGAACTTGAAGTTATTAGTGAACATAGTAGATTAACTTTCCCTAAAAATGATCATTCTAACCTTACAATTCTCTTGATAAATCACAAGCATCATTACAAACCTTACTGTAACTTTCCATCAGCTACATGGAAAACATCCTTTTCCAAACAAATAAATTTCCTTTCCTTCTTCAGAAATTGATTTCGAGCATACACTCACCAGAAGTTTTTCCTTTGTAAGTCTCACTTACCTAAATTCAACTATAACCTTAAACTTCACAGAAAATTTGGAACAATTCTTTTGATTATTAGTCCACAAATAATTGGGCATCTATTACATGCTTAGATGGCAAAAATCTTATAGAAAAAGAAAAAAACAAAATCTTAAAATTTTTATTTATCTATTTATTTATTTATTTATTTATTTATTTATTTTTAAGTGTGTGTGTGTGTGTGTGTGTGTGTGTGTGTGTGTGCTGCTGCTACAATTGAATGCCAGTCCAATTTTTTGTGGGTGGCTGGGAAATTGAGTCTAGGCCAAGAGGCTGTACAAGCAAGTGCTTTTAACCACTGAGCCATCTACCTATGACCCTTAATCTTTTCTCTGAATAAATATAAAAAAAAAAAAGAAAAAGAAATTTACAGTCATGTTAAAGACCCAATATTTAAAGTACTTTAAAATAGGATGACATATAGTAAATGTGTAACTGTTGGGTATAGATAAAAGCAGAAGTGTTACATTCTTTGAATCACCATTATAGAAAGAAAATAGAAGACATGGCTTATGCTGTGAGTTCTGGGGACACTAGAAAGACTAAAACACAGACATGTCCTTGAGCAACTCAGCAAGCAGTGGGCAGGGAAGGGAAGCCTACAAGATTAATATAGCCAAATGATTGACATACATGAATGATTAGCTGATGTACACAGATAATTGATGTACATAGATGATTGACGGATGTACACAAATGATTAACTGATGTACACAAATGATTGATTGATGTACTCAGATGGTTGATTGATGTGCACAGATAATTCACTGATGAACACAGATGATTGATTGGTGTACACAGATAATTCCCTGAAGTATACAGATGATTGATTGATGTACTCAGATGATTGATGTACACAGATGATTGACTGATGTATACAGATGATTAACTGTTGTACACAGATGATTGATTGATTTACACAGAAGATTCACTGATGTACACAGATGATTCATTGATGTACACAGAAGATTCACTGATGTACACAGATGATTCACTGATGTACACAGATGATTGACTGATGTACGCAGATGATTGACATATACAGATGATTGACATACACAGAAGATTGTCCATAGTGTGTTGAGTACAAATACAGAGTTTGTGCATGTTGCTCTGGGGGCACAGAGGCAGCATTTCTAAATCAGGTAAAAGCCGAGCTTCTCAAACTCAGCACCATTGACCTTTGGGACAGTATAACTCTTTGTTGTGGGATGGTCCTGTGTATTTCAGGATGCTTTGCAGGGACCCTTCTATCTGCCTTCTAAATGCTATTTAGCAACATAACCACTACACAAGTCATGGTAATCATGTCTACAGATAGCCAGGCATGGTGATGCACACCTTTAATCCCAGCACTTGGGAGGCAGAGGTAGAAGGATCACTGTGAGTTCGAGACCACCCTGAGGCTACATAATGAATTCCACTTCAGCCTGGACTAGAGCAAGACCCTACCTCGAAAAAAAAAAAAAAAAAAAAAAAAAAAAAAAAAAAAAAAAACCAAAAAGGTCTACAGATATCACCAAATGTCCTTGAGTGACAAAATATACCCTAGTTAAGAGTCATTGTGATTTTTAATTTTTTTTATTTTTATTTTTTTAAGATTTTATTTTATTTTTAATTATCAATTTTTTATTGACACTTTCTATACTTACATACAAAAAACATATGATATTTCCCTCCCTTCCCCCCATTCCACTTTAGAACACCAATCTCCATCATATCCCCTCCCTCTCATTGTGATTTTCGAGGTCCAGAGAGGATTAGATTCCAGAACGATACAGGAGATCTCAGGAACATAGACCCAAACTTTGGGTCCTTGTCAAAGTTAGCAAAGAATTGAAATCACAGACTCAGAGAAGGGCAAATTATGAATTATAAGGCTTATTTTAGAAAGAGTTGGGGTCCAGAGGGAAGGCAAGCAAGAAGGCCTAAGTCAAAAGAAATTCTTTCCTTTTCACCCTGCCAGGGAAAAAAAGGAAGGAGAGGTGGCAAAAATTTCCCTCCCATCTCCGGGGAGGAAGCCTCTGGAGAAGGCACACACACACACACACACACACACACACACACACACACACACACAGCAAAGTAGGAAAAGCCCAAGCCACCTCCCATAGTAGGTCAAAAAAACTACTGGAGAGTAAGGGGCTTGGAGCTTAAAGAGAGATCACACATGTAGCAATGCAAGACAGCATCCCAAAACAAGGCAAGAAAAAAAGAGATCTCCTCCTCCCACTTCTGGGAAAGGAGACCAAGATAGGCTTACACAAGTATGCCAAGGGGGGTCAAAGGTCAGGCTCATTTATGTGGGTTAAATATCCAATTAGGCTGAGCCTCATCATCAGACTCAGGTATGTCTGATCAGCAACCTGATTGGTTGGTAGGCTCAAGAGGCAGCCTGAGGAAGGGCTGAGCCCAGAAATCTTTGAAGCAGCAGGAAGTTGTCACCTGAGCTGATGTTTGCAGCCATCTTGGATGAGACTGGATCAGATGTAGGTACTAGTCCTTTCAAGGAAGGCAAGATGGCATCTCCTTGGGTCTCTGTCCTTCCAAGGAAGGCAAGATGGCATCTCCTTGGGTCTCTGTCCTTCCAAGGAAGGCAAGAAGCATCTACTGGGGTTTGTTCCCCTATTCTGTATCAATTACTCAACAAGGATCCAGGGAGCTGGCAAAATGGATCCACCTAAGCTGGATGCAGAAAGTGATACGTTAGACATTTGTCTGCAGTAGCAAGAGGCCCTGGTGTGCAGGTAAATAAATAACTTTTTTTTTTAAACAAACAACTGAAAAAAGAAAACCATCTGGAGAAATGGTAAAGGACGAAGATTTTCCAGGTCCCATGGTAGGAAGGAGGGCTGAGAACACCAGAGGTGAGAGGCATACGGCAGCAGGGTGTGTAACGATTCTGTGTCCACCACAGGAAAGCAGAGCCAGACTCTCTTCCTGACATCCTTTGGCAATGATGAAGCATGTTCATAATCCAGTAAGTAATCAACATCCGCGCACATTTGCTGAGGATCAGCACAGGCTTAGAAGCCTGGGCGCGTTTGTGATCTGCGGAACTTGCTGGGTATATTAGGTGGGGTTTCCTAGGTGAGGCTGAATGCCAGACTCTAACCAGGAAGCACTGCACAAGCACGTCTGGAAAGTTGTCCCAAAGGATCTTAATAAAAAGAGACCTGAAATCTCCAAGACTCCAGTAATTTATTGTGATTTATTTCTTCATTCTAAATGAAATTCATTTTTGTACCAACATTTGCATTCTTTCTCATAAAGAGAACTTCTCTAATTGTGTACAATTCTCCTCCCCAGAACCTCAATCTTCCCTGCTGGGAGAGACCCTCAATGAATTACTTTGCCAGGTCAAGTCTGCCTTGACCTGGGCTTTGAATAGGAAAGCCTCCCCTGCTGAGGAAAGAAAGAAATTGTATTCTAAATGAGGGAGTTGTGTCTCTGGGATGAATCACATGCAGACTGCTCAGAAATAGACCTGGAATGGATGGTCTTGAGAGATTCGGCTCTGCTTTGTGATTTTTCTTATATCAAAACATTATACGTGCACAGGATCCAGTCTTCCCACAAGCTCAAAAACACCAATCCCACACTGAGGGCAACTGATTATTAAAGGTAGATGCATTTCTAAATACATATCCTAATCTATGTGTAAACCTCAGATTTAAATAATCACTTACCACTCCCACAAATAAATATCAACAGAACAGAAGCTCTTAGATGTTCTTTCTCCCTGTACCTGTGTAGATGTGGGTAAGGTGATCCATTCTGTGGGCGATGTTTTCTATGAGGCTGGTATCTGTTGGCAGGTTTGTAGGCATATGCCAATGTTGTACACGAAAAAGATCATGCCACCCAGAAGTACTATGCTGCTTGATATATTGAAAGAACACGGGATTTGGAGTCACTGGGCTTGGATATGAGTTTGGAATACACCATCTTCTTGCAAGCCACCTGATAAATGCACACTGTGATGTTCACCAGCGGGGATTTGTGGGAGAAGTGAGTAGCTAGATTAATCTGCTGGACAATGGACAGTAATGTTGACCAGTATTTTCCGGCAGAGTTTGCTCAGGATGGTTTTTGCAGTGGTTGTTGAATGTGAACTATTTTGGCTTTCACCCTGAATGGAGCACAGTGGAGAAGTCCGTCAAGATTCCTGGCATCTTCTGTCCCAACCACGTGTCAGTAGTAACACTGCCTTCTGCTGATGAGCCGTTCCTATGGGTCAGGACCCTCAGGTCTCTGGAGCAGGCATAAAGTTCATTGCCACAGTGAAGTGTAAAGTCTCTTACTGAACCAGTCCTACTCCATGCTGAGTGCCCTGAGGACCACCTGGAGCCCGGAGTTTGTCAAAACCATTTATATCAGCTTCTGTAGGTATGAGGGTACTGGGAATCTTCCCAAGTGAAGTCACAGTGCATTCTGAAGTGAGAACCCCACTGTCAGTTGTCTCATGTCAACAAGATGGAGGGCCTTGCCTGTTGTACCTCCATGTGCAGACACTGTGGCAAGTGAACTGTTCTCGTAGAACAAGCCGACATTCTACATATGCTCCACAGAGACAATGAAGAGAGAGAGTGCTCTGTGGCCTACCGTTGACAAGGCTCCCCTGGCCTTCTTTCTTAATACTTCTCTTCCTAGGAAGAAGAGTTTATGGGGCCAAATGGGATAAACCCAACCTCCCACTCGCCCTTAACCTTATGTTTCAGGTAACTGGGACTCTGGAACTTTCTTCCCAACCATCTGGGGACAGCTTCCAGCAGCTGGTGACACCTTCTTCCTTTTTGTCCATCTACCAGACACATTTCTGTACGTCTCAACTAATGGGACTCCTGGAGAGGGCTATTGGTGGGGTGTGATAGAGCTTGGACATGTATATCAAATGCCTCACGTGTGTGTGAGGCCCTACACGTGGCAGGATGGAGCTGGTGGTGAAGAAAAAGGGCTGCACCTAGAAGCAAAGGCTAAAGGCTGAGGAGGGAGAGGCCAGACCTTGCAGGCCAACCCATTCCAGAACAGAACTCCAAGGAGTCAGAAAATTTTAAATATGAGCCCAGCCCGTATGTTATTAATGAATGCTCATTTTTTCATGAAGAAGGGTTGAGCATATTTGCTTAATTTAAGAGTTATCAAGTGTGAATCATAACTGCTTAGTATTCAGTCACGTGGCATGTAGCTCTCCATTTGTGCTCTTGTCCGGGCCCCACAGATATCAGGAGTGTCTCCAGGGTTTGTCTTTACCTCACTTGCCTCTGGAAGTTTATTGTATTATATTTTATTTTATTTGAAATTAGCAGCCATGGAAGCTTTCCAAGGTTCTTTGAATGCAAGGAGAATGTAGTCCATCAAAATATGCTGTCTGGTTTTAGTGCACATGAGAGGTTGTTAACTCTGGCAGCCCAGCTAGATTCTTTCGTGTTCCCATTGTCCCTTTGGCCATCCCAGCCAAATCCTAATGGAATAATGAGTTTGTGCCCATGAGATGAAAGGGAGGGGCTGAGGAACCAGTAAGCAAACACAGCACAAAGGGAGAGGGGAGAGCTTCAAGAAACAAGACTCTGCTCCTTTGACTTCATTCCGCTTAATTTCAGACAGCTTCCTCCCCCACCCCCAGAGTTTTTGGCTGCAGGAAAGAAAAAGGAATGTTGTCTGTTTTTCCTCTTGTAAAATATGGAGTGTGTTAACTACCCTGGACTCATTGGAACATGGTAAGGAAGATCTCATAGAATGGGAACTGTTGATAGCACATATTAAAAAAAAAAAAAAAGTAAAAGAAATTGTCATCCTTGTCCCACATTTGTTAAGCTTGCAGGATTTATTAGGGTTTTAGGAAGGAACCTGGCTGCTGAAGCTGTGGAAGGAAATGGTGGGAGTTGGGTGGTGGAAACCCAGGAAGGAACTGAATTTACACTTTCACACTCTGTCTCAGGAAAATGAGAAACTTAGAGGTAAACACAAGTTATTCCCAAGCCATAATTTCTCCCAGGAAATCAAGGAAACACATTCAGAAGGACCAAGCTCCAGAATCCAGGCAAATACCATGGAGACCATGGGAAGAGTCTCTGGAGCTACCAGAACAGCTTGGTCTCCTGCCTGCCTAAGTAGCCAGTCGCTTTCTCCTGACAGGAAAACAGAAGACTTTACAACAAGCTTCTGTGGTATGTGGCATAGAACCCTGCGCAACCCAGGGGCAACTCTGGGGGGGTGGGGGAGATGGCCAGTGATCCTGTGGACATTTTCATGAGAATGGGCAGGAAGAAGGCTAGTGTTGGAAGTGGACCCTCCTCGGGTGGCTGGTGACTTGTATTATGAAATACAAGGCTCGGTTTCCTCTGCTTAGAGAAGAATGGTTGTTTTCTCACTGCAGCCTGTGCTGCTGGCTCAGAGAATGCACTGTGCTAATCAGCTTCCCGTGTCTCTTTCAGGCAGGTGGGATTCTAGACTCAGATTGGGCCCTTATCCCTGATGCCATTCATGGGAACTCAGGGACTTGTCTATACAGCTTTTTGCATTTGTGTAACGAGTCAAAAATGGAATCCCTGAAGAGCGATTCTTTATTCAGACCAACCCCAGGGCATTGCATTTATTATGGATGTGTCACAATTTAACAGTTACCAAGAGCCTGTTTTTCTCCATGCCACCAGAAGGGCGGAGACGGGATGGACCAGCTTAGAACGTCTTGGGAGGATGGGAAAGAAACTAACTTCTCTACCCAGGTAAGCCCACCTATCACCATGGCACCCCAAATGTACACACCAGTAAAGACAGTTCTCTTTGGTCCTGGAAGCTCAGAACGGCTAGGCTATTGAATTATCCTACCACTTTGCTCAAAGAAACCTGAGCTGAGAGGCTGTTTACACAGTGGGAAAAACATGGACTTTGAACAGAAAAAGCCCTCCCTTTGAAAACCAGTTTTTCCACTTACTAGCTGTGTGGCCCTGGTAAGATGTTATCATTCTTCATGTATCTCATGTCCCTAGATACAGAATAGAGCCAATAATAGCCACTGCACTACAGATGAAATGAGATAACTCTTTCAATATGAGGAAGCTTGCATGCACCGAAAATCTGCTGCAACAAGGAGCCCATCCCTTTCTCTCCCTTGTAAAGACTGGAGTGTGACAGGATCACCTAGGGATGACACCTATGTCCTCCTCTCCCAGTGACTGAATCTTGATGTTCCCATGGCAGATGCTGGTGTCAGGATGTAAGTTCATGGAAGGTGACGTCAGAAGGCAGCAGGAATGCCTCTTCCTCTCCTCCTTCCTGCCATCCTGCGCCATCCTCCATGCCTACCACAGCACGGAAGAATCTGAGTCAAGGAAATAATGTTGGTGCAAAGAATGGAAGACGCAACTCTTCTGGGTTAGTGCCGGGCCAAGGCTATGAGAGTCCTTAAAGGACATCAGAGACTTTCTAATGCAGCCCCTCCTTTCCTCTGAAGTGTTCCAAGTAGACGAGGAGAAAGGGGCTTCCTGAGGCTCATACTTAACTCCAGTCTACCCTGCAATGCTCATACCTAACTGAGCCCAGTCATTTTATTTTATTTTATTTTATTTTTATTATTATTATTTTTTGGTTTTGAGAGGTAGGGTCTCACTTTGGTCCAGGATGAGAAGGCAGCTTCCATCCTCCTACCTCTGCCCCAAGTGCTGGGATTAAGTGAGCCACCAGCCCAGTGTTCACATTTTAAATTGCATTCTCTTATGCCCAGTGTGTGCCCCAATGGGAGATGTACTCTAGTCTCTCTGTGCCTGCTTTTCAAATCTTGTACCTGCCTTATCTAGAGTCTATCCCAGACCTGTGCCACCTTGCATTGCTTGTTGATATCATGAGGACCAATTTTCACTGACATTGTGCAATGGTGTTTTTGAAATTCTTGCTGTTATTATGTTATGGTATTATGCTACTGATATTATGTTTTGGCACCACTCTGAGGCCTGATCTCATCTAGACACACAGAGAAGGGACATGAATAATGTGAATGGTATTTGGTGCTGGATAATGAGTTACCCAGTGTGCAATGGTGGTCAGTGGACAAGGAAGTGGAGAAGGGATGAAGAGACCTTGAGCAGAAAAAGTAGACTGTGAGAACCATAAATGGATGGTTCTGAACTGTACAAGCAGCCTTACATCTTCTCACAGCACCAGGAGATTTTTAATATATATTATTTATTTTCAGGCAGAGAAAGAAATGGAATAGAAAGAAATAGAAGACAGAGAGAATGGGTGTGCCAGGGCCTCTAGCCACTGCAAACGAACTCCGGATGTATGTGTCACTTTGTGCATCCAGCTTTGATGTGGACACAGGGAATCCAACTCGGGTCATTAGGCTTTGTAAGCAAGTGCCTCAATGGCTGAATCATCTCTCCAGCCCGACCAGGGGACTCGTATTTATTCTTTCTCTCACCCACCTTATGAATCTTGAGAACTGGCTGGAAGAGGACTGGAGATTCCTGCACTCTCCTCTCACGGGACTAAGTTCTCATTTTCCAAGTATGAAACTCTGGTTTTCTATGGACGGGGATGTATGTGAATGACAGCAATCTCCACAGATCCCAGGTTACAAAGCATGCTGTCAGAGGAGTCTGGGAAAGGAGGGAGGGCAAAGGTAGGTGGGCAGTCGGGGGGGGGGAGGTCTTCTGCTTACACTCCATAAAGAAAGTTACCACTCTGCAGACAAAGCATTGTTAAGACTTTGGTGGCAAGCAAAGACACCATCTATATCCTTAATCCAGTTTCTGAAAGTGACTGCAGCAGCAACCATCATTATTTAAAACAAACAGAAACAATAACCAACAAACAAGTTTGAATCTCTTACTTCTGCACGCACTGTGTTTTGCCATGATTAACATGAGCCTCCCCAGCAGTGATTCACAGGGAAGGCAAGAAAACTGCACAGCATTCTCAGGGATATGGGAGACCCATGGGAGCATAGGCGCCTGGGTCACAACTCTCATAGCTCTTTAGTGAATTCCTGACCACTCTTCCTCTCGCTCCCTGCTAGCCTCTGAGGTCTCTGATATGGCCTCTGGGCCAGCCTAAGGTAATGTTACTGTGCTTAACATGATCACCTGATCCACAAAGCCACATTGAAGAGAAGCCCAGTCAGCTTGGCAACTAATTGCCACTAACCTGTAAAAGCCACTAAAATGTCACAGGAATCAATGCGTCCTATTCCCAGTGCCCTTGAGAGGAAGAAAGGCAACACAGTTCACAAGGATAAAATCTATTCAAGTTGGTATTTTGGAAGTAGGGGTGAATGTCAGCTGAAGCCATGATCACAGATTGCTGAATTCTGGCAATAAAATAAGCATTCCATGATTACTTTCTCATTTCTCTGAACAATACCCAACCAGAAGAACTCATGGATGGAATAAAATTTAATTTGACTTACATTGTCAAAGGGAAGTGTCATGGTAGGGAAGGCTTGGTGGCACAAGCAGAGCAGGTCATACTGCAGTCAGGAAACAGAGGCAGAACAGGAAGTGGGGCCAGGCTATAAAACCTCAAGGCCGCTCTCAGTGATCCAGTTTCTCCAGCCAGGCTTCATGGTCTAAAGGTCCCACAGCTTTCTCAAACAACACCACTAGCAGGGAACCAAGGATTCAAACACAAGAGCATTTTACATGCAAACCTCCACACTTAGAGAGCTTTATGCTGTTTTTCTAAAGTTTACAATGCCGTTCAACAAATTAAGGCCCAGGAAAGCTGTCAAAGCAGCAAAAAGGGTGGGAGAGATTGCTCAGCAGTTAAAGATGCTTGCTTGCAAAGCCTGAGGATCCAGGTTCAATTCCCCTGTACCCACATAAAGGCAGATGCACAAAGTGGCACATGTGTCTGGAGTTCATTTGAACTGGCAGGAGGCCTTGGTGTATCCATTCTTTTTCTCTGTCTGCCTTCCTCTCTCTCTTTCTCTCTCTCTCCTTCTCAGTCTGCCTCTTTCTTTGCTGTCTTTCTCTCAAATAACTACATATTTTAAAACAAGAAAGAAGTAGAGAAGAATCTATCACACAAGATATAAAAAAAGTTGACACATTTTTGCAACAGAATATTCTTAATGGACCTGAAAGTGAAGATTTAGAAACCAGTTTGCATGTCATCTAGCCAAAAGAAGAGTAATGGTCTATTATTATTATTATTATTATTATTATTATTATTATTATTTATTTTTGAGCCACAGTCTCACTCTAGGCCAGGCTGACCTGGAACTCACCCGATAGCCCAGGCTGGCCTCAAACTCCGAACCATACTCCTACCTCAGCCTCCCAAGTGCTGGGACTAAAAGCACACACCATCATGCCCGGGTTACTTTTTAAATGTTTTAATTTTTAAAAGTTTGAAAGAATATCAACTCATTCATCTTCCCAGGTTCCCTTCATGCCCTACTCAGTGCTTGGTGGAATTTTCTTGCAAAATTTTTTCCAGAATAAATAACTGCGGATCTCCTGAGGTTATTCATTGGCAAAAATACAGCAGAACCACAGTCCCAGAGACACGATCCTAGACACATTGCCCTCTGAAGTGCTTAGTGATAAAGGAGTCCGGCTTCGCCAGCAGTCTGAATTACTAAATTAGCATGATTACATGGTCAATTAAATTGATTGTAGATTAGTTTAAGTGATTCAAAGAAAAAATGCATTGTGTTTTTTTTTCTAGGTGGTACTTTTTAAATAAATCAAATATGATCTTTTCCAAGTATCTCCAAGGAATGAGATTTTTGTGTTTGTATGAATGTGGTGTGTGTGTGTGTGTGTGTGTGTGTGTGTGTGTGTGTGTGCAGGTACACTTGTAAGTGTACACAAATGCATACAGAAATCAAAGGTTGATGTCAAGTATCTTCTCTGATCTCTCCAACTTATTTATTGAGATGGGGTTTCCTCACTTGAACCCAGAGCTTGCCAACTTAGTAGCTAGTCTAGCTTGCCAGCTGGTCTGAGAGATCCCGTGTCTCTGCCTCCCAAGTGCTGGGATTCCAGGGTCCACCATATCTTCCTGGCATTTACATGGGTTCTGGGGATAGGAACCCAAGTGCTCAGGTTCACCCAGCAACCACTTTACCCACTGAGCCACCTCCTCACCCCAAGATATTTTTATGTCTCGGATGGACTTTTCCAATGATGAAATGCCTTAAAATACAAACATTATTATGCACATCTAACAGATATTTTCTTGGTGAAACATAAGCCTATTTTTCATTTGTCCAAGATTATTTCTGGCACATGGTATCTTCCTCAAAACTTTGTTTCCATTTCTGAATCAATTGCCTTAATAAAAACCCATCACAGTTCTGGTTATTGGTCCCTTCTGTTCCTCTCTGTGTTATCTCTTCCCATTTTGTCTGCTTACTCTTACAGTCCTAGCTATAAAAATTGAATATTTGGGACTGGAGAGATGGCTCAGTGGTTAAAGGTGCTTGATGGGAAAGCCTGCCTGCACAGGTTCGAGTCTCCAGTATCTATGTAAAGCCAGATGCACAGAGTGGCAGATGTATCTAGAGTTCGGTTGTAGTGGCAGGAGTTTCCTGTTATGCCCCCCACCTTTGCTTGCAAATAAATCATAAATATAAAAAAATAGAAGACATGTACCTGCTTCAGAGTCTTTGTGCTATAGACCTGCTTGTCAGGTATCTGCCCACCACACTCCATCACAGCATTCAGGTTTCTATTAAATACCCTTTGACCAAACCCTGATGTCTCTCTCTAGACATAAAGCTCATTGTATAATTCTACACTCTATCCTTATCTCCATTTGCTTGTTTCTCCTTCTTAATAGTCTTTATTTCAAATATTTATAGATCTGGTTGGTGTTCCCCACTCTAGATTCTAAAGATTGGCCATCTAAATGATAAAACTTGGCTGATTGCTTGATTTGTACTGCAAAAGTATTGTTGGAAAATATAGAAAAAGTTCAGGAAGACATATTCTTTTCACAACATTCACAGTCTTGCTAAGGATGAAATATTTACACAAGCGAAGTATTTTAAAACTAGATAATATGAGGTAGACTTTCTAACTATATGGTCAGGTCATTTTGGCAACCATTATAGGTCACATACTGCATGTTAAGCTCTGTTAGGGTCTGGAAATATTAAGGTGACATAGGGGTCCCTGTTTCTACTTACTGTTGTATCCCCCAGACCAATAACAAGTAAGCACTTATTCAGTCAGTGTTACTGAACCTCCTTATGTAACACTGAAGCACTTTTACCAAAATTAAACACAGCAGCAGAAAGACATTGAACAGCCCTGAATGTGAAAAAAGGTGTGCATGTCAGGGGTCGGGGAGTAAGTCTGTAAATGCTGAGGGCCTTCCCTTCCCTTATGCTCTCAAGCGCAGCAAAAGCAACCCCATACAGTTTCCTTTCTTTCTCTCCTCTTTCTTTCTTTCTTTCTTTCTTTCTTTCTTTCTTTCTTTCTTTCTTTCTTTTTCCTTAAAAGTATCTTTTTTCTTATTATGGACATACTTAGTATGGATACATCATGTGTTGGTATCATCCTTTCCTTCCTCCCTGCCCACATTCTGCTGGAGACCCTCCTCAGTGGGGTTGCAGGTATTCCCCATGGAGTTGTGGGTTATGCCTTGTGGGAGCAGCAGTCACTTATTGGGGGGAGGCAGTGCCTCTGGGTATGATGTCCCAACCTGTTCTTTCAATCTTTCTATCCCCTTCTGCAAAATTCCTGACCCTTGGTGGGAATGTTTGTTTGTTTGTTTTTTGTTTGTTTGTTTATTTATTTATTTATTTATTTAAGATATAGGCAGAGAGAAAGAGAGAGAGACAATGGGTGTGCCAGGGCCTCTAGCCACTGCAGATGAATTCCAGCTGCATGTGATGTGCATCTGGGTAATGTAGGACCTGGAGAATTGAACCTGGGTCCTTAGGCTTCACAGGCAAGTGCCTTAGCCACTAAACCATCTTTCCAGCCCTGTATGTTTTAAGTCTACTTCAGTGGTGAGCTCTTAGGAGCCTCTGGATCTCTGCTTTGGTAGGTGTTGAGAATCCTCAGGATCTGTCTCCTTTATCCTGGTGCTGATTGTCAGGCTCACCATGGAAACTGCATTCTTGCTCATCTCCCCAATTCCTCTGTGGATTCGGCTGTGCCTTGGCTGAAGTGCAAGGGGTAGTTTATCTCTTCTGGTCTCACTACCTTCTGAAAATGAAAAACAGATTCTCCAACAGAGAGTGAAGTCATGGGTTAAATGGAATAAGCATTATTCATTTAGGGATAATATGATGAATGTGATCCTCTTTTTTTTTTTTTTTGGAGAGACACAACAGAGAGATGAAGTCAGCTGGGTTAAATGGTCAAGTGCAACAGCATTATTCATTTACGTGGGACCTGGAGATTGGAAATACCAGCATTCTTTTAGGCTTGAGGCAGGTGTAACCTCTAAGCCATCTCTCCAGCCCTGTAATCCTCTTTTGGCCAAAGACTAGTGGGAGCTTGACATTTTTTAATCTTTTTTTTTGGATTCTGAGACACAGTTCCAGATAGAGAGAATGGAGAGAGAAGCCTTTGGATACCCACAGGATCACCAGATGGTGTGTACTTCTTGTCAGGGTGTTTTTTTCTGAGTAGCTTAGACCCCTGGTTGCTCACTTTCCCCCAATGGCTCATGTAGTGCTTTCCAGCACTAGATGAGCGAACCATCTGAGGACTGGCTCTCCTCCATATCCCAGCCATGTCTGTCCATGTTGTGTTGACAGCATGTGGTGTCTTCATCAATAGGGTCTTACCTTTTACCTCATACAGGTAATCAAGTGCTTTGACAGAAGCCTGTCTTGTTTTGGGACCTTGTAGATCTTGGCCTGGCTGCAAGAGGACATAGTGGACTTTGTGAATGAGTTGTCTTTGACTCCTGTGTTTAACTTCAAGCCACAGCATTCAGCCGTGGGACCTGGCCTCACAGAGAGTTGGAAGCTGAAGTTGGAAGCTGGAGTCATTGGAACCAGCAATCTTTGATCTTTTTTTAGGCATTACATCTAGGCAGGTACCACAATCCTCTTAACCTCTAAGCCATTCTCCTCCACTGCCCTTGTTCTATTTAAATATCATTTTTGCCTTCCTATTATGCAGGTCTTGTGCAGGTCACTCCAAAGAGAAAGTAGCAAGAGCTTGACATTATATTGAGCATAATCTTTTTGTCTTGATTCTTTACTGGGTGTGTAGAGATGTCTCACTTAGTGCAAACACTTCACTGTCACTTCTGCTCAGCAATTTTGTGGGTTTTCAGTTCCAGATATCTGGATTAACTGAAAGTTTTAATACTGAATGTATTTCTCAGTTTTTTTGGGGAATAAATATATCCATTTAGCCAGATAATAGTAGGAGTTTACCTTCTAGGTCTCATGACTTCCCCAGCTCTAGGTCTTTTTGAAACTTTTTATTGAAAACTTCCATAAGTATAGACAATGTACCACTTTTCCACTGCATCCATTCTTCTTTCCATCTCATCTCTCATCTATCTTGATGTCATAGTCTTCTTCCCCTCCTATTATGCAGGTCTTATGTAGGTAGTGTCAGCCACTGTGAGGTCATGAATATCAAGACCACTTTGAGTCTGGAAGACAGCATTGAAGCACTCCTCCCCTTCCTTTGGATTTTATATTTTTTTCCACCACCTCTTCTGCAATGATCTGTGAGCCTTAGAGGGTGTGATAGAGATGTCCTGCTTAGTGCTGAGCACTCCACTGTCACTTCTTCTCAGCACTTTGGCAAATTGTAAGCCACCCCAGTGGGTCATCTTGAACATAGTAGAAGTGGGTATGAACATAAGAATTTACAGGGCAATTTGGTGGGCATAATATATGCATTTAACCAGACATCATAGTAGTTTCCCCCTAAGGCTTATGACCTCCCCAGCAATAAACTTTTGGCTACATATTGAGTACAAGGCAGGAATTCCCTCCCGGGGAGCAGGCCTCCAATTCAATCAGAGAGTAGTTTGTTTTCTATATATATGCCACCATTGCATCAATTGGTACATTTGGCCTGGCTGGCCAGCTATAAAGCTTGCAGAATGCACTGCTAATTAAGACCATTGATGACCTTTCTCCCCCAAAAGGCTGCAAAGCTCTTTCTAGCATCTTGACTTCTAGTCAACAGGGAGGAGGCTTCCAGCTCAGCTCCAGCTTGATTTCTCAGTGACCTGCAGCCCGAGCATGTAGATTCTTCAGCAACAGGGTCTTATTTTCTATTCTAGTGGGAAACTGAAAGCCTTGGAAATGGCCTACAAAGTTTTGGGGGCATCAAGACCCTCTCTGACCAATGACTCACTAGAAGGTATCCCACCCATGTCACTGAAATCTATGGATTCTGGGTATAGCATTATCTACTTCCACAGGCTATTTCTGCCTATATATGGCTTATCTGTCCAGCTTTAAATTTTATTAACCCTCTTTCCACCACTGCCTATCCTCCCCTTCCACCCATCTCCAAGCCCACTTAGATCTTTCCAACCCCAATATTCTGGCCCTCTTTACTTACAAATCTACTTTACCTTCACCTTAAGCCCTCCCTCTCCTTATTTCCTCTTTTGCTTAGTAATGTTTAATTTCCTTACTATCATTCACATAAAAAAGATTCTATCTTGGGCTGGGAATGATGGCATATGGCTATAATGACAGCACTTAGGAGGTAGAAGCAGGCAGATCAGGAGTTCAAAGTCCTTAGCTACACAGTGGGTTCAAAGCTAGCCTGTGCTACATAAGACTCTCGAAAAAAAAAAAAAAAGATATCCATGTATATGTATTATTGTGTGTGTGGTTATGCCATCTCTTTCTCTAGAGAAACTGGAGTTCTCCCAATAATGCTTTTCCTGTTTGTACCCCACATCATCATTCTCACATCATTTCCCACCGAAGGAACCACCTCATGCAAGCTTTGAAAGAGAAATGAGACTCACCGGTTTTGTTTGTGCCGACAACAGTGTGAGGCTTTGGATGAGATTTAGGACAGTTCCTATGCTGTCAAACATGGTTAGCCTTCCCAGAGGGGAGCTTGATTACAGTCTCTCTCTACAGAGGAGAGGGAGGCCGTGGCCAGTTATGGGAAATGGGAGAAAGGCCTTTCTTTTCCCTCTGGGGAGTGTCGATGGCTGATATGGAAGATTACACTGGAACAAAGATTGCATTGCTGGCTTATGTCATTTATGCTCTACTTGTACCGCATTATTGTAGACTGGTCCAATTGTCTTGTGGACAATAGAGGGTTTTATTTCAACATTTATGTACAGAATGCCTGCCTGGTCTCCTTCCCTCCTCCAGATGCAGGAAGATATATAGAGGATCAGATTTCTGGAGGAGGCATGTCAAAATAAGGGATAAATATTTCCTTTTTTCCTCTTCTCCCGTGATAGCTTTTAAAGTCTAGTAATTCCTCTGCTGATTGCAATAGGAAAGTAAATCATAGTGCATTACAGGGCAGCCATCTCAAGCAACTATACAAACAAAAATGAGTGTTAACATAGACCTCCAAAGAACGCGAAAGCCTTCAGGTAATTGAAGGGGGAAATGATTTAAACATGCATACTCAAAATATTCTACTTTCAGGCAACATCTCTCATTTTCCTTTCCAATCCTGGTTCCTGTTCTCATCATATGTGCACGAAAACATATGTGAGGCATGACATTCACAGTCATAACAACTATCTTCACTTCATCACCGTCTGCTGGTGTCACCACTGTGCCTGATATTCAGTAGTGTTGCCAAAACTCTTCAGCTGAACTCTGTGCTCTGTCCAGTGTCTTGATGTCCCCTTCCCAATGGGGAGGCAGGGGTGATCTTTATTAAATAGAAAGCCAGTTACAAGGCACATAAGAATAACAAGCCCTTTTCTTCTTCTTTTATTTTCTTTCCTAAATTTGGAAAAGAAGACAAAAACATTGCAGGTAATTTAAGACAACAATTCAATGTCATTGTCCTAAATTTCCTAAATGATCCATGCCAACTTCAGCAATTACGGGTCCACTCTCTCGTTAGTGACAAACCCCTGTCTTTCACCATAGCTCAGCTTCAATTATCTCCAATTAGCCTGTTCATCACAAGTTTGCCCTGATTAAACCATTTCATTGTTAGGTAACCGCCACCAAGGCTACACTGACCCGTCTCTTTCTAAAGAAAATGGGTTAGGGGTTGGAGAGGTGGCTTAGCATTTAAGGTGTTTGCCTTCAAAGCCAAAAGATCCCGGTTCAATTCTCCAGGACCCATGTAAGCATCTGCACAAGGGGGCACATGCATCTGGAGTTCGTTTGCAGTGGCTGGAGGCCCTGGCGTGCTCATTCCATCTCCCTTTCTCTCTCTCTCTCTCTCGGCCTCTTTCTCTCTCTCAAATAAATAAAATAAAATAGTAGTTTCATTTTATTTATTTCCATTTTCTGTGCTGCAGTTATCCCATTGTCAAAGCAGCAATGCATCATGCATTCTAGAGGAGGTGAGGTCATGTCCATAGGCTCCCAGGCAGGAGTTCAGTCCAGGAGGTTGAAAAATGAAGCACATTATATTGAGGGTTATATAATCACTGCCATTTGATGTGTGTCCTACAAGTCAAGGACTGAGTCCAGTTTGGCATAATTTCTGCAAAATCAGTAGCTACATTTTTGGAAGGCTTAGCAAAAGTATGGTTGATTTTATTGGTTCATTCATTAAGACAAATTCAATTTTCCGGAGGAAATGGAAACACCACTCCCATGTACTATATCTTTTCTCCCCTTTATGCACACAGCTCCCACCTCTGCTTACACCACATCCTGAGAATTGTGATAACTCCCCACCTGACCCCATGCCTTCTGCTGCCCCTCCCTTTCTGGTTCACCCTACAATTTCCATTTTATTAAAATACTGCAGCGTTGCCACACTCCTACTCAAAGATCTCTGAAGGTGGGCTCGAGAGATGGTGCAGTGGTCAAAGGTACCTTTTAGCAAAGCCTAATGGCTTGGGCATGAGTTTGATTCCCCAGTACCCACAAAGTGGTACATGCATCTGGAGTTCCTTTGTAGCAGTCAGAAGCCCTGACATTCCCATTCTCTCTCTCTCTTTCTATGTAAATAAATAAAAACAATATTTTATGGGGCTATAGAGATGGCTATAGTGGTGCCTGCAAAGCCAAAGGACCTAGGTTTGATTCACCAGGACCCACATAAGCCATTTGCACAAGGTGGCACATGTATCTAGAGTTCATTTGCAGCAGCTGGAGGCCCTGGCACACCCATTCTGTCTCTCTCTCTCTCTCTCTCTCTCTCTTGCTCTCTCTGTCTCTCTCAAATAAATAAATAAAAATAAAGTATTTAAAAACAGAAAAAATATTTTTTATAATCTCTGAATGTTTCTCCCTTGTCTGAGGAATTAAGGACAAACCATTAGGCCCACCATTAATCTTGTGACTATTCTTTCCATTTTAAACCAAGGCTGAACTCTAACGACAGTTTGGGATCTTTTCTAATCCAGACTGAGATGTGAGCCTCCATGTTCTAGCATCTATTTTAGCTCCTTAGTCCAAACTGTCCCCTACCTCTACCAAAATAAATCTATCCTTCAGCTCTGGAAATGATTCTCCCTATTGCAAGAATTTCTTCTATTTCAGGTTTCTAGAGAACATACTGTCTCATAGACATCGCCTATGATCACTGTCTAGTAGCCTTCAGGTGCAGGTACAAGGCTGAGCTCTTGTAGGAGACTGAAACCAGATGAGAGGCAGAAGTCTACCTTGCATAGCAGAGTCCTGAGACAATGTTTGGCTGGGAGCAAGAAGTAGCATTGATTGATATTCCTTGAGCAATTTAACTAATAAAGTCAATAAAGTAAATCAGAGCTAAAGAAAAAGATATTGGGGGAAAGCTAGGTTTTAAAAAAGAATACAAAACTCATTTTGTCTTTGACTTTAATGACTGTTGCAGTTACTTTCTCATTGCTGGGACAAACTTGCAACCAGAAGCAGCTTATGAGAAGAAAAAGTTCATTTCAGGCTTACAGAGAGAGACTCCCTCGTGGCAGAAGAAGCTGGCTCACTTCCACAGATCATAGCTGAGAGAGATGACACCAAACATCCAGAAGTCCAAACTACTCTCTATACACCTAGTAGGGCTGGACTACAAGATCTACCCCCTCCAGTAGGCTGCTGGAGACTTAAGTTAGCAAGCTTAACCTTAATCACAACCCCATGGGGAGTATCTGCAACCCCACTGAGGAGGGTTCCCAGTGGAATGGGGGCGAGGATGAGGGCAAAGAGAGAATCAACACATGATGTACCCATACAAAATATATTGTTAATAAAAATACAAATCCCCGAAGCTATGGGAACATACATTCACATTCAAGCTACCACAATGACTAACATAGAATATGATCCAAACATGAAAAGAGCCATTTCTTCCAAAAATTCCCAACAGAATAAGACAATTCTGAACTTGAACTGACTATGGATATGTACACCAACAGCATCAACACAATGATCTCAGCAGGCCTGGTGGCTCAGGCTGCGAATCTCCACTACTACTGCAAAAAATGCTGCCTGGGTTACAGAGTGACTGCAAGGCCAGCTTGGGCAATTTACTGATGCTATGTCAAAATAATGAAAGTAAGCCTGGGCGTGGTGGCACTCACCTCTAATCCCAGCACTTGGAAGGCACAGGTAGGAGGATCACCATGAGTTCAAGGCCACCTTGAGACTACATAGTAAGTTCCAGGTCAGCCTGGGCTAGAGTAAGACCCTACCTCAAAAAAAAGAAAAGAAAAGAAAAGAAAAGAAAAGAAAAAAAAGAAAAGAAAAGAGAAAGGGAGGGAGGGAGGGAGGGAGGGAGGGAGGGAGGGAGGAAGGAAGGGAGGAAGGAAGGAAAAAGAAAGTCAATAGTAGCTCAGTGGTAAAGTGCTGGACGAGCACGCACACAGCTCTAATTCCAAGTCCTAGTACCATGGAGAAAATAAACATTCCCAGCCTGATATCATGCTTTTGCAGGCCACGCATGTGAAGCTCTTGTTCAATTCACATGCAGGCATTTCAGAAGCAGGCCGCTCATTTACAGTATTAAATGCCTTGCAGTTATAAGCATCCTTCCAGCCATGGTCAATTCTCAAAAGTGATTCAGTCCACAAGACTGGGCCTGTCTGGATCATGAGTTCCACTGAATCTGGAGATTTGAAAGCACGGACAAACATAACCTTATCACTTTCCTTCCATGTCCCAGCAAGGTAAACCGTCAAAGTCCGCCAGGGGTGACTAAAATCTCACTATAGTGCTGAGAAGAACTGACAGCAAGTTCCGTACTAAGTGCACATTTCTGTCACATCCTCTGAGGCTCAAGGACCCTTGCGGAAGAGGGGCCAGAAAGAATGGAAGAGCCAGAGGAAAATGGAATGGTTACAATGCTGTCAATCAGACACAAAATGGTCTTGATATTCATGACCTCACAGTGCCTGACACTACCTACCCAAGACCTGCATCATCGGAGGTAACAGAATGACGTCATCAGAATAGAAAGGAGACTAGTTAGAAAGAAGAAGGGATTCATTGGAAGAAGGATTTAAGAGGGGGAAATAAGGGTGGTGGGAAAGAAATATCATGGTTTAGTGTCTATACGTATGAAAGTTGTCACTAAAAAAAATAAATAAATAAATAAATAGTTGATTAATCAGTGATAAAGGGGGAAAGAAAAATGCTATCACAATTTTTAGAAAGATTTTGAATGATCTGGTAAAAGACCCTATTCTGTATCTTTGAATTTCTCTATGGGAAATAAACCTTCTGAAAATACTGAAAACACACGGGGCTTTATTCCCCATATAACAAAAAAGTAATTACCATACAATTGTATGCTGGTTTAATTAAGGAAGTGACTTAACTATGGCCTACATAACAAAAAGTGCTGGCTTTTCAAAGACCTTAAAATTTTCCAGTCTTCCAATAAGGAAATGATAGGCACTTTGGGGCTACATCGGCTTTCCCATAAATGCCATTTTTAGATGCATGTGTCATATTGTCATAGCCCAAGGAATGGAAAGCATTGGGCACCAAAAGACAGCTGTCTACCTTGTGTGTCAGGTCACCTTTACAAAAGAGTCCCAGTGATTAGCCCATGGTCTAGCAAACTTTGCATGGTGTAGGTCAGGGGTTTAGTGAACCATGTGTGTGAGGCTGTGATTCTCAAGGACTTGTGCCAGAAATTCAACCAAGAGAGTCTTCTCTGTGTTTGACAATTATTTTGAAATTGAAAATAGAGGATAGCCCAGTAGAAATATGGCCAATTTGCAGCATGTTCATATATTAAAGTTCCTAATAAAATTATTAAAAAACTTAAATCTAAAACAAATAAATGATAGATTTGAGATCCTGCTTTGATTTCCTTTGGAGTCTACAGGGAAGCCGCTCTGCACATGCCTGATGTCACCTGATTTCCCTTGGAAATGGAGCAGTAGAGACCAGACAGGGTTCTAGGGATGGGGAAGACAAGGTTAGAGGAAAGCAGGACACTAAGAAGAAAAGAGGACACAGAAGATTATTTTGGAAAGATCAAGATGCCAACCTGATTTTTATCTACTTCCCAGTTTTGGCTATTTCTTTCTTTCTTTTTTTATTGATAGCTTCCATAGTTATAGACAATAAACCATGATAATCCCTCCCCTCCCCCACTTCCCCTTCACAAATCCACACTCCATCATATCCCTTCCCTCTCTCCATTAGTCTCTCTTTAATTTTGATGTCATCATCTTTTCCTCCTATTCTAAAGGTCTTGTGAAGGTATTGCTAGGCACTGCAAGGTCATGGATATCAAGGCCAGTTTCTGTCTGGACAGTTGCACTGTAAGCAGTCCTACCCTCCCTTTTGCTCTTACATTCTTTCTGCCACCACTTCCTGACTTCCTGGGTTTTCTTTTCGTTTCTTTTCTTTCTTCTTTATTTCTTTCTTTCTTTTTTTTTTTGTTTTTTGTTTTTTGAGATAGGGTCCCACTCTAGCTCAGGCTAACCTGGAATTCACTATGTAGTCTCAGGGTGGCCTTGAACTCACAGTGATCCTCCTGAATCTGCTGGGATTAAAGGTGTGCACCACCATGCCCGGTTACTTCCTGGAGTTTCTTGGAAGACCAAGGTGAACAGTTTCTTAGGCCCCAAGTCTTATTAACATCTTAACATCAGGATTAAGTGGTGTGACCCAAAAAAGGAAAGGAAGCCTTGGGTCAGGTGACTCCTGGAGAATTTCTTGGATCCAAGACTTTATTGTAATGGGAGAGTGGGGGAAGATGAACAGGGAGAAAGGGAGGGAAGGGGGGGACCTAAGGAAGGGAAGAAAGGGGGTAATGCATGCACCAAAACAAGACAGCTGAAAGAGAAAGCAAGTGAGGGGATCTCACGGAGAGGAGAGGAATCATTCTGTGGAGGAGGGGTGTAGGGTGGTGTGCAGCGGTAAGGATTGGGGGAAAGATAGCCTTCCCTCATCTTAGCCCAGAGGAATCTTCCATTACCACACCAGGGGGCAGTCCCAGAGTCCCAGAGCTAGCATGGCCAAGTGGTAGGATAAAGAGAGGGACATAGGTAGAGAGCTCTGGGATGCTAACTAATCATGACTTCCTGGGATCAGTTCAAGTCTACCATTAACCATTCATGTGGCTGTGCAGAGACTTCTACAAGAGATGGTGGCCTCAGATTCCACCCCAGAGCTGTGCATTAAACTGCAAAAGATACTACAGGAAGGTGCTTCAAGCACTGAAAATATTACTAAGAAGACCCTGCATTTCACCATACAAATGTGGATGAAAAGGGCCACTCCACTATTCCTAATTATGTATCAGGATGACAGGTGAGCTAGTAATGAGAATGTATGTGCCTCCTTCTTGTAACTCCATTTAGATCATGCAAAAATGCTCCTGTCCCTCTGATGTATCATTGTTACATTTAATTGTTTGGGGACTTGAATGACTGATTGCAAAGGCTACTACTTTTGTAACACCTGACCTAACTTGCAGTGAGGTGTGTTAGGTGCATAGATAATCTAATAACCTTTTCACTGTACAGCCAACTTGGGCGAAAATGAGCAGGCATGACCAGCTGCAGAGAGAGGGAGACAGTTCTCCACAAGAAAGCCAATCCTTTGACATGAGCTGGAAATGGACCTGGAGGACTTTGAGACCCTATGGGTGATTGCAGCAGGAGGAAAGAAATTCTTTTTAGGCTCTGAAGGAAAATGTTGAGTGAGAAATAATGGAAGAAAAAGAAGAGGCAAATCTCCACCATGATAGAAATGAATGAGTGATTTATTTTTAAAAAAGCTATGTTATAGTTTTTAAATTATTTATTTATTTATTTATTTATTTATTTATTTATTTGAGAGAGAGAGAGAGAGAAAGAGAGGCAGATAGAGAGAAAGAATGGGCACACCAGGGCCTCTTAGCCACTGCAAATGAACTCCAGATGCATGCGCCACCTTGTGTATCTGGCTTACCTGGATGCTGGGGAATCGAACCTAGCAGGCACCTTAACCACTAAGCCATTTCTCCTCCAGCTCTGTGCTACAGTTTCATTTGCATGCTTCTGTAAACTACATTGTGCCGATTCCCATGATGCTGAGATAGAGTTACTCTTCTCATTCTTCTCTTGAAAAAGTGTAGCCTGGAGCCTGGTGTAGAAGCCAACACCTTTAATCCCAGCACTCAAAAGGCAGAGGTAGGAGAATCACTATGAGTTTGAGGCCAGCCTGGGACTAGTTCCAGTTCAGCCTGGATGTCTCCCAATAGATTTAGGAGTTTATTAAAGCTTGTAATTATTTCTCCAGCTACCTTTCTGAAGGAGGTGTAAGTGTGGGAGGATCCGAGAGTCCAGCCCTAAGGTGTGTTTGGGGGGTGGATCTGATTTCCAGCCTAAGGAATGCAGAGGGCTTGAGCTCTGCGGGGGATTCTGATTGTGGTGCTGGCTGTTTGGTGGTGTTTCTCTGCTTGGATCTATGAAAGGGGACCAGCCTCTTCAGCCATTATGGAATTTCCCCTGGACTGTAAGATTCAAATAAATTCCCTTCCTCCCATAATTGTGCCTGATTTGGCAGTTCAACCCAGCATTGTGATGCTGACTATGACACTGGGCTAGAGTGAGACCTACCCTCAAAACAAACAAATAAAATGAGAGTGTAGCCCAGGCTATACAGCATGTTCAAGGCAAACCCAAGCTACAAAGCGAGGCCCTGATCTCTAAATAAGTAAATAAATAACATGAAAACACTATGAGATTCCACTGGCACTAAGTAAAAACCATCTTGGCCCCAAGATATGTCCTCAGTAATAGGTTTGCTGGAACCATCCTTTGGTGTGTTCTGTCTTGGTTTTCTCTCTGCAGGAAATCACTTTGCAAGTTCTAAGGGTTAACTTCCTGAACAAATTCAACAACAGCCAAAAGGAAAGCTGAGAGTGGTCACGGAATTCAATATAAAGACCTGAAAATACATTCAGTTCTGAGCTATGGTTTTCATCAGGAAAGCAGAGGTTGCATTTTAATGTGGTCACGTGCACATACCAGGTCCTGATTTTCCTAAATTGCTCTTACTAAATAGAATTCCTTTACCAAAGCACAGACCCATTTTTCCCCCAAGGGGCAGAGTATTTTAGTGCACCAATGAAACTCTGTTCTCTTCACTTCAAGGCTGAGCCAAGACTATAATCAATCTACTTTAAATCCTTTCACTTATTTATTGTGAGATTTAAAATGATTTGATTTCATAGATTCTGTTTGAACAGACAGTCTATACGCAGAAGCAGAAGTTGATCCCTTAGCCTTTCAGCCAGCTCACTCTCTGCAGATCACCTGGTGTGATGCACACTTACCACGCCGAAGATGTAAACTGGATCATTTTGTCGATGGTGGAGCACACGGAAAAGGCCAACACTCGTTCAAATCTCTCTTCTTCCACTGCCAACAAAGAACATCAGCTTTAGTTGGGTTTTCTGCATGTGTTTTTCAAATACTCTGAGTAAACTTAGTTTTGGAATCTTTAAAATGCCAACCGTGAACGTTTCCTTGCACACAGCCTTTCGGGGAGCAGCCCTGGTTGTCATGGTGAAATGGGTCAGTGCCGTTTGCCAGGCAGCCTGTGAAGCTGCAGGCAGGCTGTTGGCACGGTGATTGGCAGCATAGGCCAGAGCGGTTCAGGATCTATGGATGAATCTAGGTCACTGGGATTCTTTGAAGCTGTAGCCGCCCATGGGTTCCTGCATCTCCATCAGCGTCCACAAACGCCTCCTGCACACTGGCTATCCTCTGATCCCTATAAGCTGCAAACATTGCAGGTCTTCTAGAGCCTCTCTTTCTGCTCACCAGGCAGCATTGTTTGCATGTAATTGAGGACTTGCAACCACATGAGTGGAAAAAAATCATGTGTGTGCACATGCGAGTGCACACATGCACACAAAAAAGACATAGACAAATCATTCTGGAACCTGTATTTCTCCTATTTAAATACATATTCCAGCAGAATGAGCTATTAGTAAAGTCACATTCCAACACTAATGTAAACACCAGCAGTTCGTGAAAATGGGGGAAGAGTTGAGGTTTTTCTCCACACACAGCACGTGCACTTTTTTTTTTTTTTTTTTTCTGGGAACATTTAAGTTACACCACAGACATGGTGTAACTCGCATGGCAGGGATTCAGTGACACTGGGGGACAGTTGACAGAGTCCAGTAGAGGCTTCCTGCATCTTTCAACTGTTGAACAGCATTCCTATGGCTAGAGAGTTCTAACCGTTCTTTCCCACCAGAGCCTTAAATCACACATTTATGTGCTCTCTCATTTATGTGCCATGACTTTTTAAATATGCATGGTAAATTGCCATTTTCTCTTCTGTTTTAAAACATTCTTGGGTGTGGTGAGCCATGCCTATAATCCTCACACTCTGGAGACTGAAGCAGGAGGATGATGGTTTTGAGGCCAGTCTGGGCTACCTGGCAGCACCCTATCTCCAAGTGAACACACAAGTAAGTTGAGGCAGTGATCTGTGTTTTGAAATGATACCAACAATCTTCCTCCCATTGATATTTTATGATCATTTTTTTCTTTTTTCTTTTTTCTTTTGTTGATTTTCCTATTTGGGATACATTGTTTAATTAAAGAATAAGCAGTTTTAAATTTTTTGTTTGCACACTGTAAGTGATGATTTCCAACTCCTCAGGCTTGTACACACACACACACACACACACACACACACACACACTGTCAGTTGTTGCTCCCAGCCATGCGCTCTATAAAAATCTTAAGCAAAGGGTCTTTTCTGAATTTAACTTAAGTGGAAAAAGACAGCTTTGTATCTCTTCCATAGTAAGCATGTGAGCAGGAAGATTTATATTTATCTAGCTCGCTTATTCCAAGACAAATGTTTGATTAAGTGAACAGTAGAACGAGCTCCATCATAAAACCCAGTATCAAACCCCTGAAAAACAGGGGGAAGGCAAGACTTGATGGAATGGGGGCCAAGTGGAAGGATATACCATGATGAGGAAGAACACTGAAGAGAGAGGCAAAGGAGCCAAGGATGGTTACCAGGCATAAGTAAGTTGGAAGTCAATGAATTGTCTCAGCCAAGCATTGCATAACATTAGCAATGCAAAAAGCGTTGCCTGAGTCAGTGTCAGCTACGTGCAATGGCACATTAAGGATGTTCATGCACAGTCTTATTGAACTGCCCCTGAAATACTGGGAAATCCACATTGTTAGTGCTCCTGCTTACTCATAAGAAGTGTGTGTGTGTGTGTGTGTGTGTGTGTGTGTGTGTGTGTGTGATGTGTGCACACATGGAGCAGATTAGTTAAGTGACCAAACCACAAAAAATAGTCAGTGGTGGGCTGGAGAGATAGCTTGGCAGTTAAGGTGCTTGCCTGCAAAGCCAAAGGACTCAGGTTTGAGTCCCAGTGCCCACGTAAAGCCAGATGCACAAGGTGGCATCTGGAGTTCATGTGCAGTGTCTAGAAGCCCTGGCATACCCATTCACTATCTCTCTCTATCTGCCTCTCTCTCTCTCTCTCCAGAAAAAAAGTTGTAAAAAAAAAAAGTAGCCAGTGTTGGTCACTCCTCCAGACCTAATGCTTAATCACCACAAAGTTGGGCGGTTCTTCCTGTGCTACTTGAAACAAGTAACATATTCTCATCTCATCCTGTCATCTTCTGTCAGGAGATACATCCCCCTCTTTCCTTCTTGAATCCTTCATACAAATTCAAAATTCAGGTGAGTATCCACATACTGTAGAAGACCACTCCTCACACTGTCTGTTCCTTGACTCTTACTGCATTGCTTCCCACGCATGCATATGGCACATGTACCAGCAGTCCATGTACTAATGGTAATTACCATGGGTCATCTGTCTGGGGACACATCCTGGACCCATGTCTAAAGTACATACTTCTTCAGGACAGGATGTATACCAATGACTTCCTCCTCATCACCTACTATTGGTCTAGCATGTAGGAGCAACGTAGAAATACAATTTGAGGGCTGCAGAGATATCTCAGTGGCTTGCAAAGCCTGGTGGCCCAGGTTCAATTTCCAGTACCCACATAAACCCACATGCACAATGTGGTGCATGCATCTGGAGTTCACAGTGGCAAGAGCCCTGGTGCACCCATTCTTTCCCTCTCTTTGCATATTTAAAACAAATAGATAATAAATAAATAATTACAAGTAAATAAAATATTAGAAATCTTATTTGACTTCAGTCTACATTGGCAGTAAACTTAAAATCTATGAAAACATCCTATTCCTCGCCAGGAGTTGTTTCATGTATGTCCTGACTTGTCAAGATGATATGATGGTGGTACCCAGCAGTGATCATGCAAAGAAAATGAGTGAGCAAAGCTAGAGGCCCAGGTGAGTCTGAATGCTCACATCCGACCCTCAGTGTCCTTCATTCCTCTCCCAGGATCCTTTTCAACACTCCCCAGCTTCTCATCTAGGCAATTTGTTCTGTGGAAGCTGCAGAGTTTGAAACCTTTACTAACTTTAAGAGCCATGAGCTGGTCATGTCATCTCTCTGAAGAGCTATTTTCATTTGCAAAAGGATAAATCTCTTACTTCAGAATGCCTACTGTGGCCTCCCGGGATTGTTGCAAAGATGAAAAGGCCCTGGCACACAGTAGATATCCATTTTATGTGTCTTTATTATTATCTTGTATGTATGATGTATGTTCATGTGTGTGAGTGCTGGTGTGGGCTTGCCACCATACACATGTTGAGAACAATCTCCTCATCTTCCTCCATGTTTTGAGGCAGAGTCTCTTGTTCACTGCTGTGTCATACAAGGTATGGGGGGGGGGGTGGCTTGGCCAGTAAAATACTTGCCATTCAAGCCTGAAAACCTAAGTACAGCTTCCTAGAATGCATGAAGAATTCTGGACATCATCTACAAAGCGCTTTTAAAATAGTAAGACAAATAATATAATTTATAAAAGTGGGTAAAGACGTCCATAGATGGGTGTGGTGGCATATGCCTATAATCCTAGAACTCTGGAGGCTGAGGTAAGGATCATTGTGAGTTCAAGGCCAGTCTGGCCTACAGAGTAAGTTCCAAGTCAGCCTGAGCTACAGTGAGAAACTGCTTACAACAAACAACAACAACAACAACAACAAAAGACTTGCACAGACTTTAGATTCTGTTTATTATTTTTGTGGGACAGGAGCTGGCTTTGTAGCTCAGCCTGGCCTAGAACTTTCCAGCTACTTCATGTGCCCCACAGTAGACTTTATTTCTGTAGACTTTTTAGAATATAGAAACATCTAAGGTGTTCAACATTAGCCATTTGGGAAATGGAGATTAAAAGCACAGTGCGGTACTACTTTGGATTAGAATGGTTAAAATTAAAAACCAGCTGTATTACATGTTAGTAAGGATGTAGAGTAGGTGTCTAAAGATGATGTCATATGCTACTATTTTAAGGTCAAATACTTTTTTTTTTAATTTTTATTTTTGGAGAGAGACACAGAGAGAGACAGTCAGAGAGAGAGGGAGAGGGAGACAGATAGAGAATGGGTGCACCAGCAGTCTCTCAGCTGCTGTGAACGAAATCCAGATGTGTGTGCCCCCTTGTGGGCAAGTGCAGCATTGTGCCCTTGCATCACTACATCTGGCTAAACGTGGGACCTGGAGATTGGAACCGGGTTCTTATGCTTAGCAGGCAGGCGCCTTAACCACTAAGCCATCTCTCCAGCCCCATATGCTACTATTTTAAAAAGCAATGTGTTATTTTCTTACAGCATGCAAGTATACTTACTATAAGACCCAGCATTCTTCTCCTGAGTACTTAGTCAAGACAAAAATGTATGTTCACACAAAAGACTTGCCCACAAATGTTATTCATAATAACCCAAACCTGGAATCGCCCACTGTCCATCAATAAGGGAATAAAGAATTTGTGTTATATTTATATAATATAATATCTTTTTCAATAATAAAAAGAAAAACACTACCTCAGGGACAAGTCACATAGATTTTACACTGAGTAAAAAAGCACAGCATAAAGACATGCATAGTGATTGCAGAACAAGCAAATTTAACCTGTAATAATAGAAATGAGTGCATCAGTTTCCTAAAGTGGGGGAGGGCAGTCACTGACCACAGTAACATACCAGAACTTTCTGGAAAAGTCAAATATTCTATTCTTGCTCAAGGTGACATCCCATGATGTTATGAATCTACATACTTAAAACATGAATTTTACTGCACATAAAATGAACTTTACTTTTTATTAAACTTGGTCAAGGGCTGGAAAAATGGCTTGGCATTTAAGGCACTTGCCTGCAAAGCCTAAGGATGCAGGTTTGATTCCACAGTACCCATGTAAACCAGATGTACAAGGTGGTGCATGTGTCTGGAGTTCGTTTGCAGTGGCTAGAGGCCTGGGTGTGCCTATTCTCTCTATCTGCCCCTCTCTCTCCTTCCTATAAATAATAAAAGATTAAAAAAAAACTTGGTCAAAATTCCAAGATAGTTCTCTCTTTTCCTAAACATACATGAAATCTGTAATCCCAGGATTTATGGGTTACAGAGGTAGGGGAATCGTAAGTTCAAGACCAGCCTGGGTTACATAGAAAGACATTATCTAAAAGTAAAGTTTTTTTAAAGCAGCAACTTCCTTTCTAAGAGTTCTGGCTTTATCTAGCACACTGATAGCTACTCGTTCATTTGCAGTGGTGGCACTTGCTCTTTCTGTCTGCCTTTTTCTCTCAGTCTCTCTCTGAAATAAATGAAAAAAATTAAAAATAAATGATAGGTCTTTGTTGTTTAGGACTTATCTGAGCAGATAATTTCTACACCTTTTCAGAGTCCAGCAGTTAGTATTTCTCCAATATGTGATGAAACCCCAAAGAGGAATTTGTATGATTTTTAGAAAATTCCCTAAATCCTTCTCCATAGGTACCAATGGGCCAATAAAAATGTACCTTTGCTAGTTTTTTGTAAGAACATTGAGGCTTAGGGAAACCTGTCTTCATCAGTCTCTTGAATTTGGAATGAAAAGGATCCTCAGATAACATTTTTATGCAACAGATGACAAATAAGAAAGTATTTAATGTTGAAGAACTTATGATTTATGAATGGCCATAATTTGAGATCTTTCTGATGACAAAAAGAGTCAATTAACTTGAGTCAGAACTTAACCTGCTAACAAAAGTCATTTATAATGTCCATTTAGGGTCTACTCAGTCAAGCAATGTATTCAGCAAGTATTTATTCCATACCGTTATCTGCCCAAACCACTTTTATTCTTTTATTTATTTTAGTTATTTATTCTTTGATGGGCAGATATAATGCTAATACAAGCTAACATTCTAGGCTATGTGTTAATCCTGTTGAATTTCCTATGAGATCATCTTATGATAATTTTGATGGGAATACTTTCTAGTATTTCTCAATAAAGACAGAATATAGCATTTCCTTGTCAAACATGCAGCCCTGCACTCCCAGCGTGATCATGTACCTTCTCTGTCTTCTCAACTCGGAAAACTTAGCCTTGTCATAGCAGTTTCTTTCAGCTGCTAGTCAGAGACTCATGAGACTATGTGACCAAGAGCCTCTCTTCTCTTGACTCGTCAATGTGCAATGTGTTTGCAGGATCCCAAGCCTTTCGTAGCAGCCATGGAGTGGAAGCAGAGACGGGGTAAGAAAGCCTTGGAATATAGGCGTGCTTTACCTACCGCTTTTAGCTTTACGTGATCCAAAAGACTCAAAGATTCAACCAAGGAGCTAGGAATCAGAGAACTGGTTCCGAGATGTACTTGGGGAGTGTAGCAGACAGCTTCAGGTTCTCTGAGATGAACTTCCAGACCGGGCACAGTTATGGAGGAAGGGATATTATTTACTGAAGCTTACAGATCCAGGGGAAGTTCCATAACAGCAGAAGAAGCGCCCTGCTCTCACAAGGCCAGGCAGAGAGTGCAAAAGCCAACCAGCCACCACAGCACACAGAGCAAAACTACAGCCAAAAGGTCCTACAGCACACTTCAGGAACTCCTGCTAGGCACATTTGCATATCTTTACAATGGACTCTCAAACCATCACCACACCTTAAGACCGGCCCCCAGTGACCTTGCCTCTAGCAAGGTGATTGCAGATGCAAACTGTAAGTAACAAACCACTGAATATATTGGGGGACATATATTCAAACTACCACAGGGAGACATGGATAACCTGCTGATCGCCTCTCACGCATTGGGCATAGAGTCAGGGGCCAGTTCAGAGGTGTGGAGGCAGAAGTGAAGACAGGAAAGCTTTACCTGAGGAGAAAGACTACCCAGGAGGAGGAGCAGAGGGGGCAGTAACCCCAGCATGAGGTCGCTACTCTAAGGACCTCTGTCTCTTGCATCCTCTCCCATCGTCACTAATGCACTCAAGAGAGTTTTCCTAATTCCCTGAGAAAACCCTTCCCGTTCTCTGAATATGTGCTTGACTTTCTTTTGGCATTTCTTGGAGCTCTAGAAAGACTTGTTTCATTACCTGGAAACCACTGGTCCAGAAAGTAGCTGTTCTGTATGACAGCAAGAAAAAGCTAGGCACGTGAGGGTGAAAGTGTTTGACAATGGAATACAAACTATAGTAATTTCATGTTCCCCTCATAGAAAAGAAAATAATATGCGTTGCATTTTTAGAATTACAAAATAATGCAAATTTCTTATTTTAACAGTTCAGATCTCGGTTGCCAAGTAACAAGATCCACACGTTCCTATGTCTTCCAGGAGCTTGCAGAGTCGGTTTCTGCCTTGCAAGCTTCTGGGCAATGAGGGACTTGTTGCTAAATATAATGCATATTCTTCCTACAAGAACTGGAGGATTTCTCAGAAGACCTGGTGGGGGAGGGGGGAGTGGTAAGTCACTGCTGGCTGTCCCTTGTGCAGCTGTGCATTGATTCGGTCGCTCGTGAGACTGACTAATTGTTCCTTCTCCGAGTGAATGTTGGTTTGAGAAGCTGAAGGCACTTTTGAAAAGATGCAGGACCAAGACATGGAGTTCAGAAAGGGGCAGGCTGAAGAACAAGACCAAGAAACTACCTTTTCTGGATCTTTCTAACATCCCTACATCTGCCAAACTCGAGTTAGGACACAAAGCTACATGCCAAGGCCATGTCACTTCATCTTTCTGTTCCATAATCTTGAGGGGGAAAAATGGTTTATTTCCATAAGTTCTTATTCACCTTGTTTTCTGTAGAAGCTCTTTGTACATGTGTCTAATTAGATTACTGAGTCCATGAGACATATGTAGTACATTATTCTTGCATATCCTCCACTGGCCTAGCAAAAAAATCTAGTCATAGATTCTAAATAAATATGTTAAGTGACTAGACATTCTATATATGCCTTAGATAAGAAAATGAAAATATACTGCCGTGGTTCGTTTTCTTTCATAAATCCAAAATACACACACACACACACACACACACACCACCACCACCACCACCATCATCATCATCATCCTACAGATACCACAACAAAAGGCTATCTCTCTCCACCAGCCCCTAGCTTTCCTTAACTCACCTCAATTTCCTGCAATAAATGTATTTAAGAAAGGTACCTCTAAGCTTAATTTCACATTTTTCTTAGATTCTGCCATTGTACAAAATCAATATCTCCTGGCATCTTTCACATCTCTTTTCTTTTACAGCATCCTTTGTGGGTTTGTGGGTTCCTATCTCATGACTCTTGGCACCCCTTGGTGTGTGTCCAGTCTCCCTCCCTTCACCATCACTCATGGAGTAACCATCACCATCAATACCTTGGTAGCTGCCAATTCTCAGTCTCCAGATGTGTCTTCCTCGGAGCGTTAGACCTCTGCCTGTTTGACATCTTTACATGATACCTCGCAGGGGCCTCAGCCCAGATCATCATGTTCCTTCTTCCACTTCCACTGTTTTGAAAGTGAATTCACTATCAAACCATTTACCTAATTCAGACACCCAACCCTTGACCTGACTATCTTGAGTCACCAGTGACTATTAGCTCTGTCTCTTTCCTGCATCTGTCTCTGTGTTCACCTGGCTAGTGCAGACACCAGCATCACACCATGTCCCCAAAGTCCTCTTCTAACTGGTCCACAAGTCTTAATGCTGAAGCCAAAGTGATCATTTTAACTCTGGTGCAATTTCAGCTCTAGCCAAGTTTCCCCAGTGCTCACCTTCAATGTGGTCCCTCTAAGCATTTTTCCAACACAAAACATACACCATTCCTTCTCAATTTAGAGTCTTGGTCTCTCTCTTTCTTTCTCTCTTGCTCTCTCCTGCTTATCCTTCATTTGCCTCCACCCTTGCAAGAATCCTCTCCTGACCCTGGAAATAGAGATTAGGTATGGGTATCCTCGGTGGTGTTCCTAGAGCACACGAGTCTCCCTTTGAGAGCAGTTTTCAAACCATGTTATTCTTCCTTGGCTGTTTTGTGTTCTGGATCCCCCATTAACTAACCCCACAAGGACAAAGATACTGTTTTGTTCAAAGATGAATCCCTGGCACCTAGCCTAGTATCTGCAAAGCATACAGAAACCACTTGTGGATGAGAGTCTAGAGTCATAAATTGCATAAAGAGTGTTTCCAAAGTGAGTGGGATACAACATCGCTGATCTTGTATTTAAAGTCACGAAGGGACTTTCTTCTTTTTTCAACCATGATGGTGGCTTAAATCACCAAACAAAGACAACTTCTGTAGTAAGAAGGACAGGAGGAATGGCAGAGTTTGGGACGAAGTGTCTACTGAGAGCAGGGGCCAATCTCTCTAGCACAGGGATCTAGAAACATCTGTTTTAATCACCCTGTAACTGCTATTTTCTTTGACTTATGACTAAAGCCAACAATAATTTTCATTCTAAACTTCTAAGTCTCTCTGGAAGGCTGTGGAGGGCTTGTATAAGTACATTAAATACATAATTATGATGGTCAATGAGATCACACACTTCCCAGATTTTACACTAAAGGGGACCTGTGTTTGTCTTTCTTTCTTTCTTTCTTTCTTTCTTTCTTTCTTTCTTTCTTTCTTTCTTTCTTTCTTTCTTTCTGTTTATTTCTATTTATCATCTGAAGCGCCCATTACACTTGGAACTCTGAGTCTGCCTCTACTCTAGGAAGGTCCCAAGCATGATAAGAGAGGAATATAGGCAATGGTTGGATGACAATAACTTCCTTAATCTATGCCTTTTCAAAGCTAAAGACCATTGTACGCAGAGTGGATGGAGAATACTTTCAATGAGTTCATTAAAACTAAAACTCTTTGCTGTTGGAGCCCGCAGACTTCTGTCTGAGAAAATAGACTGCCTAATTAAATAGTACCTCACCAAAATACATTTAAAGGCCACATGAAGCAGAATGCTCTTGTCTGGAACATGGAGCCAAATTACTTTGTTTTCTGGGAATACCAGCTACCTTGTAAGAAGGGAAAACAACTCATCAAACAAACGTAGCAACCGTTTTGTTATAGTTCTGAGCACAAGAACTCAAATCCAGCAAACGGGCTGTGCAAAAATGCAGGAAGAATTTGGCTTTTTTTTTCTATTAATTTTTTTTTAATTTACTTATTTGCAAGCAGAGAGAGTGAGAATGAAAATGAGAATGGGCACACTAGGGCCTCTAGCTGCTGCAAACAAACTCAGATACATGTGCCACTTTGTGCATCTGGCTTTATGTGGGTAGTGGGGAATCAAACCTCGGTCATGAGGCTTTGCAGGCAAGTGCCTTAACTTCTGAGCCATCTCTCCAGCCCAGAATTTGGCTTTTCCATCACTGAACTTGAACCTGAACCATGAGCTACCAGCTTAGACCAGGTCCTTTCTAAATTCATCTAGAGCTTGAAATATCTGATGCCAGCACCACATAAATGCAAAAGAGGTATTATTAGTTTTTTGTGCTGGCATGAAGGCTCAGGGGATAAAACACCTGCCATGGAACTCTGAGCACCTGAGTTAGGATCCTCAGACCCCAATAAAGCAATACTTCTTTTTAAGACAGAAACTGAAATCCAAGCTTTGGGGCTAGAGAGATGGCTCAGTGGTTAAAGGCACTTACTTGCAAAGCCTGCTAGCCTGATTTCCATTCCCCAGTACCTACATAAAGCCACATGTTCCAAGTGGTGTATGCATCTGGCACTTATTTGCAGTGGCAAAAGGCCCTGATGTGCCTATTCTCTCTTTTTCTCTCTCTCTTTCTCTCATAAATAATAGATACTTTTTAAATTTTTTTTTAATTTTTTTTTATTTTTGGAGAGAGGCACAGAGAGAGACAGACAAAGAAAGAGGGAAAGGGAGACAGATAGAGAATGGGGGCGCCAGCAGTTTCTCAGCAGCTGTGAACGAAATCCAGATGCGTGCGCCCCCTTGTGGGTAAATGCGGCATTGCGCCCTTGCATCACTTTGCATCTGGCTAAACATGTAACCTGGAGATTGGAACCGGGTTCTTAGGCTTAGCAGGCAGGCGCCTTAAACGCTAATCCATCTCTCCAGCCCTAGATACTTTTTTTATAAAGGAAATCCAAGCTTTTTACTCATGTGTGAAGTCATTTGTTATGGTTTGGATATGAAGTGACCTCCATGGGGCTGGAGAGATGGTTTAGTGGTTAAAGGCACTTGCATGTGTATTCCCTCAAAGCCCATATATGGCTGACGGGTTTTGAGGAGGGGGATGGTGAATCATTAGGACTCTGCCTCATTAATGGATCTATTATTCATTGATGGGATCACAATTTGATGGGATTATTGGAATCATTGGCAGGCACTAGAAATGGAATGTGCTGTAGATCACTGATGTTCAAGCTGTTCCCAGCCTATCTGTCTCTGGCCCCTTCTGGGTTTCTCTCTGCTTCCTAGCTGTGAGCAGCTTTCCTCCACTCTGCTCTTCCAACATTCTGAGCCATAGCTGTTGATAACATCAGTCCAGCTCTAGGAGGCCTTGCACCTGTGTAGCCTGTGCTGGTGCCGAACCCTTCACCCAGAAAGACAAGCCTCAGCGAATTTTAAATGACCTCACCTGTAGCTCTTCCGATCAGCCCCACGTCTGGCTGCTCCTGCTCTTGTGGAGCCTGTCTTCGATCAGGTCAGAAGGAAGGAGGACATGCTGCTGGTGATTCAGCCAGAGGTTTGGAGTTGAGACCCTGCACCTGTTTGGGGTTGTGATTATTTTTCAGAAAACTGGAAGTTGTGCTCTTATTGGTGATGATTGCGATCACCACATTTGTATGCCACACACTCCCTCCTGACTCCTGACTATATCACCAGTTTGTTCTTTTTTTTTTTTTTTTTTTAAAGTCAACCAGGACACATCCTCCTGTGCTACCCCAAGGTATTGGAACATTAGACCCCCTGCCCCTGAAAGCACTTCTACCAAGTGATCTTTTCTGGCCTGTACTCCTTGTCATGCCAAAGCAGGCTGAGCTGGTCACATGAAGGAAGCCATGATGGCAGTTGTGATGGTGGCAATGCAACCATGGCCGATGTGTTCCAGCACATGATCCAGGGTTGAAACTGTTGGGAGCAGAGGCAGCTGAGATGAAGGACTGTGAAAGAAGTTGAGGGGAAGTGGAAAGCCAAGACCATGAAGCCCAGAGAATGTGATGAGTTCCAGATGGGAGACCAGGAGTCCTGCTAGTGAGAAGAGCTACTGATCCTAAGGGCCAAGTGCTATACCACTAGCTGCTATTAGTAGCTGACAGGCCTGGATACTTAACACTGACTGTGGCACACTGGCAGCACCTTCTGCACCAATGCCAGCTGCTGCTATAAGCTGTGGAGCCATGGACCGCTGGTTACTGAGTGTGTGACCACTGAGGGAGGTCCTAAACTTATGACCTGGGTAACCAGAGCAGTATGATTCTGGCTGGCAGAGTTTGGAGTCATAACCCCTTAGTTCTCAGACCCCACAGCCAATTTCGTAAAGCCAGATGCACAAAGTGGCACATGCATCTGGAGTTCATTTGCAGTGCATTATAGGCCCTGGCATGCCCATACTCTCTCTCTCTCTCTCTCTCTCTCTCTCTCTCTCTGTGTGTGTGTGTGTGTGTGTGTATACATGTATGTCTGCTTGCAAATAAATAAAATATTATTTAAAAAAACAGGAAAAAGTCTCCTAGTAGCACACAAAATTTTGTAAATTCCATACTATATAAAATAGATACTTAGTACTTACTTTATAGCCTTTTAAATTCCAATTCAAAACAAGATGATCCTGTTGAGAAAATCTTACCACATTTCTGGAACCCCCTCAGCCTAATTAAATCGTAGCCAGCTTCCTCTGGGGTGTGAGTGCGAGTATTGTCCTGAGCCTACTGAGGACAGTGACCACCCTGTGCTGAAATTCCAGGAATATCCCCACTCAACCCCCAGTGCCCAAACCCCTCTTCTGCCTCATCTGAAGAAAGCTGCGGAGAGATTTGTTTTCTGGGTCTGTCTCTGGTGTCTCTTCCTGGAAGTCCTAAGGGGGACGATTCGTGGGTCACACAGCCTCCTTGCAAAGGGTTAGTGCTTCACATCTTTTCCTTTGCTTTTCACTGCAGCCTGGGAAGTTCTTTCATGTACATCCAATTACACTGGAAAATGTCAAGCTTGTGAATTCAGAAACCTACTGTCAACACTCTGCTACAAGTAGATATTAATTGATATTAAAGCACCAAGGAATGCCTACAGAAATGCACTAGATGCCAAAGGCTTTCTGACTGAGAAAGGTAAGCACAATGAAATAATTAGATATGATTTTCTGTTTCCTTACTAATGTTGCCACACACTTAATTCAGAAGCACTTGGGTTCTCACTTCCACTATAATTAACTTACTTGTGTTCATTTGTCTAGATCTCTGTAAGTGGTTTCTAAAGCCCCTTTGAATCAAAGAATGTGGTGTTAAAAATCAATTTACTACATTAATCATAATTCTTTTCTCAGCTCTAATCATGTAACCAAAATCTAGTCTGTAACAATACCAAGAAATTGCGAGAGTTTGAAACATTTCGAGAGGAAGAAGAGGGGTAGCTGGAACTCAAGTGTTGAGATAGCGCTGTGTATTGCAGGGATATATGTGAGTCCCAGAGTGATTTAAAACACTTCTCTACCCTACAATTTTGGGGTCAAGGGAAATATATATATATATATATATATATATATATATATATATATATATATATATATGTATGTATACTATCTATCAATGTTCCTAGCTTTCCAATGGTGGCACAAGGGAATATTATATTTACCATGATTGAAATTAAATTTTTTTACATGACTTCTTGAGATGACTATAACTTCCAGAAAAAGAAATGTAATGAATTACTGATGTGAGATGCTCCAAGAGACATCCCACACTGATACAAGGAGCAGCATTGCCTGAAGGGGACGTACTTGAGAATCACGAGTTACTCATCCCATTTGGACTCAGCAAGTCACCTTAAGGTTTGGAGTGTTTGGACAGCAGGGCTGTGTGGTCAGGATGGAGACTACCAGGCCCTGCTACAGCGAGCTCCCTTGGTGCCCTAAGCATGTCTTCAAGATTGTCCATTCTGTCTTCTGACGCTTTACTAAATGTGAATCATACATATTTTTAGAAACACCAATGATGCCCCATTGGGGAGTCAGTGTCTGAAAAAGCAATTAATTAAATTAACCAGAGCTTGGATATACATAGCTTAGTGGAATGCTTGCCTAGCATGCACAAGACCCTGGATTTAATCTTCAGCATGACAAAAAAATAATAAATTCACCATATTACATGACCTGCATAGTACTAATACACTAGATGAAATATCTGCTGGTTTTCTCTTCTGGAGCCTATGGGCAATATTAGCTTCCGATCACTGCCATTTTAAAGCTAGCAGCTTAGAATAATGTGTATTTATTCTTTTATAATTCTAAAGAAGTTTAAATCAAGTTGTCGGCAAGGCTGTGTTCTTTCTGGAGGCTTCAGAAAGGAATGACTTCCAGCCTTTTTATTTTTTCTATTTATTTATTTATGTATTTATTTCTGAGACGGAACCTCACTGTGTTTCCCAGGCCAGTCTGTCCCTCATGGACTCATGTCTTCTTCTTCTTCTTTTTTTTTTTTTAGGTCTTGCATGCTGCCTGCATTCCTTGGCTCTCGGCCTCGCGTTCATTACAGATCACTCCATCTTCATCCTTACACTCCCTAGTCCTCACGCTGACCTCCAGCCTCACTTTCATACAGACTATTGGCCACAAAGGGTTAAGTAGGAACTCCAGGATAATCCTCTCCATCTTAGGATCTTGAACTTCATCACACCTGCAAACACCCCTTCAATGTATATATCACATTCTCTGAAGGTGCCCTTGAGTCATCCGGCCCCATCGCTCCTTGTACGCCTCACCACCCCACACCATTTCCCAGTCCTGTTCAGCACAGTGTCCTAAACACCAGCCTTGTCCGATAGATGAAAATTCCTCTGATGCATACATGTGAAGAAAAAGGCCATATTTCATCTCAGGAAAGATGAAGCGAGACATAACCTGACTCTCTCATCTAAACAGTGGGAAAGGAATACGTGCCACTCGGTACAACATCCTGAAGAAATGTGAAGCCGGTCCCCCCTCCCTGAGGATTGCTAGAGGTCAATGATGGCAGAGGGAGTGGGAGACTTTGTCTGCCATTGGTAATTTGCACATACTCTGGTGAATAATGCCCCACCCAGTTTTATGCAAGCAACCCTAATTGAACTCTGGGGTGGGAACCCCACACACACAGTGGGGGAAGACATCAAGGCGGAGGAGGGACTCCTTGGGAAGAAGAAGGGGCTCAATGGAAGAGAGAAGGGGGAAGGGGACAAGAGGTGGTAATGGGAGAAGATTTTGATCAAAATACATTATATTCATGTTGAAAATTGTCAATAAAACTACAATATAGTGGGGTGTGGTAGCACATGTCTTTAAGCCTATCACTGAGGAGACAGAGGTAAGAGGATCATCATGAGTTCGAGACTACTCTGAAACTACATAGTGAATTCCAGGCCAGCCTGGGATAGAATGGTTTTACCTTGAAAACCAAAAGAACAAATAAACAAACAAACAAAACCCTACAATATAATCTTATAAATTGACAAATGGAGAGGTTATCAAAGAAAGAATATATGAAAAATAAGAACAGAAATATCTCAGGTTGATAATTAGTAAAAATACGATTTTTATGGCTTTTGAGATTAAAAAAAAATCATGTGAAACCGGGTCTAGGTATGTGGTACATACCTGTAATCATAGCACTAAGGGCCTAAAACAGGAGAATTTTAATTCAAGGCTAACTTGGGTTACACAGTGAAACTGCTACAGAAAAAGTAGAGGTTGGGGAGATGGCTAGGTGGATGAAGCACCCATGAAAATGTTGGGAGGACATGCTAACCTGCAGAGACCAAGTCCTCTTGGACAAACTGGCTAGCTAGGCCAAATCAGCAAGTCCTAACTGGGTTCAAGCCAGAGGCCCTGCCTCACTTAATAAAGGGGAGAGATGTTGAGGAAGATGTCCAACAGCAGCCTCTGGCCTCTACTCCCTTCCCCATGCTTGTATGCCCACATACATGTGTGCTCCCACACATGCATGCACACTACACACACATGCAAAAAGAGCTTCAAACTTATGGCTGTTTAAGCACATGCATTGTATATACATATGACAGCAGCTGGCATTTGAGTCACCAGTGACTAAGTACACCCGCCATGTCTTCTTACTGAAAGTTGCTTATTCGTGTCTTTCATTTCTCCCAGACAAGACGAGTTGCTGAAAGGTAGAGTCAGATATTTCCATTCTTCTCACTTTGAGGTCTGAGCGGGATCATTCCTTCTATTTCTTTTGTCTTAGTGCCTGTATATCCAACGCAAACGGGCCGTATGGCAAGAGAGGAGGACCAAAGTGCCTCTTTCGGTATAATCTCCCCAGTCTACCAGACTCTGTGACTTAGTGGTAACTGGCTACTTCTCCTCTGCTGACCCAGGAAGTAAAAGATCTGAGAATTGAGGACATTATCTTTTATGGGTTGTTCAGTTGGCTTGGTCTCTCCAGCCTCTCTGAATCCTTCCACAAGAAGGCAGCAGTGAATCCTGGGATCTCCCAAAGGTGCACTTGTCTCTGGGACACCTACATTCCCAATGAGGGGATCCAATGACTGAACTGAAAATAAATGCGAGCCACAGCAAAAGTAACTGTGGGTGCAAGTTCCGAGGTGGGAAGTCAAGTATCAAAGACCTGAGCTCACATGGGGAAATGCTATCTTTCTTGCATGGCACTGAGTAGAAGCCCTACACAGGTATTAGCAGCCACTGGGTGTCTGTGAGGGCCTCACAGGAGATGGACCCCCATGACTGTGACTGTGAACTTGGGCCAGCCTGGCCACAGCTGTGACTCCACAACATTCTCTGACACTCAAACTAACACCTTGCCCAAAGTCTTTTGCTATGGAATATCCTCTCTGCCCTCCTCCCTTCCCGCGCTATTCAGTCCATCACCAGCTCACTTCTTTCCTAGTTTCACTTGCCTTGTCCATAAAATCACACCAGGAGAAAGAAATGATGTATATAAACCCCTAGAACAGTACCAGTGTAACATATCACTAAAGCAGTATTATTTGGTTTATTAATTCACTCATCACATAAATACATTGAAGGCTTATTCCATGCAATGATTTCCATGTGATAGGGATGGTACATGGCCTGAGAGTCCCGGTCCTCACCTTCAATGAGTCTACATAACTAACAAGAAGTTTTGACCTGCGATCTTTACACTTTTAAAGTGTGGGTATGTAACTCAGAAGTTCTGTGAACCTCAAATTGTGGGCAACATTTTTGTGCTGTGTTCCCACATTCTTTAGAGTACTTTTCTGTAGAGAGGAGGGCAATTCTTCTCAGCAGAGCATCAGGAGTATCTGTGAAGGTTATCCTTGCTGTCAGCTGCCCACCATGCCTCTCATGGTGACAGAACACAGTCTTTTCTTTGGATAAGTTCCATTTGGCCATTCTCAACCCATACAAGTAGACCCCAAAGGTCTTCTCACTGCCTGGGTACAACAATGACTCAAGCTGGGCAGATCAAAATTCAAAACAGGTAGGCACTGTCCATCAAGGGTCCACAAAGTGGCAAAATTTAAGCCACCAGCCTCACATGGGCACCTTTGCCACCACATGGGGAAGTTTGTTGAAAAGTACATGACAGCCAGAAAGAGAGCTGAGTAGAAATGTGGAGAAAAGCAGTCATGAGAAATTTTGTTAAAATTTTTCATGTTTGCCAAAGTTGAAGCCAAATTTAGCCTGGGACTTTTTAGTTACATAAACAATAAACTTCAGTTTTTGCATAAATCTGTAAGGATTGTTTTTCTTAACAAATGACAGCAAATTAAGGCAAGAATGTAGTGAAAGAGGAACCCTTAGACATGGCTGGAGAGTGTAAACTGGTGCAGCCACTATGGAAAGCAGTATGGATGTTCCTCAAAGCACTAGAAATAGAAGTAGCAAATGGCCCAGCTTTACCACTCCAGAGTTTATACCCAAAGAATTTCAAGTCAGTCTACCTCAGAGACACATGCCCACCCATTATTATTGTCACAATAACCGAAATATGCACTAACCTTGATGTCCTTCAACAGCTGAATGGATAAAAACACGTCATGTGTATATACATACACAATGGAATTTTATTCCACTGTAAAATAAAATTAAGACATTTATATGAAAATGTACAAAACTAGAGATCATCACGTTAAGTGTAATGAGCTAGACTCAGAAAGACAACTATCACACCTTTCTCTCATGTGTAGAATCTAGATTTAAATTATATATATGCATGTATATGCTAGTTTTGGGAGGGGCACATGAAAGTAGAGAAGGAAGATAGGTCTGAAGGTAGGAATGGGGCCAACAAGAAAGGGTATAGGATATTTATCATGAAAGTAAAAGGAGGGAAAACAAATGATGAAAAAGACATGTGTATGTGAAAATGTCACAATGGGCCTGGAGAGATGGCTTAGCAGTTAAGGTGCTTGCCTGCGATCCATGTAAGACAGATGCACAAGGTGGTACATGCATCAGGAGTTCATTTGCAGTGGCTAGAGGTCCTGATATGCCCATTCTCTTCTTCTCTCTCTTTCTCTCACTGTAATAAATAGAAAAAAAAAATTAATTAAAAGAAAAAATGTCACAATGAAACCTATTTCTTTGAATGCTAACTAAAATATAAAGAAAATGTCTTTCCTTATCATTAAGAATCACTCAAGCCAATTCAGGTTAACTGTCCCTGTACCACCCCCAGCCACACAACCCACACCAAACAAACAAAATTACCTGTTTATAGTCTCAATACTAAGCCACCCCCCCCCAATGGTTATTGATGTAAATCAACTCTAGAGCTCTTGCGGCCCATTTCTTTAATTGCCTATTCCAAGCCCACACTCACTCCCATCAGCAGGATTACTATCTAACCCACCAGCAGACTAACTATCTCACCCCATCACCATAGTTACCATCTCACCCCACCACCAGACTTACCATCTCACTCCATCACCAGACTTACTATCTCACCCCATCACCATAGTTACCATCTCACCCCACCACCAGACTTACCATGCATCAGTCTTGCTTTATTATCTCCACATCTTCTTTCCTCCTGTAGCAGAAGCAATAGGAGGTATTCTCTCCTCTAATTGGTTCTGAGGCAGGATCACAAATCTACTATAACAGTTTTGTCCATAATCCCTCCCATCTTTAAGTCAAAGTCTTTGTATAACCTGAGTCTCCAGTCAGCATAGTAACTCTCAATGCTTAGTAAGTACCCAATAAATATTTGAAAAAAATGAAGTAAGAGTCTTTGTCTTCTTAATGAGTCTTTCTCATTCTTCAAATATTAAAAATTCTTAAAACATAGCCAAAAAAAAAATGGAACTTTTGGGTTTTCAGAGTGGAGCATGTCTGTAAACCCAGTACTTAGGAGGTGAAGGATGGAGTCTGTGGCCAGCCTGGGCCACATTATATATGAGACCTTGTCTTTAAAAAAGAAAAAAGAAAAATAAACTAGAGCATGATCCAGGGGCTTCATAAGGGGTCTCCAGGGTAAAGGATGCTGTTTCATGATTACCTTGTCCATGATAGACCTGAGAGGACAATGCACAAAACAGTGGGTGTCCATTGAAATAACTTTGAGGCAATATGAGTTTGTGTTTTGGTTTGTTTTGGGATAAGGTGTTATACAGTCCAGGCTGTCTTGAACTCACATTCTTCTTGCCTCTGCCTTTGAGTGCCGAAATTACAAGCTTGCACCACCACATTTGGCTCAATACGTTTTTGTTATTTATCACAATTTTTATCCCTACTCTAATGAAACCATAGCTTATGAGTAGTATATGAATAAAAATGAAAGTTAGCATGTGAAAGCAAAATCAGTCATTATAACAAGAAGCACTAGAAAAAAAGGACTAGAGTTACATTTTCTTTTTTAAAAAAATTACTATATTTATTGAGAGAAGTACAGAGCCAAGGAAAAGCACCCATGTAATTAGAGATGCCACATGAAAACCATGGAGTGAAAAGAAAGTTCAAAGAGCTCCTGCCATGTGGGGAGCTGGAAGGGGGTAAAGAGCCCATGTGGAGAGTAAGGGTTAGGGGACTCTGTCCTGCTGGGCTGAGCCTTGGAAATTCGCCAACAGCTGGAAGTCCCCAAGTGGTCAGGTAGCTCATAGAGTAGGCCCTCCCCTCACAGATATATTTATAACCTTATGGTGATTAGGCCCTGTCTTCTGGCTCAGGTGAACCTGAGGGACAGCTGGTTGGTTAGGGCTAGGGGCTGTCTCAGGAAGAGACTAACCCTGACACCAAGCTCCAGCGGCTAAACTTGACCAACCACAGTGTTTCCTAGGAAAGACCTCCTTGCCAGGATCTCGCCTACGCGGGCCTCAGATAGGCTGTGTATCCAAGGATGACCCTGAACTTCTGATCCTCCTGTTTCTACCTCCCAAGGACTGGGATTAAAGGCATGAGCCAGTAGACCAAGCTTAGATCACAGGCTTTATCGTGCTAGGTGAGCATGAGTGAGCACTCTGGCAGCTGAGCTGCATTGCCAGCTCCTTACTTCCTCGTCTTGTTTTGCAATATTTAGTGCTACTGAAAAATCCTTTCAAAGCACTTCACACAAAGCTGATTTTTAAAAAAAATATATTGCAGATTGGTCACTTGTAACATATCCTCAAGTGGGAAATTCCCTAATGGCAAAATATTGAAAAACTAGGAACACTAAGTACATGCATATATACATATCCACACATTTTGGTTAAAGGAATAAACCCATTTAATTAGATGCACTTTATTTGACTGTGATGAATGCATAGCACTTAGATTATAGAAAATATTACAAAATGAACAATATTTTTTCATTAACAGATCTGACCCTGCACCTAAGACTTTAAATAAAGGCAGAAAGAAGAAAGAAAGAAAGAAAGAAAGAAAGAAAGAAAGAAAGAAAGAAAGAAAGAAAGAAAGGGAGAGAGAAAGAAAGAAAGAAAGAAAGAAAGAAAGAAAGGAAGGAAGGAAGGAAGAAAGAAAGAAAGAAAGAAAGAAAGAAAGAAAGAAAGAAAGAAGGAAATGTGCACCTAAGTGGCAATTGCCCATCCAGGGGAGGGAGTCAGTAGAGGCTACTGGGCAATGAAGTTGCTTTAGGAAATCCCTGTGATACACAGGACTTGAGGGCCCAGAAAATGTACAGCCTAACACCCCCTAAGAACCAGCCAAGCCTCTAAATTTCCACTGGTGCAAGAGGAAAGGGAAAAACAAAAGAGAAGAAAGGGGTAAACAGTCTAAGGCACTTAAGAGGATGCTGAAAGGATGCAGAGATGAAGCCTCAGAGCTATGACACTGGACACAAGAGCCCACAAGGATGGACCTGTCCACCCCACAGGTCTGTAGCCACAGTCAGAGAGCCACCAGCCTTGAGGAGTGGCAAAACTCCAGAAGGGAGAACAAAGCCTCACTGGAGGGGACTTCCCCAGTGCTGTGTTTCACATCAAGCCGAGCAGCATGTCAGGGAGTTCTCCGCTTGTGGGGCCTTCAGAGAAATGACAGCTCAGATGCAAATCAGGAGCAAGCTCAGCAGTGCCTTAAGGGGAGTAACTGCCCCTTGAGAAGTCCAGGGGAGCAGAGTCTAATCAGACATCAAGGGCAGTAATGAGGGCTTCTGTTATTGAGCACCTTCCGTGTGCCAGGAAGTCCAAATGCCTTAGCCTTGCTTTGTGTAGCAGATCATATGAAATGGACACGATTGCTTCCATTTTCCTCTGTAAAGACGGAGAACAACTTTCCAAAAACTTAAGTAAATTAAGAGCATCACCCAGTTCCATGGTCAGTATTCAAACCCATCAGATACCACTCCCATGATCCTCTGCTATTGATTTGTACTGCTCACTGGGCGAGTCACAAACTCCTTTTCCCAGGAGGGTTGGGATGTAGAAAGAGAGAGGCAGTGAGATTGGCATGTAAAAAAAAAAAAAGCCACGCAGAGGAAGAGCCTCATCTGGGATACAGGAAATAGTAGAACAGAGGTGAGAAAAATCCTACAGCATATGAATGCAAGAGACAGTGGGCACTGAGTCGATGACCTGTAAAGGGTCAGGACTCACGTGGCATGAGACTTTAGAGTCTTAGTTCTGTCCTAACACCACGCAAGGCCACTTCTGCACTTGGGAGTGCCTTTCTCTATCTTAGTCAACTCCCCATTTCCATTACTGTGTGTCCCTGATCCATATAAGAACCTGGACATCTTAGCGGGTATGTATTGGACCCCATCACACCAAACATGGCACGCATAAACTAGGTCTATTTCTTATCCACAGTGGGACACACCTACAGCCTAAAACTAGATGATTCATGCCTTCATCCGTCACAGAACAGGCAACTCATGTAACTTTTCTGGGGCTCAGTTTTTTTTATCTTATAATGGGTTTACAGAGGGAACTTCGCCAGCCCTTGACTTCTGTAAGGCAGTCATCACATGTGACAATAAGGAAAGAACAAAATATCTTGAAGATTGTCTCCTCAGAAATGTCATTCTCCGGCCAGTGTATTTAATCTTGCAAGAACTATTTCTCAAGAGAACAAGGTCATGTGAAGGGCACAAACACATATCACTCCAGGGTGGCGGCTCAGTATGGGGAGCATTGCGGGATTCTGTTACAGAGTGACAGAGATGCCTTTATTTTTTTAATAATGTACTGATAGTATCATATTGCAGTTCTCTCCAGATGACACACCCTTCAAGGGCATCTGCTTAAAAACTAAAATAATGTTAAGTATTTTTATGCAGCCATAAAATGGAGACCAAGTATCCCAAACTGACCCTCTGTCAGCAGAAAAACCAAGAGGAAAAAAATAAAAATAAAAACAAGCTAATCAAGATTCTTTACCTCTTCCCAGAATGCATCACTCACCGTGGGAAAATGATTACTTGCAGGAAGTGGGGCCTATGAGTCATTACACTGTTGGTGGTGGACTATGAACCAGCATGAATTAGGGGAAAGTCTGAAAACTCGGAGTGTGAAGCGTGATTTGCCAATAGCTCCAGTCAAGGCCTGACAAGGTGATGAAAACAGGAAAACCACGTTAGCTTCAGGGATGTCAAGTCACGGTGCCAAGTTGAGGAAGAACGACACACGGGGCCGACTTCTGAGTCACTCCTGGAGTCCGAGTTTTCACAACCCCGAAGAGTCATTGATCAGCAAACACAAGTAATGGCACCCGTGGGCTAGTCCTGACAGGTGGCCTGCTTGTAAATTACTGGCTGTGTAATAGGCATCGTCCTTGTGTGGAAATACAGGCAGGCCCACATCAAAAGGAAAGGGTCGTTGCTTAACTCAGCCCTGGTTCTCTGGAATAGGAACCAACTATAGGCACCTCAGATGCACTTCCCCTTGCAGGTTCAACAAACCCTGTGCTATCATGTCTCCTCGGTGACTGTGGAGCATCTACTGCAAATGATTCTTCTATTGCGTTTTTCTTATTGGCCTTTGATGCCTTTAGAAAATGAGCAAGAAGTTACTTTGTGATCAAAGGCATAGAAATATGCAAGACATTTGAGGTTAAATTACATATTACATCTACAAAATCTTAAGAACTTATAGTAGAAGACAAGAAAAGTGGGACTTTAACCAGTCAGCATTGTTCTTTTATTTAAAAAAATTATTTATGAGAGAGAGAAAGAGAGAGAGAGAGGCAGACAGAGAAAGAGTGGCGATAGGCATGCCATGGCCTTTTGCCACTGCAAACAAACTCCAGATGCATGTGCCACTTTGTGCATCTGGCTTTACGTGAGTACTGGGGAATTGAACCCAAACCAACGGGCTTTGCAAGCAAGTGCCTTTAACCACTGAGCAGTCTCGCCAGCCCCAAGATTGTTCTTTACTATCCATTCTTAATGTCTTAAAAGGCATGAAAAGGAAACCTCAGTATCCTGATAAAGTTGAAGGGAGGGTGTTTAAAATTCTCACAGCCCTCGAAAGGGCTTGTTGCAGCCATTTTCATTATAATGCCTGCACTGGAACAGAGTGTTACAGCCACGATGTTACCTATTCCATTCCAAATATTTGACCTTATTTCATCCTCCCCCCTTTTCCCATGTAAAATAAAGAATGAGCAGCGCTCTAACATATGTTTTGTTAATTTTTTAAAGCATTGTATTTATTTAGGAGAGAGGGGGAAACAAAGGAGATAGACAGAATGGGCGTGCCCGGGCCTCCACCCACTGCAAGTGAACTCCAGTTGCATGTGCCACTTTGTGCATCTGGCTTCATGTGGGTACTGGGAAATCTAGCCTGGCTTCTTAGCCTTTGCAGGCAAGGGCCTTTACTACTAAACCATCTCTTCAGCCCGAACACCTGTTTTTATTTATGAGTTACAGACCTGCTACTGACAAATATACTATGGACATTTATAAAGCATTTATAAAAGTCCAGTTTTAAAGATGGCATTTAAAGATATATTCATTTACATTAGTCCCTTCCCATGTCTCAATAGTGCACGGGTGTGTGCACCTCCTTATGGGACCACTGGGCTCACAGTTTGTGTGTGGTAACAGGATGCGGGTGTTACATGAACTCACGCAACTCTGTGACCTGTAGAATCTTGCTACAATCTCAACAGCCTATTTATTTCAAGGTTGATCTGGAGATAATTCATCAAGAGAAATCTCAAACAGAGGCCCCTGAATTCTAGGACACCTATGAATGCAGCCCAACACATGTATACATCACAATGTCATAGCACAATGTCAAAAAGTTGGACACCCCTAGAGTTTTAGGGCATTACCTTACATGCCCAGTAAAAGAAATCCAGAGCTGAGCTGGGTCCAGGATGCTGGGAGAGGAAAAGAAAATATCAAGCCCTTCAGGCTCGCTCCTCATCTCCTTGCTTCTATAAACAAAATCCCCAGCACTGGTCCCTACATTCATTCTCCACTAAAAAGACACCTTGACAAGGAAACCCAGTAGACCACCATTAAGATTTTAGTGTGACCTTCAGAAAGAGCCTCACGGACTAATCAAATTACTGAGAGGATTCTGAAATGTTGAGGGTGGTGGTATGGTAGAGAAGGAAAGATAGAAGGGGGAAATCTGGGAGGTCTATTCACTTGAAAGGAGGAAAGTGATGAATGACGAAGACCTCTGAGGGACAAACTGCATCAGTGACACGCTGGGCATGGCAGCACTCACGTCTGCTCCCAGCACCCAAGAGGCAGAGGCAAGAGGTTCACTGTGAGCCTGAAGCTAGTCTGGGCTGCAGAGTGAGTTTCAGGTCAGAAGGAGGAAGAGGAGAAGAAGGACGAGGAGCAGGAGGAGGAGGAGAAGGAGAATATATGGCACAATGCAGGACTGGCCCTAGCCAAACTGCATGCTAAAAGAAACCAGGCCATACCCCTTGGGTTTTCTCACCAAGACGGTGGGTAGTCAATGATGGGTAAGACCCTATGAGATGGGGCAACCTAAGACAGGCACTGTCACATGTGATGATCGCTTGGGGCCTGGGTTCGACAATGGCTTAGCAAAGAACCATGCCTCCCAGGGTCACCAATAATAAAAACAAAAAGGAGGATATGTATGGCACAATGCAGGTCAGGCCCTAGCCAGACCGCATGTCAGAAGAAACCCGGAAGTGGCTTCTGTGGACATGGCATCCTGCGCAGGCCTGGCATGACAACAGCTACAGTCCCATGCTTGCGAGAAACCTGCTACAAGATGATCTGACTGGAGACAGGCTGTCATTGGTCACAAGAAGGGGACCACCCCATATAACAATTAGCCAGCCAAACCCCCTAAAACCCCCTACACTTCCTTGAATAAATGAATTTTCAGCGGCTCGCCCTCTTCCTGCTTCCACCCAACTCCCTGACTCTGTGTCATGACTCCATGCCTCTCACCCCCTACTCAGCAGAGACCCTGCCATCCCTCCTGGGCTGGCCCTAAGAGGGTCTCCAACAGGAGAAGGAGAAGGAGAAAGTCCTTTTCATACAGCCCACCTTCAATTCTGGTTCTTTTGGGGTTAGTTTCACAACCACTGAGATGGAAAATGAATCCAGCACTTCCAAAAGCCTCAGTGTTGACAAGAAGTTATGAAAATTCCCAGGAGGCGTATTCTAGACTCTACTACTTCAGCAAGGAAAACCAGGGGCATTCCATTGATGAATCACACCAAAGAGACAAGGGCAATATAAAGGTTTGCCCAGACAAAATAAGTCTTTACAAAACGAGGGAGAATCAGATCGAGTGAGCAAATTTGGGCGATATGAATATATTTCCCACAAAATGTGAGAAAGAACACAGAGAAACCCAAGAGTGATGCCTGAAGAACGTTTGGTAAGAAGAGTTAACACACTGGCCCTGGAACAGACAGGAATGCTGGGGGAGGAGCTTGGGGCTGAGGAACCTGGACCAGGAAACACACCACCATGCCAAGAAGTATGTGAGGAGAGGCAAATGCAAGTCCAAAGTCTTTGTCCATTTTCTTTAAAAACAAACAAAACAAAAACAAAAACATTATTTTTATATATTTCAGATTTTTATTTATTTGAGAGAGAGATACAGAAATTGGAAGGGAGAGAGAGAGAGAGAGACAGGCAGAGAATGGGCACACCAGGGCCTCCAGCCCCTGCAAACGAACTCCAGAAGTGTGCATCTGGGGAATCAAGCCTTGAACTGGGGTCCTTGGGCTTCACAGGCAAGTGTTTAACCACTAAACCATCTCTCCAGCCCTCTTTGTCCATTTTCTGTTGCTGCCACTGAATACCAGAGAGCAGATATGCTACAAAGAATGGAGGGTAAGCTCATAGTTCTAGAATCTGGGAACTTCAAGAACAAGGTGCTTGCTCCTGCTTATCTGATCAGCACTTTGGTACTGCATAATAACCGGGCAGACAGCATTGTAAAGTGAGGCAGCGCAAAGATGTCACTTTACAGCAAAGACTCAGTCTTCGTGTCCTTACCACTTTTCAAAAGTTACCTCTCCAAATACCGTATGCCCATGGCTCTGGGGTTAAGTTTCCAACAAATGAATTGTGGGTCACAGACATTCAATGCAGGAGGTGACAAGTGAACCTGGGCACAGGGCCAGACTTTGTAACATCAGATTCCTTATGGAACCAGAGGAATATGTTCTGAGGACAGGAGAGATGGCTTTGTCCGAGGTGTTTCTACTGGGAACTTGGAGGACACAGAAACGAACCACATCAGGGAAAAGAGCGTGCATGAGAGATGACTAACGCCCAGATGAGAATTCCTCACAAAGTGGTTTCTTCCTGAACACATGTGCCAGCAAGACTCCAACATCCAATTCTACAAGACACACAAAGGTTCTGAAGAGACTCTTAAATGTGTGACGTCAGATAGTGCGTGGGCATAAAGGACTCTGAACACCACGGGTTGTAGGTTAAACATTCTGGTCCCATCTGGACAGCCAGCAGTAGGATATAACGATGTCAAAGTGGCCTAGTGAAAAGAGACAAACACAAGGGACAGCTTTTCCTGCAAAGGCCAAACATCTGGTCATTTTGGAAGACTAACCATGTATTTCACATGACCACAGTACAAAAAAGTCAAAGCCTTCCTGTCCTGGTGCTTGGATGTACTTAGTCTCTCGGGCTGGATGTAAATTTGGCAGTAATGAAAATAATTCACATGACAGGAAGAGACAGAATAGCTGCACGTGTATGGGTTTTGGTTTTATACATAGACAATAAGGCTTCCTGTGACAGGCACAAAGACAGACATCCAACTATATATGTATCTTTTTCTAGAATGGTCCATCTGGAATTAAGCAGGAGTATTGTTTTAAATTTTTTTCTGATTTATTTATTTTTATTTATTTATTTATTATAGACAGAGAGTGAGAATGGGTGACCTCTAGCCATTGCAAATGAACTCCAGACGCATGAGCCACCATATGCATCTGGCTTATGTGGGACCTGGAGAATCAAACCTGGGTCCTTAGGCTTCGCAGGCAAGCACCTTAACCACGACGCCATCTCTCCAGCCCTAGGAGTATCTTTGTTAATGAGGGATTGTGTTTCTCATAACTGTCACATCAAGGCATGGCGTTTACTAGAGTGGAGGTCCCTACTTACCTCCCACTTCCCTGAGGACACTGGGATTCTCCCATCGCTTATTGAAGTCACCACTGGCTCATGTCTGCAGAACAGCAGGTGCTCAAATAGTGCTCACTGGATGAAACTAGATCTAGAACTGCAATAAAATTGAGACTTTTGTCAGCCATGGCATCTACCTTTAATCTCAGCACTTGGGAGGCCAAGGTAGGACTGCTGTGAGCTGGAGGCCAGTCTGAGACTACATAGTGAATTCCAGGTCAGACTGGCCTAGAGCAAGACCTTACCTCAAAAAGCCAAAACAAAACAAACAAAAAAAAATGCCTTTTTCATGAATTCACCTTCTGGAGCTCAGAGAGCAGGTCAGATCCCTTGGTCTTAACTAACACTGAGTTAGCGTCTCCTTTTAGCACACAAACTGTCTACTGCCTTGATGGCCTTGACCTCTAAACATCCACCTTCAGAGCAGTCTTACTGCTTGCAAGACATGTCACCTCACTTACTTCTTATGCTTCTTTTTTTTCTGTTCCCTTTGCTGATTCCACACTGGCTGTTCTGCACTCCCTTCTTACCTTGTAATTGCCTCAGGACAAACCAATTTAGGCATTTGTTCAATTGAGAATGAAAGGTAAGAGACAGGAAGAAAAACAAACAGGAACCTTAGACATACACTTTTTGTTTTAACTTTATTTCCCAAATCACTGTGAAAACAGCTTAAAACTATTTTGTTTCTGTTTCAGCACATGATATGTCCTAAACAAGAATGTACTGATTCTTGAAAATAAAAAAAGGTACACCAGGGCCTCTAGCCACTGCAAAGAAACTCCAGACGCATGTGCTACCCTGTGCATCTGGCTGGCTTACCTGGGTACTGGAGAATTGAACCTGGGTCCTTAGGATTTGAAGGCGAGGGTCTTAATGACTAAGCCATCTCTCCAGCCTCATACTGATTCTTAAGTGGTGCTGATATTCGAATGTTTATAGCAGGCTTCAGAGACTATTCTTAAATATTAACAAAATAAAAATGTGGGTGCTCATTTTCTTTCTTTGTTTTTTATTTTTATTTTCTTTCTCTTTTGATTTTTCCAGGTATGGTCTTGCTCTAGCCCAAGGTAACCTGGAACTCTGTATGTACTCTCAGGGGTGGCCTCGAACTCACGCAATCCTCCTCCTACCTCTGCATCCCAAGTGCTAGGATTAAAGGTATGCACCATCACGCCCAGCCCATTTTCATAGCACAATTCACACAATTCAAATATCTTTGCCAGGGAGAAAAAAGGAACTTCCTTGACCACATCCTTGCAGTACCTGGCTGGGGTGGCATACTTCCAGCTAATGGGGGTACACAGGCCATCTTTAAATTCCTCAAGCCCCCAATTAGAGAACAGACTTCCAACTGAGTTCAGGACCATAAACCCATCTCCTGTAAATATGGTTTTTTAAACTTTGAACTGATCAATTTCAGCTACAGAGGCATGGAAATGATAATCACATGAGGCCTAATTCTGCCCCTCCAGAACCATTAGTTCAGTCAGTTCTGATATGTTCTTCCCTCAGAAGCACACTGTACAACTAATTCCAAAACACAACATGGCAAAATGCCTTATGCAGAGTTAAGGAGAGGGCTCAGTGATTAAAGGCACTTGCTTGCAAAGCCGGCTGACTCTGGATTTGATTCCTCAGCACCCATGTAAAGCCAAATGCACAAAGTGGACATGCGTCTGGAGTTCGTTTGCAATGGCAAGAGGCTGTGGTAGACCTGTTCTCTCTCTCCACCTCTCTCTCTCTCTCTCTTTGTTCACAAATAAAAATAAATCAATAAAAATTAAAGATATTTTATGCAATTTTTAAAACTTCTACTTTTCTCAAAAGAATCAATAATCAGGGGCTGGGGAGAAATGGCTCAGCAGTTAAGACACTTGCCTGGAAAGTCCAGTGATCTTGGTTCAATTCCCCAGTACCCATGTAAAGCCAGTTGCACAGTGGTGCATGCATCTGAAGTTTGTTTGCAGCACCTAGAGGCCCTGGTGTGCTCATTATTTCTGTCTCTCTCACTGCCTCTCACTCTCTGCTTGCAAATAAATTAAAATATTGTTTTAGAAGAATCAATGACTTCTTCTGAAGCAGCTAGCTAACCTTCCAACATTTTCCCAGCTCATAAGAATCTGCAAAGCTGGCAGCTGCTGGCTGGTTTGCCCTAGGCTCCATGCTCAACCATCCACTCTGAAGGTGCTTAACTTTCATAAGGAGAGTCAAGGTTTGCACTCATAGAAAAATTCTCTCAAAAAATTAAAAGAAGGGCTGGTGGGATTGCATAGTGGTTAAGGCACTTGCCTGCAAAGCCAAAGGACCCAGGTTCGATTCCCCAGTACCCCATAAGCCAGATGCACAAGGTGGTACATGCCTCTGGAGTTTGTTTGCAGTGGCTGGAGGCTCTGGCATGCTCTCTCTGTTTCTGTCTTCATCTCCATCTCTGTCTCTCTCTCTCTGTCAAATAAATAAAAAAATTTTTTTAATTACAAAAGTAGAACTACTGGGGTGGTAAGTTGGCTCAGTGCTTGAGGTGCTTGCATACAAAGCTTAATCACCCAGGTTCAACTCCCCAGTACCCACATAAGGCCAGATGCAGTAGTGCGTGCATCTTGTCTTTGTTATAACAGCCGGAGGCACTAGAATGCCCATTCTCCCTCTCTCTCTCTCTCTCTCTCTTTCTCCTTGCAAATAAATAAAATATTTAAAAAGTAGAACTACTACATAATATAGAAATCCCATTCCTGGGCATACATATACACAGAGGAAATTAACATGTGGGAGAGGTCTTTGCACTCCCATGTTCATTGCAGCATTGGTCACAATAGCCAAGACACAGCAACAACGTGAATGCTGGATTAAATGGATAAAGGAAAGGTGGTTCACTTATACAGCGGAATACTACTCATCCATAAAGATCAATGGGGTCCTGTCACATACTGCAACATAGATGGAAACCAGAGATAATTATGTGAAGTTAAATAAGGCAAGCACAGAAAGCAGGTATTGCATGATCTCACTCCACAAACACTGTCCTCATTGAATCTGAGAATCAGACATGCATAATCTAGTACCATTTGTTTTGTCATTTCCTAACCTCTTATACTCATCAAACTTTACCAATGCCCATCCCCAGAGTGCCAACCAAACTAGTTATCCTTGAAAAATAACAAGGAAATAGAATTCACAAATATTTTGATAGTGTCTATAAAAATGGCCATAATTCTTATAGATCACATCTTACTGTGTTTACAGTTGAAAGAGTTCAAGCAAATATTTACATGTGGGGCCTCACCTGTTAGTGCAGCAGGGACCAGTCCAAAGTGCAGAATCCAGACCCCGCTGAGGGCTGTGGCTACATTCTGTGGGTTTCCCTGACTCTGGGAGCAGCTCTCCTGGCCTTCTGCCCATTCCTGTAAAACCTGGATAATCAGTTTTCCCCACTCACTTATCAAAACATGTCCATTACTGGTTTGAGTACTCACTTGAAATCCTTAACAGTCATTTCTGCTTTAGACCAACAATTTAAAATTATAGCTTGCTATAACAAAAGACATAAGAAAGGAAAGGAAGGAAGAAGGGAAAAAGGAAGGAAGGGAAAAGGGAGAAAGAAAGAGGAAAATAATTGAGGAACTTCATCCAAACCTTATAATTCCCTTTGTTTGCTTCCTGGAGTGTGTGCTGAAGACTGTGGTATTAAGTAGTGATGAGAAAGTACTGGGACTTTTGACCAGGAACCCCAATACGGCCTCCTTCTGTTCCTCAAACCATCACAGATAAAAGGCTTTAAAGGAAGTCAAAGGTTTGGGTCGACTGAAATTAATTCAGAACATTATATAAATGAAAGAGATGGGAGGGAAATATCCTCTACTCCACCCAGCTTCCAACCCTTAGAATTACTGCTCTGGTAAGTTCACTTATGATAGAGTATAACATCATTTTCAGGTGCAGGGAATCCATACGTATTAGAAGAAGTGTTCTAATGGGAAGTACAAGTCCATTACAGCTCATGCTGTGCAGAAATGGTGAGTGGGTCCCAGACACACAGCTGCTGGGAGATCTTGTGGAGCATAAAACAACGAAGAAGCTCTCTACAGATGGAGCAGCAGGTGTCTCTGGAGCTTCCTGGGGCCTCCTGAGCTACCCCGTCTCGACTCATTACTAGGATTAAAACAAAAAAGTATGTATGTCCAGAACCCTGTTTTATATTCTACTTATAATATACATAACTTTTTTTTTTTTTTTTTTTTTTTTTTTTTGGTTTTCTGAGGTAGGGTCTCACTCTAACCCAGGCTGACCTGGAATTCACTGTACAGTCTCAGGGTGGCCTTGAACTTATAGCAATCCTCCTATCTCTGCCTGCCAAGTGCTGGGATTAAAGGCGTGTGCCACCACGCCCAGCAACTTGCCTTTTTAAAAAAGAATTTATTTATTTATTTGCAAGCAAAGAGATAGATAATAGAGAGATGGATAAATGATAGTCAGATAGATAGATAGATAGATAGATAGATAGATAGATAGATAGATAGAGCATGTGCATGCCAGAAAGTCTATCTACTGCAAATGAATTCCAGACACATGTGCCATTTGTGTACCTGGCTTATGTGGGTACTAGGGAATTGAACCCAGGTCATTAGGCTTTGCAGGCAAGTGCCTTAACTGCTGAGCCATCTCTCCAGCCCTCCATAACTTTTCTTACATTGTAGACTAGATATAGTTTGAGTCCACTTATGAAATTAGATAACAGGAAAAATATTTACAACTCAGTTTAACTCCTATATTAATAATATACCAATCTTTTGCACTTGGGCATTCTTGCCATTTATTTATTTATTTATTTATTTATTTTTATTTTTTGGTTTTTCAAGGTAGGGTCTCACTCTGGTCCAGGGAGACCTGAAATTAACTATGTAGTCTCAGAGTGACCTCAATCTCTCAGCGATCCTCCTACCTCTGCCTCCCAAGTGCTGGGATTGAGCCACCACGCCCGGCGTTGCCATTTATTTTGTCCTATAAGCATGTCACAGAATCGTAGTGGAAAACTAAAGTTTTACACACACACCCCCATCTTGGGTGCGTGCTTTACTAGGTGTGTTTTGTGTTTGTTTATTGAGATGGACCTCACCATGTTGCCCTCTGACTTGGAATGCCTGTCTCCCAAGTAGCCGAGACTTTAGGGGCACACATCCACCATGCCCATCTCACAGTTACGGTTCTTACGGCAGTTTGTGGAAGTTGTGGAATCAGTCTAGAGCTTTGTGCATACTAAACATATGGCCTACTGCCAAGCCCCGCACCCCACCCCCCACAATCACCTAGAATGAGCCTAATATCTTCAGCTTAAAGCTTCTGTAGGCCTCAGCCAGTGAACCTGACTAACGAATGTCTATTTAACAGACCAAGTGGGAAAGAATAAAATGAAACTGCAATGCGCTTATGCCTGTGACTCCAGAATGGACAGGGTGAAGAATCGGAGGTGGCCTAAGCTGCATAGCCAGAGCCTGCCTCAAAAATAAAAAATAAAAAAGGAGAAACAAGAACAAAATGAGCTGTTTTATGTGATTACCAAAACTCCTGCATTTCAGCTTCCCATCCCTCACGTGGAAGAAATGCAGCCCAGGACCCTTCCGTGGGGAGCAGCTGCAGTAACTTCTCAGCTCCAACTCCCTCCCGGAGTGGAGTGTGCAAAACCCGGAGCACACGCCCCTGTGCGGAAACTTCTCCCACAGGATGGTGGTGGGTGGGTATTGTGGGGTTAGTCCTGTTGTGACTAAAGTTAATGGCTGGTTTGTTTAGCATTGCACTTTTGTGCAGGGTATGAGTGACAACGACATAGTGTTGCTTGCTAATTTGCTGGTTTTGTTTTTAACAGTATGCTGGTCAAAAGGTAGGCAAGGCGAGGCTGGAGAGATGGCTTAGTGGTTAACCACTTGCTTGTGATGCCTAAGGACCCTGGTTCGAGGCTCTATTCTCCAAGACCCATGGAAGTCAGACACACAAGGTGGCACATGCATCTGGAGTCCATTTGCAGTGGCTGGAGGCCCTGGTGTGCCCATTATCTCTCTTTTTCTCTCTGCCTCTTTCTCTCTCTGTTGCTCTCAAATAAATAAATAAAAATAAAAGAAAAAAAAACTTTAAAAAAAAAAAAAAGGTAGGCAAGGAGGTGGGCATGGGGGCTCACCCCTGTAACTTCAGCATTTATGAGGCAGAGGCAGGAGGACTGATGCCCATTCAAGGCCAGTTTGATCTAGTCTGTTCTACATAGTAAGTTCTAGACCAGGCAGGGCTACATAATGAGTCCCTGTTTCAAAAGAAAGCAAGAGAGAGAAGGGGGAAGAGAGAAAGAGGAGAGAGGGAAGGAGGAAAGAGAGGGAAAAAGGGAGGGAGGGAAGAAAAGAAGGAGAGAAGAGAAGGGAATGGAAAGGAAGGGAGAGAGCGAAGAGAAGGGACAGGAAAGGGAAGGAGAGAGAGAAGAGAAGGGAAGGGAAAGGGAGGGAGAGAGAGAAGAGAAGGGAAGGGAAAGGGAGGGAGAGAGAGAAGAGAAGGGAAGGGAAAGGGAGGGAGAGAGAGAAGAGAAGGGAAGGGAAAGGGAGGGAGAGAGAGAAAAGAAGGGAAGGGAAAGGGAGGGAGAGAGAGAAGAGAAGGGAAGGGAAAGGGAGGGAGAGAAAAGGAAAAGGAAGGGAGGGAAAATGAAAACCATGGTGAGAAAAGCACCTGGGGATTCTGGAACATTTAACATGCTCTTCTACCTCCCTCCCTGAGGAGAGATGATTTCCCTGTAATGAAAGTGGGTGGAGCCTAGAGTCTTTATCTAGTTGAGTTCCTTCCAAGAGCAGCAAAGGGGGCTCCTAAAGTTGCTTCCTCTGTCTCCAGGCCTCGCTGGGCTCTGCAGGAACTATGGCCTTGGGGAACAGTAAATTCCGAGGCATGTCAGCCCAGACAGCTGACCATAGTTGTGCTTGTAACACTAATGGCTCCTTGTTTTCATGCAGAAAATATGCGCCTCCTGGAACCTCTGGTACTCTGGTCAGGTGTGCATGATGAGATTTGCATCGTGGAATGTGCTGGGCAAGTGCTCACAGTGTTCTGGTCCAGGAATCAGGTTTCTATTATGGACAAGATCCATCCTGCCTTTGTGGTGACCTTAATGCTTTTTTTTTTTTTTCTTTTTTTAATTTTGGATTCGTTTTAGAGCAATTCCTTTTCTTTCATGCCCTAAATCAGAATATCTGCAATGGAAAATTAACTTGCTACAGTTACCAGAATGTCCTGAGGGTGTACTTACACAAGCTCCTTTCCCTGTCGTCTGGGAGCACTTAATCTTGGTTCCCAGGGTGGGCTATTTCCCAGGCAAGCAGGGGGCCTTCCACTTTGGTGTCCACCCTCTGGAAACTCATGTCCTGCTGAGTGATGGGGCAGTGGACCTTCAAGGGATTGCAGGTTTCTTAGAGATCAGCCAAGCACTAACACTGTGGTACAATTGCAGAGCAGTGTGAGGGTCTTTGGCTTCCTGCTGAAGCCATGTTCACGCTTATGAACATTTCCTTGTTAGGTGGATGTGTGGAGTAAGAACCAGCTCACTGGCCTCCATAAAGCCTCCACTCTGTCAAATACCCGTAGGTAGGATTAGCGACTGTGGCCTTCTGGGTATTGGCTTAGGAATCTTCAGTAGAATTGAGAAGACTCTTACACAGACGTGGTGGGGGATCTTTAGGTCCCTTTCGGTAATTAATGTGCTAAGGAGTATTCTAAGTTCCAAGAGTATGTCATATTTCTCAAATTGTCATGTCCATGGAACACTGTCCCAAAACACCTTACTATTGTATCTTTGATTCTATTGCAAATGTTCTGCTGAATATAGTTTGAACACCCTTCTAAAAGCAAGTTTTCTTCCCATTCTAAGCTTACATTGATTCATAAAAGCAAAGCAAAGCTAGTTGTGGTAGCACACACTGGAATCCCAGCACTTAGGAAGCTGAAGCAGGGTCACTGTAAGTTGAGGTCAGTTTGGGCTACTTAGTGAGTCCCAAGCCAAAGTAAGCTATAAAATGATTTCCAGGATAGCCTTGGCTATATAATGAGATCCGGTCTCCAAAAAGAAAGCAATGCAGGATTTCACACATTTAATAGAGATTTGAAAAATCAGAGATTCTCTTGACAATCCTGTTTTGTTAATAAAGGCTTTATGTTGCCAACAAAAATATTCACTATAGATAGGCTAAGCAGAAAGGTACTTGTTTAATCACCGTGTCATACCATCTCTTTGAAAACCAAAGAATCATTCTCTAATGCTGCCAAGAAAAATGCTCAGCCCATCAGTTGTTCTACCCCCCATAACTCTTGACTACCCCCACAATGCATGACCCACATTCCCCATTAACGAGGGTCCTTTTGGGAAGAGGGAGGACAGGGAGGAGGATAATGGAGCCAACACTATGCATGTAAAATCAGAATAATAGAAATCAAAAATAAAATTATTAAAAAAAAAAAAACACCTTCACTGTTATTGCCCACTGCTTAGCTCACGTGGCTCTAGGAAAGAGAAGTGAAACTTTACTAACACTGCCCTGGAAACCACTGTGCTGCCCAATGGTGGATTCCCTGCCTGTGAGCACGATCACATCTCACACTTTCAAATACCTCATGGTGGTAAGCAGAATTCTGAGGTAGCTTCCACCATTCCTGCTCCTTGATATAGACACTCCCTATAAGGGCTCTCTTGGAGCATGAGCTGGATGAGTGAACCTGATGGGACAGCATTCCCATGAGTACGTCCTATAACATCTTAAAAAGGGATTTTGCCACTGTGATTAAGGTCACCAGTCAATTGATTATGAACTAAACAGGACTGTCTTGCATAAGCCTGGCTTAATCAGATAAGCACTTAAAACAGGCCAGACATTCAAAGCCAGAGGCATGTGTCTGTGGTCCTTGAAGGAAAAAAAAAAACTCCACATTAGAGATACAGCCATAGGAGAGAATGGGCACAAGCCCTTAGGATCTGTATCTGGCCAAAGCAAGTCCTCCAACTCAGCGACCTTAGTCCTCAGTCCTCCAGCTCAGAAACCCGAATTCTACAATCACTGACCATGGAAAAAGGACCCTGACAAGATGGCAGTCCTGGCCAAGATCTTGAGTTCAGCCTGGCAGATTTGAAGCAGAGGATGTAGCTAGCCCATGCCCACACTCCTGACTCGCAGAAACACCAGGCCAATGAGTGATGGTCTTGTGAGCTGCTATATCTCTCCTCTCTGGTAATTTATATACATAGGGATAGCAGCATATAGAAAGATCCCAGAGGCTTGTGAGTTAAAGGTTTCATCTCAGTACAGTGCTATCAGAAGGTAGTAGAAACTTTAAGAGATGGGGCTCAGCAGAAGATCTTTGGACGTGATGGTTATGCCCTTGAGAAGAATATTTGGGTCTGTGACTCCGAGCATGTGCATCCCACACGTTGAGGTGAGTGGTTTGCTGTATCATTCCCTTCCTCCATGGTACACTATGCCGTACCTGAAGCAGTAGTAGGTCCAACTGGTCATGGAATGAAACCTCCAAACCTGTGAACTAAAAGAAGCTTTTTCTCTTTATAAACTGGTCTCCTCATGTTTTCAATATATTAACAAAAAAACTGACACAGACAGCAACAGAAAATTAGTATTTGCATTTACATGATGGAGCCCAGGGTTTTCCCAAAACTCAAACTGCAAGGGCTTTGGGAGATGTTGTGTTTAATTTCACTCACTCGAGTTCAGTCCGTGATGCTGGAAGAGGCTGGTATTGACATTGAGTCTTCTTTTCTAAAACATCTTTTATAGGCTTAGGTTGGGTGGGGGGAACCTTCATCTTTTTTCACTGCTTTGGTTGCTTGTTTTGAGATGGGAAAAAATCAACCTATCCTATAAATATCCAAGAAAAAGTCATATTTCTACTGGTAATCCCCTATGTGGGTCAACCAGTTGTCTCAAAAGGTTGATATTCCATTTGATTCTTTTTTTAAAATCATTATTATTATTTTTATTGACAACTTCTATACTTACATACAAAAAACACATATTTCCCTCCCCTCCCCCCATTCGACTTTAGAATTCCAATCTCCATCATATCCCCTCCCTCTCTCCATTAGTCTCTCTTTTAATTTGATGTCATCATTTTTTCTTCTATTTTGAGGGTCTTGCGAAGGTATTGCTAGGCACTGCAAAGTCATGGATATTGAGGCCAATTTCTGTCTGGGCAGTTGCATTGTAAGAAGTCATACCCTTCCTTTGGATCTTCCATTCTATCTGCCCTCTCTTCCACAATGGTCCCTGAGCCTTGGAGGGTGTGACAGAGATGTTTCAGTGCTGTGTACTCCTCCATCCCTTCTTCTCAGCACTGTGTTGCCTTTTGGGTCATCCCAGTGGTCATCGCCATCTGAAAAGAGAAGCTTCTCTAAACAAAAGTGAGAGTAGCATTAATATGTGAATATGAACATTAAGTGTAGTGCTTTCAGGGCAGCTTGGTGGGAATAATATATGCATTAATGAGACAAGAGTAGGCTTTACTCCCCTAAGGCTCATGACCTCACCTGCCATAGACTTTTGCTTAGGTTTTTCAGTACCAGGTATGTATTCCCTCCTGTAGAGAAGGCCTTCAGTCCAATTATGGAGCAGTTGGTTACCCCAAGAGTAGATATGCCACTATTGCACCCGTTCAGTCATTGGGCCTGTATGGCCAAACTTGAATATTCAGTGTCCATGGTTTTCACTGCTGATGACTGCTGTCTCCCATACGGCTGCATGCAGTGCAGCTTTTTCCAGCTTTCAGTTGGCTGGTCTACAGGGAGAAGGTTTTCTGCTCAGCACCAGCTTGCTTTCTTAGTGACCTTGCCTCTCAGGCAAGAGATGTCTTCAGCAATAGGGTCTTACTGTCTGTTTCTCAAGGGAAACAAAGGGCTTTGGCAAAAGCCTTTAATGTTTTGGAGGCTACCTGGACCTCATTGGCCAACAACTCACTGGAAGGTATCCCATCCCAGGCACTGGAAATTTTCTAGTAACAGTCTACAGCTTCTAGATGTGCCATTATTCACCCTGAAAAAGTCCAGGTTTGAGACATAAGTCTTATTATTCACTATCTTGAATTTAGATTGACCCTACCCCTGCCATTCTTTTACGCATTCTCTTCCCATGGCCTCACTTAGGCCATTCCCCTCCCTGTAATCTGTTCTTCTACTTACATATGTGCAATACCAAGTTCTTTAAAGGACAGAATATTCTTTCAGAAAACTATTACTATTAGTCCAGGAATACACTTGATGACTGGATTTCCCAAGTGGAGATGTCCCATGATCTTTTCTGTGTCTATTGAGATATGGTCTTGCTGTATAGCCCTAAGTGGCCTGGTACTCACTATGTAGCCCAGGGTGAGCTCAAACTCATGTCAAATCTCCTACCTTAGTTTCAAGAGTGCCTTACCACCTCTGGTTCCCACCAGTGGCCAGTACTCTGATACTCCCTGTGGATTTCTTCCTGAGACTGAAACAGTCCATCAGCAAAACCGAGCTCACAAGACAAGGATATTAACATAAAATCTTCTGCATCAGAAAGCCTTGTTGTTGACAGTACACTGGCGTTTCTACTAGACAGGATGAAAAGATGGAACGTGCACAATGTTCTGGGACGGTAAGAAAATTTTACGTGAAGACAAATTTGTTTTCCTTCCTTCTGTATGTACCTATCCCCATAGCCGGATGTACAGCACACTTCACTCCTCTCACCAGCATGCTTCTGCTCACTTATGACTCCAAGTTAACTTGAACAATCTCTTGCCTTATTAATACTCCCTGACCCACTTTGCTCTCGTTACAGGACACAGATTGCGAGGAAGGGCAAACAATAAGAGAAAGGCATTTCAGCCACTGTGGTCTCTAAAAGCAAAAGAGAAAGCTTCACTTTCTGGACTCATGTCGTAACTTCCCACACTTGCTCCTAAGGGCTAGCGCAAGGCTGGGCAGTCTGTCCTCGTGGGGCTGAGCAACTCTTACAAAACCACACTGTGGGTTTTCCCAGGTGCCTGCCATTTCCGGAACAGCATGTAGGGACAGTCCTTTAACTTTAACAGTGCTGGGAGATTGCAAACTGCCTTCTGAAAAGCTAGCCGTGCATTTGAGCCTCACAGCAGCCCACTAGCACATAACAGTGTTTCCAGCTAATAACAGAGGTTTCTCCTTCTAGAATTGTGCAAAAGGCCTACTCTGTGGTAACTTGTGCTGCTGACATTAGAACTCAAGTTCTAACTGGGTTACTGAGGAAGGAGGCTTATTTTGTTGTTATTTTAACCCAAGATTAGACACATGCTAATTGTGTACTCTTATCTCTGAGCTACACCCGCTCCCAGTCAAGTCTTTTGATACCAGTCAATATTTTTCCCAGGATTCCATCCCCTTAGCAAACCATCAGGGAATGGACAGAAATAAATATTCCTTAGGCTAAGGAATTCCTTCTCTGGTCATATCCATCTAAAGCCTCTTCCATACTCTCAAAGTAGGTAATTACGTTGACACAATCAAGTTCAAATTCCCAGCATAAATCTAGAGTGTGCTTACTTCATAGATCTTACCCTTTATCTTCCTGGAGCCCATTTCCTTTTTTTTTTTTTTTTTTAGTTTGTTTCTTTTGTTTTGTTTTTTTTCGAGGTAGGGTCTCGCTCTAGCCCAAGCTGACCTGGAATTCACTATGTATTCTCAGGCTGGCCTCCAGCTCATGGCGATCCTCCTACCTCTGCCTCCCAAGTGCTAGGATTAAAGGTGCGTGCCACCACGCCCAGCCTGGAGCCCATTTCTTACTACCTGTCCTCATGCCTCCCTTCTTCTACCTACACTATTTTCTAAGTTGCCTTTGGCCCCAGAGTCTTTGTCAGCCTTTGGCCAAGAGGATCCTATCTGAACCCAGTCTGTCCCTTTATTCACTCTCTGCTAAAACTTTTGCTAGAGTGTGCACAGCTTTCTCTGGTGACTGGGCCATGATGGTGTCTTAGTCACCTTGTGTCCTCTGTATTTAACACATGGCTATGGATTTCAGCACTGAAATAGTTGTGGCATGGGGATTTTTATAAAGGGACAACTTGGGTCTAGAGAAATGAGTCAGTGATTCAGGTACTTACTTGCAAAGCCTGACCCCCTAAGATGGATTCCCCAGTACCCAAGTAAAGCCAGGTATCTGGAGATTATTTGCAGTGGCAAAAGGCCCTGGTGTGCACTCGTTCTCTCTCATAAATAAAATCTTGAATTAAAAAAGAGAAATTAGAGTGTTACTCTTCATCAGAGGCAGTTACGTAAGGTAGTTTTGAATTCAGTCATTTCTGCGGCCCTCCTTAGCTGGCCGGTGGTAGAGACGTGGGGAAGACAGAATGGAGGAGCATGAAAATGAGGGTCAACCTGCAACCCTTGAGTCTGGACTGTGAAGAAGGTAAATAAGAGGACCAGGCTGAAGAGAGCTTCAGGGCCACACTGCACTTCTGAGAAGGTCTCAATCAGGCCCGTGGGGCCCCTGAGTTCTGGGTGCTAGAGCAGGCCTGTGTCAGGCAGCACTGGTCCTGTTACCCACACTCTGCCCTGTGGCCATCTAGGAGAAGTGAGCTGCCACACATCCAAAGGTGTGCTGTTTGGTACCTGGGATCCCATTTGGTACTTTTGATAGTTAATATTGAGTGACAATTTGGCATCACCTAGGATCACCTAGGATGCACACCTCTGAGCTTGCCTATGACCGAATTTCTAGATTAGGTTAACTGAGGCGGGATGGCCCACCCTAAATATGGGTAGCATCATTTCAAGGGCTGCGGTCCCAGGAGAAAGTGATCTGAGCAATAGTCTTCATCACTCCGATCACATCTAGCCCCTACCTGGGGATACTCCTGCCACCACGATAGACTGTACCCACAAACTGTGAGCCAATATAAACCCTTCTTCCCTTGTTTCTTGTCAGGTGCTTTGTCACAGCAATAAGAAAAATAATTATGGGCTGGAGAAATGTCTTAGCCGTTAAGGTGTTAGCCTGCAAAGCTGAAGGACTCAGGTTTGATTTCCAGGACCCACGTAAGCCAGATGCACAAGGTAGCACATGCATTTGGAGTTAATTTGCAGCAACTGGAGGCCCTTTCTCTCTCTCCCCCTCTTCTCTGTCTCAAATCAATAAATAAAAATTTTTTAAAAAGAAAAGCAATTATTTTGTGTTGTAAGTACCTCGGTTATGTTGTGGACACTCATGATCAAAAGGCAAGTGTCATGAGTTATGTGACCTTACTGCATGGGGGAAATTATTCAGATAACAAACAGCAAATCTTTAATTTAATAAAAAAAAAAATCATTCTTAAAGCCAGCTATGGTAGCTTGCTTGAGAAGAAGAGACAGAAGGATGAAGGCCAGCTTTGACTATAGTGAGTTTGAGGTCAGCGTGAGCTACATGAGACCCTATCTCAGAAAAGGAGATTCCTATAAATAAAGACCCATATGAACACGACCTGTAGCCAATTAAAAATAAACTTCCGGCCATACAAACAGGCTAAATTGAAGGTCAATTCTGTCGTCAGTCTGCCCTTGATGTGTGACAGGGAAGTGAAGTAATGGTCTTCCATGTAGATAATGCAACTGAGTGGCTTTTTATTTTCTTGGTACTTTTGAACCTAGGGTGTTTATTACTTGTTGAGATGGGGTCTTACTATGTTGCTCAGACTGCCCTCAGATACTTGGCCTCAATTCATTTCTTCTCTCTCTCTCTCTTTTTTTTTTTTTTTTTTTTTTTTTTTTTTTTTGAGGTAGAGTCTCACTCTATCCCATGCTGACCTGGAATTCACCATGTAGTCTCAAACTGGCCTTGAACTCACAGCGATCCTCCTACCTCTGCCTCCCGAGTACTGGGATTAAAAGCATCAGCCACCACGCCTGGCTTCTGATCTCTCTCAATATAACCAAAAGGAAAACAAGGTTCCCGTGGCCTGTGTTGAATCTTAGGCAATAGAAGTTTCTTGGAATATAACTCATTGAAAAACATAAAACAACAAATTATATCCTCTTCTATAGCCATCTCTGAAATTTTTCTATGACTCCCCCTGGGAAGGATCAGCCTCCAACTTCTGAGAAGCCTAATAGTCAACCATTTCCAGGACTCTTCCTTACAGTTTAATATTCAAAAGCCAGTACTGTTGTGGTTTGAATTGGAAATGTCCCTCACAGGCTCACGAGTTTGAACAACTCGTTCCCAAATAATGGTCCCAACTCTTTGGGGAGGCTGTGAGGCTTGGCTGGTGTAGCTTAGCCACTAGAGATGGGCCTTTGAGGTTATACCCTGGTCCTGTTTCCAGTACCAGTCTCTGCTTCCTGGCTAGCCACCACAATGTGGCCAGCTTCCTGCCAACGAAGCCTGAGTCACTTCTATAACTGTCGTGTCCCTGCCAGGATGGACTAGAACCCCATGAAACCATGAGCCAAAATAAATTTTTCCTCCCTTAAGTTGCTTCTATCAGGTATTGTGCCACAAAGTGAGAAAACCAACTAACATAGATACCTTTCATTAACTTTCTACTATAAAATCCAGTGATAATAAGCTTTGCAAGCCACAAGTTATCTAAAGAATATTCTAATTCTACTCTATTCTAATATCAGAGTGATGTCAGAGAACCCCAACATCAGTGGAAAATTATTGGTCTGGGTTTAGCACTTACTTTACAAATGAGAAAATAAGGCCATGGTTACAGAATCTACAGAAGTTCACAAAATTAAAAATTGAGGGCTGGAGAGATGGCTTAATGGTTAAGGCACTGGCCTGCAAAGCCAAAGGAACCAAGTTTGATTCCCAGGACCCATGTAATCCAGATACACAAGGTGGCACTTGTGTCTGGAGTTTGTTTGCAGCAGCTGGAGGCCCTGGTGCATCCATTCTCTCTCTCTCTTCTCTATCTGCTTCTTTCTCTCAAATAAATAAATAAAATGACAAAGCAGCACATTTAAAAAACATTGTGGGGCTGTAAAGATGGCATAGTGGTTAAGGCTCTGGCTTGTGAAGCCTAACGACCCAGGTTTGATTTCCTCGTACCCATGAAAGCCACATGCATCTGGAGTTTGTTTGCAGTGGCTGGAAGCCCTATCTCCCTATCTGCTTCTTTCACTCTCTCAAATAAAAAAATGAAATTGTTTAATCACATATAAGTGTACTTTGATTGATTTGAAAAGAATAGTGCAATATTTTTGAGAAGCAATGAATATAATAATCAAAAGAAAATTTCTACCCTCAAATGGTAAAATTATAATGTTGTATTTCCTATGGCATATTGTCCTTCTGTCTACAGTGGAAAGTAGGACATAATTTCTGCCTTTGAGCAGCTTATTAACACAACAGACCATTAAGTCTGTAGATGGTAACTATGTATGAAGCAGGTTTAGTGTGGGGGAAGCAGAGGGACACTGAAGCCCAGATGAAAGTGACTCAACCAAACCAAGCTCCTTGCAGGTGTCCTTGCTCACTGCACAGCAGCCTGCTCTTGAGACAGGGCCTGTAACTGGTTCATCTCTGTGACCCTATAGCACCTTCAAGTATGCCAGCCTTACTCACCCTTACAAATATTTCTTGCACTTTTCTTATGCATGTGTGTGTGTGTGTAACAAATGTGTGTGCAGGTGTGTGTGAGTGTGCATGTGGAGGCCCAAGAATAACCTCACCTGTCACTCTCAGGAACTCTATCCAATTATTTTTAAAATATATTGTTATTTATTTATTTGAGATCGAGAAAGAGGGAGAGAGAGAGAGAAAAAAATGGGCATGCCACGGCCTTCAGTCACTGCAAACAAACTCCAGATACATGCGCCCCCTTGTGTATCTGGCTTACATGGGTCCTGGAGAATTGAACTGGGATCCTTTGGCTTTGCAGGCAAACATCTTAACTGCTAAGCCATCTCTCCAACCATCTATCCACTTTTTTATGAGAAGCTCTCTTATTGGCCTGCAGCTCACCAGTTAGCAAGACAGTCTGGGCAGCAAACCCCTGGGATCTTCCTCTCAGCCTGATATTGCAGATGAGTGCCACCTCCCTTGGCATTGTCACGTGGGTTCTGGGGTGGAACTCAGGTCCTCGCGCTTGTAAGACAAGCACTTTCCTGGCTGCACTCTCTCCTCCCTGGCTTGCACTTTTACATCACGGTTTTCTTAAACAATACTCTGGCCAAGTACTTCTCAGAACTGTACAGCTAGCTGTAGGTTCATATTCAATACTTGTGGGTTTTTTTTTATCTGTCTTTGCATTTGAGTCAAATTTATTAAACTGATACATGAAGGAAAGAAAACCCATGTCTGGTTGTTTTTTATCCTGAGGGGACATTTTCCTACTCCCCTCTTCTGTTTCACTTAAATGTGTTATATAAACAAAATGAAAATGAGGTCAGGGTGTGTAGCTCAGTGTACAACACTTTGCCTAACATGTGTAAAACCATAGGGTGAACCCACATAACTAGAAATAAAACATGCTTTAAAAAGTAATAGATGGGCTGCTGAGATGGTTCAGTGGTTAATGTACTTGCCTATGAAGCCCAATTACCTGAGACTGAGTCCCTTGAACCCATGTAAAGCCAGATGCACAAAGTGATGCATGCATTTGGAGTTTGCTTGCCGTGGTTGGAGGCTCTGGAACACCCATTCTCTCTCTCTTTCTTCTTGCAAATAAATTAATTAATTAAATATAAGTTGTATATATTTATATATGATAAAAACCAGTTGTGGAAGCTATCACCTGTAACCCCAATATTTAGGGGGCAGAGACAAGAAGATCAGGAGCTGAAGGTCACCTCAGCTACATAATTTGAGGCCAGCCTTGGATGCAGAAGACCCTGTCTCAAAAAATAAAAATAATGTCACAGGCCACCCTGTCTCCAAGCCTGTATCAGAACCAGGACACCTACCTGTGCTAGTTACCCAGTGTATGATCTTGTGCTTCAAATGGTCTTTCAACAAAGAAAGCAGGGCTTGTTGATGAAGATGAAGCTAGGGTCGTAGTCAAAACTATACTACCACAGATGCACAGAGAACACTGTTGCAACACAGCTTGAAGTGCAGGGAGCCTCATGTGGAAGGAACGCATGTGAAGAATCAACATTAGGAAAACTTAACTATATAAGTCAAATAACTGACAGGCACACTCTGATGGTGAGACAGTCAGTATATATCTAGTATATATATATATATCTTTACATATATATATATATATAGTAGTGGGTGGTGTATCTATACTTATGTATATTGAGAGAGAGAAGTAATGATCAACTATGAAAATCTGAAATAAAATTGAAATAAAATAATCCTGTATTTCATCAAAAGGTTGACAATAAAATGATGTCTACCAAGTAAAATAAATAAATAAATAAATAAATAAATAAATAAATAAATATAAAAATAAAAATAAGGGCTTAGCAGTTAAGGTGTTTGCCTGCAAAGCCAAAGAACCTCGGTTCAATTCCCCAGGATCCACGTTAGATACACAAAGTAGCACATGTGTCTGGAGTTTGTTTGCAGTGGCTGAAGGCCCTAACATGCTCATTCTCTCTCTCTCTCTCTCTCTCTCTCTGTCTCTCAAATAAAAAAATATTTAAAAAAATAAATTGAAAGATAAAAATAAATAAAAATATAAGTTGGGCTTGGAAAATGGCTCATCAGTTAAAGATGCTTGCTTGAAAATTCTGCTGACCTGGGTTTCATTCCTCTGTAACTACATGAAGCTACATGGTTCATGTATCTGGCATTCATTTGCAGTGGCAAGAAGCCCTGGTGCTTACACACACACACACACACACACACACACACACACACACACACATACACTCACACACTTAAAATATTTAAAGTAAAATACAAAATCTTTTTTTTTTTTTTTTTTTTTTTTTGTGAAAAGGCTGACCTGGAATTCACAAAAATCTTTAATGTATATAAATCTTAAGAAGAAGAAATTAAAAATAAACCCATTAATTAAGTCTTCACACGTGATGGATGGCTTGGATCATATCACTCACAATGTAAAGTAAGAGTTGAAAGACTTTGCAGCATGTTGTTGCATTTACGATCTGGTCACCCTCCACAGCTTATTTGCCTCAAACTTCCTTACCTCCTCCTTCCCTGCTGGTTTCAGACCTGTCCTGGGTGAGCAGTGTGCCAACATTGCCTTTTTCTCAGAATACAAGAATTGTGCCACCCACAGACCAGTGGCTGAAAGCCAGAGTGCTGCCAGCAGTGCAGGCATGAGTCAGGCTGGGACTTGAGCAGGAATTCCTGGTCTAGTTCTTGCCTGGGAGCTCACCAAGTAGTGGGAGGATGGGACAGCAGTATGTCCCTGGCCAGTCAGGCCCTGGTCATCCAGCCTGAGCACTCTCAACACAGGCAGCCGTGAGCATTTCTCATCTATTTCAACTGTCTCACCAAGCTGTCATGAGTCTCAGGACAAAACCAGGAAGCTAATAGTTTAATTTCTACTCCCAGTGGAAAAGAGACTGTCTCCAATGTCCATGGTCAGGGTACAGAAGACAAGCCCTTCTGGAGAGAAATTTGGCAGCCATTATCAAACCTAAAAACGCCCAACCTGTGGTCTAGCTGCTCCCTTTCTGGAAACTCTGCCTCAAGGTATAATTAAGAAAGTGCAGAAAGACATGTGTAAAAGGATGCTTCTCAGGGTACTGTCTGTAACAAGAAAACATGAGAAGCAACCAAGTGTCAGAAAGTGGCTACATAAATTAGAATACACTTACATAATAGTGACCATGCAGTTATTTAAACCCATGAAAACTATGAAAAGCTGCTGATCCACAACGATGTACCAAGTAAAACACTAGTGCACAAGCAAATCACTAGTTCATTATATGCTGATACGTTCACAAGCAATGGACAGAAGGGGGTAGAGAGCTACACATGACAAGGTATCCCAGGAATTTAATTCAGAGTAATTTTATTTTGCTTTTTGCCAATTCATACGTCTGTGATTTTTAATTTCCCTATACTACTATGTATTTCTATTATAGTAAAGTAAAACAGCATTATGCTTTAAAAATTAGATAAAGAGGGCTTGAGGGCATAACTCAGTGAAACATGAGGCCTGTGTTCTACACCTAGCACCACACACACACACACACACACACACACACACACACACACACACACAGAGCTGCTTTATTAATGTGAGATGTCGTTATGTTTTAGTATCAAATGAAGTCATTTTATTCAGAGGCACGAAGATGAAGAAAGGTGAAGGTCAATGGACCCCATGTTCCCCAAAGGGCAGACCCACTGGGCCTCATCTTTGCTGAAAGCAATCATCTTTCCTCTTGTAGAAGATACCAGTGAATTATAAAACAGCCTACCCTGTTCTAAAGGCGACCTTGTATTTGCCACTATACATCTGTGGCCAAAAAACTAGAACATCTCCTTTATCCACTGCAAAACACTTCTTAACACTTAAAATCCAGACATATTTTTCGTTTCATTACAGTGGACTCTTAGTAAACAGAAGTATGTTGATGGGGCTGGAGAGATGG